>JARQOD010000003.1:368637881-368707881 GCA_033576555.1 Oophaga sylvatica
TGATGTGCGGAATCGGTAGCCCGGTCTTATGTTTTGTTTATGTACTGTGTTTCTTTAAGTAAACTTTATGTTTCTTCATACCTGAAGTTGTGCGGTGTTGTCTAGTCCTGCAGGTCGCCATCTTGCCCACATGCTCAGCTGCCACGGATCCCGGTCGCTGCCCTTCCCTAGTCCGGGCAGGCCCGGGTCTCCCTCCGTGGTCCAGTGGGTCCACATTCTCTTACCATCTGGGACGCATGCCTCACGTCGTCGTGGACTGGCGGCGTGGGAGCATTGGCTAGTTAGGCAAGCTATGCCATGTCCCGACGACTCGCAGCCGTGGGAAGCGTTACAGAAAACAGACAATACCAGCGTTACACAGACCAGATGAGATCCACATATTCACAGACTGATTCCTGCGAGATGACGCCTTTAGTTGTGATCTTCTTTGTTAATTTATCAAAAAGGTGGGGAGTGGGACTATATCACTGCATCATTGACACCGGGAACATTGGCCCACATGTGTGATTATTTCTTGCGTATATTTTTATATTCTTGTGGAATCCAGACTGAGCCTGTGTGCGTCTGTGTCTGCCTCCTGAAATATCTACTGAGATTTAGAATATTTTCCCTAGAGTAGCCCTTTTTTGGGCCTCCTTTTGCAGTGACTTCTCGACTTAACCCCTTAACGACCGCCGATACGCCTTTTAACGGCGGTCATTAAGGGTACTTAAACCACAGCGCCGTTAATTAACGGCGCTGTGGAAAAAGTCTATAGCGCCCCCCGGAGGCGCATTTTCTCCGGGGTCTCGACTACCGGGGTAGCCGAGACCCCAGAGAACATGAATCGGGTCGGTTTTTACCGACACCGATGTTGCTATCGCCGTTATTAACCCTATAACGGCGATCGCAACAAAAAAAACAAAAAACAATGTGCCATTTAATTTCTCTCTCCTCTGATGTCATCGGACATCAGAGGAGAGAGAAAAAGGGTCCCCGGGACCCCCACTGTGGACCCCGAACCCTCCTTATGGCCCCAGGGCCCTCCGGTGTCCCCCGGTGCCGGCGCCATGCTGCAAAATGGCGGGCGCATGAGTGGTGCGGCCGCAGTGAGGTGACGGGGGGATGGGCAATTTTCTCTGGGGTCTCGGCTGCCTGGGGTAGACGAGACCCCAGAGAACATAATAGGGGCCCCCCCAGTCACCACTCTTTTGCGATCGCCATATAGCGGCGATTGCAAAAGAGAAATAACAGCCGCGATCCCTGCCTGTAAATTTCTCTCCCCTCTGATGTGATCGCACATCAGAGGGGAGAGAAATAGTGTCCCGAGACCTCCGATCTCCCCCCCTGTACCTGCAGGGGTCCCGTGTCCTCCGATCCCCCCCTCGTGCAGTCCGATCCTCCCCCTGGCCTCTGGTCCAACCCCTGGCCTCCGTTCAGGCCGGTTTCTTCATCCAGTAAAAAAAAAATGGCGGGCGCATGCGCAGTGCGCCCGCCGAATCTGCCTGGCGGCAAATTCAAAAAAATATTCATTCATTCTCTAAAAATACATTTTGATCACTGTGATAAACTATCACAGTGATCAAAATAAAAAAAACAGTACATAACCCCCCCATTTATCACCCCCTTAGTTAGGGACATATAATAAAAAATAGAAATTATATTTATTTTCATTTTTCCGTTAGGGTTAGTGTTATTATTAGGGTTAGGGTTATAATTAGGGTTAGGGTTAGCATTAGGGTTAGGGTTAGCATTAGGGTTAGGGTTATAATTAGGCTGGGTTCATACTGCGTTATGGCAGTCCGTTAGACGGACTGCGTTACACCGCGGTATAACGCGATGTAACGCAATCCGTTAACGCTGCCATTCACCGCCATTTGAGGGCGCATCGCGACGCATGCCGTAAAGCGGCATGGGTTTGCGACGTGCCATCATTCAGTGACGGAGCCTCGGACGCGGGCTGCAGCGTCTGGGCTCCGTCACCGCTAGCGCAGATGAATCATCTGCTGATTCCTCTGCGCTAGCGGGTATAGCATAACGCGATCGCGTTATGCTATACCGTTACCAGCCCGTCAACGCTATGTGTTGAACACGGGCTGGTAAAACGCAAAATGAACCTAGCCTTAGGGTTAGGGTTATAATTAGGGTTATAATTAGGGTTAGGGTTACAATTAGGGTTAGGGTTAAAATTAGGGTTAGGGTTACAATTAGAGTTAGGGTTACAATTAAGGTTAGGGTTACAATTAGGGTTGGAATTAGGGTTGGGATTTAGGTTAGGATTAGGGTTGGGATTAGGGTTAGAGGTGTGTTGGGGTTAGGGTTGGAGCTAGAATTGAGGGATTTCCACTATTTAGGCACATCAGGGGTCTCCAAACACGACGTGGCGTTCAAAAAGTCAAATGGCGCTCCCTCCCTTCCGAGCCCTGCCGTGCACCCAAACAGTGGTTTACCCCAACATTTGGGGTATCAGCATACTCAGGACAAATTGCACACCAATTTTGGGGTTCTAATTTCTCCTGTTACACTTGGGAAAATAAAAAATAGCTGGCTAATAAAATCATTTTTGAGAAAAAAAATGATTTTTTTTTTCACAGCTCTGCGTTTATAAATTTCTGTGAAACACTTGGGGGTTCAAAGTGCTCAACACACATCTAGATAAGTTCCTTAAGGGGTCTAGTTTCCAAAATGGGGTCAGTTGTGGGGGGTTTCCACTGTTTAGACACATCAGGGGTCTCCAAACATGACGTGGCGTTCAAAAAGTCAAATGGCGCTCCCTCCCTTCCGAGCCCTGCCGTGCGTCCAAACAGTGGTTTACCCCAACATATGGGGTATCAGCGTACTCAGGACAAATTGCACACCAATTTTGGGGTTCTAATTTCTCCTGTTACCCTTGGGAAAATAAAAAATAGCTGGCTAAAAAAATCATTTTTGAGAAAAAAAATGATTTTTCATTTTCACGGCTCTGCGTTTATAAATTTATGTGAAGCACTTGGGGGTTCAAAGTGCTCACCACACATCTAGATAAGCTCCTTGGGGGTCTAGTTTCCAAAATGGTGTCACTTGCAGGGGGTTTCTACTGTTTAGGCACATCAAGGGCTCTGCAAACACAACATGATGCCCGCAGAACATTCCATCAAAGTCTGCATTACAAAATGGCGCTCCTTCCCTTCCAAGCACTCCCATGCGCCCAAACAGTGGTTTCACCCCACATATGGGGTATCAGCGTACTCAGGAAAAATTGCACAACAACTTTTTGGGTCCAATTTCTCCTGTTACCCTTGGGAAAATAAAAAAAATAGCGGCTAAAGAATCATTTTTGAGGAAAACTTCTGTGGAGCACTTTGGGCTCAAATTGCTCACCACACATCTGGATAAGTTCCTTAAGGGGTCTAGTTTCCAAAATGGTGTCATTTGTGGGGGGTTTCCACTGTTTAGGCGTATCAGGGGCTCTCCAAATGCGACATGGCGTCCAATTTCAATTCCAGCCAATTTTGGTTTGAAAAAGTCAAACGGCGCTCCTTCCCTTCCAAGCCCTGCCGTGCGCCCAAACAGTGGTCCCACCCCACATATGGGGTATCAGCGTACTCAGGACAAATTGGACAACAACTTTGTGGTCTAATTTCTCCTGTTACCCTTGGGAAAAAAAAATAATTGGGGACTAAACGATCAGGTTTGTGGAAAAAATATGACTTTTTATTTTCATGCCCGGGAGTTATAAACTTCTGTGAAGTACTTGGGGGTTCAAAGTGCTCACCACACATCTATATAAGTTCCTTAGGGGTCTAGTTTCCAAAATGGTGTCACTTGTGGGGGGTTTCCACTGTTTAGACACATTAGGGCCTCTACAGACGCGACATGGCGTCCAGCCAATTCTGAGTTGAAAAAGTCAAACGGCGCTCCTTCCCTTCCAAGCTCTGCCATGCACCCAAACAGTGGTTTACCCCCACATATGGGGTATCAGCATGCTCAGGACAAATTGCACAAAAACTTTTGGGGTCTTGTTACCCTTGGGAAAATAAAAATTTGGGGTGAAAAGATTGTTTTTGTAGAAAAAATATGATTTTTTATTTTCACTGTTCTATGTTATAAACTTCTGTGAAGTACTTGGAGGTTCAAAGTGCTCACCACACATCTAGATAAGTTCCTTAGGGGGTCTAGTTTCCAAAATGGGGTCACTTGTGATGGGTTTCCACTGTTTAGACACATCAGGGCCTCTACAAACCCGACATGGCGTCCAGCCAATTCTGCGTTGAAAAAGTCAAATGTCGCTCCTTCCCTTGCGACCTCTGCCGTGCGCCCAAAAAGTGGTAAACCCCCACATATCGGTTATCAGCTTATTCAGGAGAAATTGCACAACAAATTTTGTGGTTCATTTTTTCTTTTAACACTTGTGAAAATAAAAAAAATTGGTTCCGAAGTAAAGTTTTTGCAAAAAAAGTTAAATGTTAATTTTTTCATTCCACATTGCTTCAGTTCCTGTGAAGCACGTAAAGGGTTAATAAACTTCTTGAATGTGATTTTGAGCACCTTGAGGGGTGCAGTTTTTAGAATGGTGTCACTTTTGGGTATTTTCTATCATATAGACCCCTCAAAGTGACTTCAAATGTGATGTGGTCCCTAAAATAAAAATGGTGTTGTAAAAATGAGAAATCGCTGGTCAACTTTTAACCCTTATAACTTCGTAACAAAAAAAAATTTGTTCCCAAAATTGTGCTGATGTAAAGTAGACATGTGGGAAATGTTATTTATTGAGAAATTTGTGTGACATATCTCTCTGATTTAAGGGCATAAAAATTTAAAGTTTGAAAATTGTTACATTTTCAAAATTTTTGCCATATTTCCGTTTTTTTTCAGAAATAAACACAAGTCATATCAAAGAAATTTTACCACTATCGTGAAGTACAATATGTCACGAAAAAACATTCTCAGAATCAGCTGGATTCGTTAAAGCGTTCCAGAGTTATAACCTCATAAATTGACAGTGGTCAGAATTGTAAAAATTGGCCCTGTCATTAAGCTGCAAAATGGCTCTGTCACTAAGGGGTTAAACCATTTGCTGCTGCTTTACATACATTATACACCTCAACATATGGCATTATTGCAACCTCCCTATCTGGGCTGCTCCACTCCCCCTCCTCGATCAAACAAATTGTGAGATGCTTGTGTAATCCATACTGAGCCTTTCAGCAAGATTGTCTGCCTGATGAATTATATAAGGAGATTTAGAATATTTTAACTATACTAAATATGCCTTTTATGAGGCAAAACAGTATGAGATTTAGATTGAAATATGCTTTGTGAACAATACAAACATTTACCAAACCAAAAATATGAAAACTATCTTTAGAAAGGTTTCATAGGTCTGTGGTAAGAATTTAATTTTTAATTTTGAAACTCTAGCCATAAAAGTTTTCTATATACCTAGTCTAAAACATTAAGAATTGTGTTGCAAACCTATTGCCACGTTGCGTTTAAAAAGTATAAGGGTTACTGCCCGATGGACCATAGTAGGTCGAAGGATCAAACATGGCAGCTGTATAATTGCCAAAAATAACAGGAGCCTGAAAAGTGGGTGCCATTGGACATGATGGGCAAACACAGCCTGCTGCTGCTGTTATGCGGTTTGGCTGGTTACTTGTAGGCGTAGACTGACAATTATTGTAGTTTTGGTCATCAATTTTATGCAGGTTATAGCACGGATAAACAAGATTTATCAGGTCTGCAATGCCCACTTCTCCCATACCAGGTATCTCCTGCCCTAAAGGTGGGTGTCCTTGTTCCCCATCAAATTATCCTCCCTTTCGACATCTTCAAATTTACATATGAATATGTCAACAGGAATATCCTGATCCTGCTCTCTCTGAATTTTGGGGACCTTTCTGGGACATGAAGACCAAAATGGATCGGACTCCCTTGCAGAGAACAGAGAAATTGTCCCTCGGGAGGAACACCGGCCATGACAAATATGTGTGGAATTCCAGGCCTAGGAAGGTCAGATGCTGAAAAGGGGTTAGAGAGTACTTCTCTCGGTTGATGATCCAGCCGAGATGCGTCAAGGTGTCCAGAGTGACTTGAAGACTCTGAGCACAGTCTTGGCGGGATGAGCCTTTGATTACCAGGTCGTGCAGGTAAGGGATTATGATAATCCCCCGGAGCGAACAATGGCCATGACCGCCGGCATTCGCGTCGTGAAGACCCTGGAGGTAGAGGCCAGACCGAAGGGGAGGGCCGTGAATTAATAGTGATCATCCTGGATCGCAATCAGAAGAAATGCTGGTGTCGCAGACAAATAGAGATGTGAAGGTACGCATCCTGAAGATCGAAGGAGCAGAGGAACTTTCCTGGCTCAATCGCAGAGATCACTGAGTGTAAGGACTCCATCCTGAAGTGGCGGATCCCAAGGTGACGATTCAGCTATTTGAGGTCCAGGATTGGGCGTAGAGAACCTTTAATTTTTATGGACTACGAAATGATTCGAGTAGAAACACAAAAAACGTTTTGGAGAAGGAATGTCAACTACTACGGCGGCCAGAAGGGAACAGACAGCCTGGACAAAACCTGGGGTCTGGGACGGCTGCCTCAGAGGGTGAGAAAGAAAGAAGTGCCTTTCTGTGGGGGAAGAAAACTCTATCTTGTAACCGGAGGTAACCATCTCCCTGACCCAGCCATCGCTGACCACCGACAGCCAAGCGTCCCTGAAGAAAAGAAGTCTGCCTCCCACCCTGAAAGCCTTCCTGGTGGGGGTAACCCGTCACTTGGAACGAAACCTGTTTGATTAGGAGGACCAAGAGGGCTTAGAGGAACGGCCTATTGGTTTCCAGTGAGGCGAGGGCTTGAAAGAAGGTTTCCTCCGTTTTCCTGAAGCAGAGGGGCGCTCCCGCTGTGAAAAGGTTTCAGAAGGTGTGAAGGGACGAAAAGACCTAAAGGGCCGAGGGCCCTTCATGTTAAAAGGACGCTTATGTCTATATTGAGGGAGAGAGGTGCTCTTGCCTCCCATAGCCTCAGAAATTATGTGGTCCAGCCTAACCCCAAAGAGTACTGGAGCCCTGGAAGGGTAGGTTGGTGAGAGATCTTTTGGAAGTAGTATCCACGCTACACGCCTCCAACCAAAGGATGCGGCGAATAGCCATGATGTTGCTGCTTTCTGTAGCGTAAAAACCCGCCGAGTCTAAGGAAGCAGCCAGAATATATTTGCCGTCATCACCAATTTTTGCTGCCAACACACCTACGTCGTGTGGGTGAGCTGAAGCCGAGATGCCCCTGCCAACCATCTTAGCCCAGGCAGAGATGCCTTTCGCCACCCAGGTGGAAGCGAAACTGGGAGTAAGGGAAGCGCCAGCTGCCTCAAAGGCTGATTTGGCCAGAGACTCGATCTGTCTGTCTGTAGCATCTTTAACAGGCGCGCCATCTGGCAAGGACATTCTCGTCTTGTAAGAAAGACGAGAAACAGGCAGCTCCACCTTAGGGGACTCTGCCCACTTGCTGAGAAGATCGGGTTTCAAGGGATAGAGAATGTCTAAGTGCTTCCAGCCTGGGAAACGCTTTTCGGGATGTGCCCAGTATTTAGACAGGGTAGATTCAAATTCCTTGTGGTTTTGAAAGGTGTGTGAAGGCCCTTTAACCCATTTTAATGAGACAGGAATCCTGGGCAGGAGCCTCGTCCTCTTTGAATTTAAGCATTTGAAAGATAGCTGAGATAAGGCTATACACCATGACCTGCATCTTGGAGGTCTGGTCCAAATCCGAGTCAGACCCAGACTGGGAGTCTATGTCCGACCCAAGATCTTCCTTGGAAGAGGGGGAATGGGAGGGGGAAAGTGGCTTGGATGCTGCTGAGGGGCCCAGGGAGCTGTACGAGGAGCCAGACACAGTCCCCTTTGTAGAACCTCTCTCGGTTTTGCCCTTTGAAGGTCGAGGTCACGTGCGTTGTAATCACCATGGGAGACGTTCGGAGCACTGTTGGCTGTGGATAGCTGTGGAAGACGTTCAAGGCCTTGGACTAGGGACTGAGATACCTTACTCAGGTCAGCGAGCAACTGAAAAATGGCAATGGCCCACTCCGGAGGAGGGGGAGTTCTCTCTTCCAGGGAGTCTGAGTGCTCCTGTGGGTCAGACGACTGGGCTGATGTCCACTTTTTATTGCAACGTGCACAGGCGTAATGGGTCACAGTGGGCTTAGGGTAACAGGCCCCAGCAGGGTTGGACATAGGTACAGCCTGTTGCGATATAGCAATATGGAGCCCCAGTGGAAATACTGCGGAGGAGCGCCAGATAGGCCGCGTGGAATCGAGGGGGATAAGAAAAGAGACTACCCAGTACAGCGAACTGCAGCAGACAAAGTGTATGTTTCATGACCATGTTGTGGACTGATTTCTCTAGGACAGCTCACACGCCTGGTAATCAGGAATCTATAGCAACAGACAGGAGCCAGTAGTCAACTATGGTTACAAAGAACTTTTCCTTCCCTTATCAATGTTCTCCCTCAACGGTCATTCCCTTTGACTACTGGGCCTGTAAACCGGACACCTGGGCTGAATTGCCACAATATGTCTTACAGGAGCTCGCTTGCCCTGCTGGTAGTGTGCCATCAGAAAGACTCTTCAGTGCTGCTGTATCAATCCAGACAGAAAGAAGGACACGGCTGTCAACACAAAATGTTGTTGATCTAACCTTTATTAAAATGAACCATGCACTCTTTTCAAAGGTTTTTATGCCACCTTCCCTGGTTACACCTAGGTTGCCAGCAAAATGGCTCACTTTGTCCTCCTCTTCCTCTCAGTGTTGTCACTTCTCCGATTCCTCCATTTGTACCAGGTGAACGTCCAGCCTACGACTCAACAGATGCCATTTATGCCACCTCCCTTTCTGGGCTGTCCCCCCCAGGGACAGGGTCACCACGGGGCGCACTCGGACAAGTGTCGGTGCCCTGAGCAGGTGTCGAGTCGCACTCGGGGGCAAAGGCCCAGGCACAGGGTCCCTCATAGTACCACAAACTCTCTGATGGTGGGATGGGCCCACTCGCTGTCAGACGCACCGGCGTACTATGAGGGGCCCTGTGCCAGTGCCGTCGCCCACGAGTCTGCCCCACCTGCTTAATCAGGGCCCCAGCACTTTCAATACTTACCTCTCCCTGCTCCACCGCTGTGGAGTCTGGGTAGTTAAATCCTTCACAGGGACAGACACTACAAATTTCGTTAACTGATCAATGATGGTTAAGACGTTGCTCTGGCCTGTCCTGCTGGGCTCTACCTTCAGATGATCAATGGCTCCCATTTCTAATGGACGTCGACTCACAATCCGATGCAGTGTTGCTTTCTGATCAGCTTTCACAGTTTTACTAGTCACAGACGTGTGAAATTCCTGGCAACATTTTTCAAGGTCTCCTCTCATGCCAATCCAATAGAATCGGCAACCGTCTGTGGCTTCTGTTTTTAGCACTCCAAAGTGACCAGACTGACCATGATAGGCAGTGAGGACCATGTCTACATGTCTCCTTGGCATCACAATTCGATGTAGACAGATAACGGTGATGGGATAGACGCAACTGCGATACAGCAAGCCTTTCTTCACAACCGTTTTCACTGGCCACACAGATAAAGTAATTGAGGGTCAGCATCGCCTCTCAGAATTCAACCGTGAGGTTGTAGCCTGATAATTTCAAAATGTCTGCAATCACTCAACTTTCATTGTGTACTTGTATCCATTTAGTTTCCTGTACCGGAGAGTCTGGACTGGCTTCCTCAGACTGAAATGTAGACATTTAAAATTTCACCAAGACTGTATACAGCTGCATGCTGCTGATTCAGTACAGTTTGTAAACTCTTTAGATTGTGGTGTAATCCATACTGAGCCTGTGAGCATCTGTCTGCTACGCCGTAAATAAAAACAGAGATTTACAATTACCCCTAGACTGCATACAGCTGTCTGCTTGGGATACAGTAACTGTTTTTGCACAAAGTCATCGTCTTCCCCCCCCAACTGGGTTTGCATCATTGAGATATGGAACATTGGCCCACATGTGTGATTATTAATATTTTTGGTGTATCTATTACTATTCTTGTGTAATCCAGACTGAGCCTGTGAGCGTCTCTGTGTGCCTCCTGAAATATATACGGAGATGTAGAATATTTTTAGTAGATTATGTATACCTTTTATCTGGTGATACAGTACCCCTTATTTTGTCCTCCTCTTCCTCGGACTTCTCCAATGAATCCATTTCCAGCAGCTTTACATCCATTATACACCTCAACATATGGCATTTGTTTAACCTCCCAATCTGGGCAGCACCACCCCCTTCTCCACCTACCAAATTGTTATATTCTTGTGTAATACAAACTGACCCTTTCCGCGTGATTGTCTGACTCCTGAATTATATAATGAGATTTATTATATTTAAACAATACTACATATACCTTATATCTTGCAAAATACTATGAGATTTTAATTTTAATATGCTTAGTGAACAATACAAACCTGAAACAACCTAAAAAAAGGAAAATTATCTTTACAAATGTTGAATCGGTCTGATAAGAATCAAATTTCTATTTGTTAAACTTTTGTGATAAAGGTTCTTGAAAACAAGAACACATTTTTCTCTATACATAGTCTAAAACTTTAAGAATTGTCTTAGAAACCTATTGACACGTAGCGTTTTGAAACTATAAGGGTTACTGGACGATGGACCATACAAGGTCGAAGGATCAAACTTGGCAGCTGGATCTTTGACAAAAATAACAGGAGTCTGAAAACTGTGTGCCATTGAACATGAAGGGCTAACAGGGGCTGCTGCTGGAATGGGGTTTTGATGGTTATTTTGAGGCGTACATGGATCGGCCACCAGGGCAGTGTAATACTCGTTGGCGGGCCATTGTTTTAAGGGGATGTGTCACAGCAGCAGTGAACCGGTTGGTGGCCCTGTGCGTCCAATAAAAGGTGAAATATTTACAGGGGATGATGACAGTTTGCAGTGTAGGTATTCGGGACGCCACCTCTGGTATCTGGTCAGAGGTGACCACTGACCAGCAATGCAGTGCAGATGGTGTGAGATGCAGCACAGTTTGTAAAGTCTCCCACAGGCGAGACTATGTTATCCCAGTGCAGGAAGACTTTGCAGATGAAGTTATGTTGCTGGGAGATGTAGCAAAGTGTAGTGTGCGTTGAGGGAAGAACTTGAGGAGACAGTCAATTGCAATTTCCACAGCTTTACTCGCACTTCTGGTGCCGGCAGTACAGATGCCCGCTTGGTGGATCCTCCAGGACAACGTTATCTTTATGCGTTTCCTTGATCCTATATAGCTTTCCTTCCCGGAGAAGGTACTTGCGTTTGTGGCTGTCATGCCTAAAGTTATCACAGCTATCGGCTTGATAGCTGAGTCATAAAGTTCTGCCACAACTCTAGGTGCCGAGACCCTTCTGAAACCTGGATTATCCAAGGTGGCATATGCCAGTCCTGTAATGTGCCCACCTGTAGCTTACAGCGCATCTGTGGCTCTCCCTGAGAATCCCTTTTCCCTTCCAGTGAACCATCTTGCTTTTCAATTTGGGTGTTAGCCAAACTGGGCCTCTGACTATGGGTGTTCCTACGGAAATAGATACGAAGCTGAACAATTCACACAGCAATATCTACAGCTATACTGTACTTATACAGTTCACTTTCCTGCTTTGCAGAATTGGGTGTTAGCCAGACTGGGACTCTGGCTAACAGTTTTTCTCGTAAATAGATATGGAGATGAACAATTCACACAGCAATATCTACAGCTGTACTGTAGTTATACAGTTCACCTTCCTACTTTGCAGAATTGGGTGTTAGCCAGACTGGGCCTCTGGCTAACAGTTTTTCTCCGTAAATAGTAGATACGGAGAGAAAATCATTCAACACAGAATGATCTCGCTTGTACTGTACTAAAGTTATTTCCTGCTTTGCACTGAATTGGTGTCGTGTAGACCAGACTGGGCCTCTGGCTAACAGTGTTTCTCCCAAATAGATACGGAGAAGAACAATTCACACTAGCAATGATTACAGCTGTATTGTACTATACAGTCACTTTCCTGCTTTGCAGAATTGGGTCTTAGCCAGACTGGCCTCTGGCTAACTGTGTTTCTCCCAAAATAGATACGGAGAAGAACAATTCCAATAACAATGTATACAGCTGTATTGTACTGATAGAGTAAACTTTCCTGCTTTTCAATTTGGGTGTTAGCCAAACTGGGCCTCTGACTATGGGTGTTCCTACGGAAATAGATACGGAGCTGATCAATTCACACAGCAATATCTACAGCTGTACTGTACTTATACAGTTCACTTTCCTGCTTCGCAGAAATGGGTGTTAGCCAGACTGGGACTCTGGCTAACAGTTTTTCTCCGTAAATAGATACGGAGATGAACAATTCACACAGCAATATCTACAGCTGTACTGTAGTTATACAGTTCACCTTCCTACTTTGCAGAATTGGGTGTTAGCCAGACTGGGCCTCTGGCTAAGGGTGAGTTTCCACGGTCAGGAAACGCTGCGTGTTTGGCGCTGTGCGCTGGCGCAGCGCCAAACACGCAGCGTCCAGATGTTACAGCATAGTGGAGGGGATTTCAAGAAATCCCGTCTCCACTATGCGTAACAATACGCAGGTGGCAAACCTGCGTAAACGGACATGCGGCGCGTTTCATTTTTAGAACGGCCGCAGGGTGTCCTACGAATGTATTGGGCTGATCGTTCTACCCGCAAATAATTACAGGTCGCTTATAGTTCCTTCCTCTTCCTGGAGGTGTTACCGAGACTGATCTGGAACACCCCCGTAAAAGATCGGAGATACAATTAAAGCATTGCTTTAGCGGAGTTCAGGTTTCCCTTCCGTTTGCAAAATGGGTGGTTACCGACTGGGCCATTGCTAACAGTTTTTCTCCGTAAATAGATACTGATACAGCTGTATTGTAGTTATACAGTTCACTTTCTAGAGCTGAGACTCCTAGAGATGACACTGCCTCCGGCTTGCTATCTGAGTACAGAAGTTATATAAGAGGCTAATGGGCCGTGTTCCCTTCTGCGACCTGGGTGAATGTGGTGCATGCAGTGTCCACAGGGGAAAGCGGGGTTGGGACAGTACTGCCTAGGCCACAGTATAGGCAACAGGGATCTTCGATGCTCTCCGTAGCCGATGCCGGGGGAGATAAGTTTTCGTGCTTACAGTATCCAACCACACTGCCACTGTAGTGGAGCTGGGAGCCCTGTTTCATGTTGGGTTCTCAGGCCAAAGCTGACCTGACCTTTAACCTGGTTTAAAAAATTACCCATCATGACCAGAAGGCCAGGAATGGGGGGTTGGGGTTGCTTAAGAAAGTCTGAAAGGCCAGGTGCGGGTGCTACAGAGTCCAATATTTTCCCTGGATCTCACTCCAAGCAAGCTCAGACTCCATCCAGGGCGACCAACTCCTGGGGCACATTGCAACCTAAGCCCTCACACTTACACAGCCTAGTGATTTTGATCCAGGGGGGCAATGCTTTACAACAGAGGGATATATGAGCCACCTGGCATAATAGCAAGTGCAACAACCCACTGTGTATTGTATAGGAATGTACTCGACTGGTAGGAGCAGGCCACTTTTTGGAAACATAATACACTTTATCTTAGCCAAAAGTCCTGGTTTATGAATGATGCAGTGCCCTTTTTCAGCTTTTTAGATTCTTCTCTAATGGATAGTGAGCATTGTAGCATAATTGTCTGCCTCCTTAAATATATACGTAGATTTAGAATTTATGATATATTTTTGATTGCCAAAACATACATGGCTCTTTAAAATGTGACAGAAGTCACACAAATAAAGCAGTGCAGAAAGAGAGGATTCATGTGGACCCTTCCTGGAGGAGAGGATCCCCAATAAACTATCCCCGTCCCTCAGAGGCAGAAGGCCAAAGCAAGGCTCAGGGATCTTCGATGCTCTCCCTAGCCCATGCCGAGTGAGAGGCGTTTTCGTGCTCCCAGTATACAACCAGACTGCCACTCTAGTGGAGCTGGGAGCCGTGTTTCATGTAGGTTTATCAGGCCAAAGCTGACCGCACCTTTGACGGGTTTTTCTAAATTACCCATCATGACCAGAAGAACAGGAATAGGGGGGTGGGTTTGCTTAAGAAAGTCTGAAAGGCCAGGTGCGGGGTTCTACAGAGTCCAATACTTTACCGGGATATCACTCCAAGCAAACTCAGACACCCAACAGGACGACCAACTCCTGGGGCACATTGCAACCTAACCCCTCACACTTACACAGCCTAGTTACTTTGATCCTGTGGGGCCATGCTTTCCAACAGATAGATATATGAGCCACCTGGTGTACTAGCAAGTGCAACAACCCACTGTGTATTGTGTAGGAATGTACTCGAGTGGTAGGAGCAGGCCACCTTTTTGAAAGAGAATACACTTGATCTTAGCCAAAAGTCCTCCTGGTTTATGAATGATAGTGTCCTTGTTCAGCTTTTTCAATTCTTGTGTAATGGATACTGAGCCTTTGAGCATCATTGTCTGCCTCCTTAACCCCTTAATCTCATTGGACGTAATATTCCGTCCATGTGACCTGGTACTTAATTCCCATGGACGGAATAGTACGTCCAGGGCGATCAGCTGCGCTCCCGGTGCACACTGTCACACCAGCGATCTGACATTTTACAGTGATGTCCCACCCTGGGACAAAGTAAAAAGTGAAAAAATAAAAATAAGTGTAAAAAAAAATTCCTAAATAATGAAAAAAAAAAAAATATTCCCCAATAAATTCACTTCTTTAATGTAAAAAAAACAACAACAATAAAAGTACACATATTTAGTATCGCAGCGTCCGTAACGACGCGCCCTATAAAACTGTCCCATTAGTTAACCCCTTTAGTGAACCCCTTAAAAAAAAAACAATGCTATATCATCATACCGACGAACAAAAAGTGGAATAACACACAATCTAAAAGATGGATATAAACAAACATGGTACCTGAAAACGTCATCTTATCCCGCAAAAAAAAAAGCCGCCATACAGCATCATCAGCGAAACAATAAAAAAGTTATAGCTCGCAGACTAAAGCGATGCAAAAATAATTATTTTTTATATATAATAGTTTTAATTGTATAAAAGCGCCAAAACATAAAAAAATGATACAATGAGGTATCGCTGTAATCGTACTGACCCAAAGAATAAAACTGCATTATCAATTTTACCACACGTGGAATGCTATAAACGCCCCTCCCCCAAAAGAAACTCATGAATTGCTGGTTTTTGTTCATTCTGCCTCACAAAAATCGTAATAAAAAGCGATCAAAAAATGTCATGTGCCCAAAATGGTACCAATAAAAACGTCACCTTGTCCCGCAAAAAATAAGACCTCACATGACTCTGTGGCCAAAATATAGAAAAATTATAGATCTCAAAATGTGGTGATGCAAAAACTACTTTTTGCAATAAAAAGCGTCTTTTAGCGTGACAGCTGCCAATCATAAAAACCTGCTATAAATAGTAAATCAAACCCCCCTTTTTACACCCTTAGTTAGGGAAAAATAATAAAATTAAAAAAATGTATTTATTTCCATTTTGCCATTAGGGTTAGGGTTAGGGTTGGGGCTAAAGTTAGGGTTAGGGTTGGGGCTAAAGTTAGAGTTAGGGTTGGGACTAGGGTTACGGGTGTGTTAGGGTTAGGTTTGTGGTTAGGGTTATGATGAGGCTTGGGATTAGTGTTAGGGGTGTGTTGGGGTTAGGGTTGGAGTTTGAATTGGGGGGTTTCCACTGTTTAGGTACATCAGGAGCTCTCCAAATGTGACATGGCGTCTGATCTCAATTCCAGCCAATTCGGCGTTGAAAAAATCAAACGGTGCTCCTTCCCTTCTGAGCTCTGCCATGCGCACAAACAGTAGTTTACCCCCACATATGGGGTATCAGCATGCTCAGGACAAATTGCACAATATTTCTTGGGGTCCAATTTCTTCTGTTACCCTTGGGAAAATAAAAAATTTGTAGAAAAAAATGATTTATTATTTTTATGGCTCTACGTTATAAACTTCTGTGAAGCACTTGGGGGTTCAAAGTTCTCACCACACATCTAAGTAAGTTCCTTTGGGGGTCTAGTTTACAAAATGGGGTCAATTGTGGGGGGTTTCCACTGTTTAGGCACATCAGGGGCTCTCCAAACGCGACATGACACCCGCAGACCATTCCATCAAAGTCTGCATTACTAAACGTCACTACTTCTATTCCGAGCCCCAACGTGCGCCCAGACAGTAGTTTTCTCCCACATATAGGGTATCAGCGTACTCGGTACAAATTGGACAACAACTGTTGGGGTCCAATTCCTCCCCTTACCCTTGGGAAAATAAAAAATTGGTGACTAAAAGATCATTTTTGTGGAAAAAAATTGATTTTTTATTTTCATGCCTGGGCATTATAAACTTGTGTGAAGCACTTGGGGGTTCAAAGTGCTCACCACAGATCTAGATAAATTTCTTAGTGGGTCTAGTTTCCAAAATGGGGTCACTTGTGGGGGGTTTCCACTGTTTAGGCACATCAGGGACTCTGCAAACTAAACATGACATCCATTAAAGTCTGCATTCTAAAATGTCATTACTTCCTTTCCGAGTCCTGCCGTGCGCCCAAACAGTATTTCCCCCCCACATATGGGGTATCAGCGTACTCAGGACAAATTGGACAACAATTTTTGGGGTCCAATTTCCTTGTGAAAAATCAAAAATTGGAAAATTGGAGACTAAAAAAATCATTTTATGTGGATTTTTTTTATTTTTTTATTTTCACACCCAGGCATTATAAACTAGTGAAACATTTGGAGGTTGAACATGCTCCCAACAGATCAAGATAAGTTCCTTAAGGGGTCTAGTTTCCAAAATGGTGTCACTTGTGGGGGGTTTCCACTGTTTAGGCACATCAGGGGCTCTCCAAACGCAACATGGCATACAGCCAATTCTGCGTTGAAAAAGTCAAACTGCTCTCCTTCCTTTCTGAGCTCTGCCATGCACCCAAACAGTGGTTTACCCCACATATTGGGTATCAGTGTACTCAGGACAAATTGCACAATAACTTTTGAGGTCTTGTTACCCTTGGGAAAATAAAAATTTGGGTGAAAAGATCATTTTTGTGGAAAAAATATGATTTTTTAATTTTGCGGCTCTACGTTATAAACTTGTGTGAAGCACTTGGGGGTTCAAAGTGCTCATCACAGATCTAGATAAGTTCCTTAGGGGGTCTAGTTTCTAAAATGGGGTCACTTGTGGGGGATTCCCACTGTTTAGGTACATCAAGGGCTATCCAAATGTGACATGGCGTCCAATCTCGATTCCAGCCAATTTTGGTTTGAAAAAGTCAAATGGCGCTTCTTCCCTTCCGAGCTCTGCCGTGTGCCCAAACAGTGGTTCCCCCCACATATGGGGTATCAGCATACTCAGGACAAATTGGACAACAGCTTTTATGGTCCAATTTCTCATGTTACCCTTGGGAAAATAAAAAATTGGTGACTTAAATATTACTTTGTGGGAAAAAATGGGATTTTTTATTTTCATGCTCGGAAATTATGAATTTGTGTGAAGCACTTGGGGGTTCAAAGTGCTCACCACAGAACTAGATAAGTTCCATAGGGGGTCTAGTTTCCAAAATGGGGTCACTTGTGGGGGGTTTCCACTGTTTAGACACATCAGGGACTCTGCAAACTGAAAATGACACCCATCAAAGTCTGCATTCCAAAACGTCATTACTTCCTTTCCAAGCCCTGCGGTGCATCCAAACAGTATTTCTCCCCCACATATGGGGTATCAGCGTACTCAGTACAAATTGGACAACAACTTTTGGGGTCCAATTTCCTTGGGAAAAATCAAAAATTGGGGACTAAAAAATCATTTTTGTGGAATTTTTTTTTCACACCCAGGCATTATAAACTTTAGTAAAACACTTGGGGGTTCAAAGTGCTCACAACCAGGGGCGCACCTACCAGGAGGCGAGTTGAGTACTCTGCCTCAGGCGGCGGTGCCTCCCTCATGATAGGGGGTGGCAGATTCTCCTTTACTGCATCTGCTCCTGTTGCTCATGGATTGCTGCTCTGTGCGCACAGGACCTGTGATGACATCACAGGAGGGGAGGAGTCAGGTGTCACATGATCAGGGGCCGCCCTCAGTGTATGCAGTACTCTGCTGTGCTGGTTGTCATGGTGCTGGATGAGGGAAGTTTATGTGTGGGGTCAGAAGGGGTTTACAGTGTGGATATAGCAGAGCCATGTGTGTATGAGGTGTACAGATTGGAACCGCGTGTGTATGGGGTGTGCAGAGCCCTGTGCGTACGAGGTGTGGAGCGGAGCCGTGTGTGTACAAGGTGTACGGAGCGGAGCCATGTGTGTACGAGGTGTATGGAACGGAGCCCTGTGTATATGAAGTGTACGGAGCCTCGTGTGTACGAGGTGTGCGGAGCAGAGCCGCATGTGTATGAGGTATGCGGAGCAGAGCCTCGTGTGTACAAGGTGTGTGGAGCGGAGCCCTGTACGTACGAGGTGTGCGGAGCCGCGTGTATGAGGTGTGCGAAACGGAGCCCTGTGCGTATGAGGTGTGCGGAGCCCTGTGCTACGAGGTGTGCGGAGCCGCGTGCGTACGAGGTGTGCGGAGCGGAGCCATGTGTGTACAAGGTGTACGGAATGGAGCCATGTGTGTACAAGGTGTACGGAATGGAGCCTGTGTGTATGAAGTGTACGGAGCCGCGTGTGTACGAGGTGTGCGGAGCAGAGCCGCATGTGTACGAGGTATGCGGAGCAAAGCCTCGTGTGTACAAGGTGTGTGGAGCGGAGCCTGTACGTACAAGGTGTGCGGAGCCGCATGTACGAGGTGTGCGAAACGGAGCCCTGTGCATACGAGGTGTGCGGAGCCCTGTGCGTACGAGGTGTGCGGAGCCCTGTGCGTACGAGGTGTGCGGAGCCGCGTGCGTACGAGGTGTGCGGAGCCATGTGTGTACGAGGTGTGCGGAGCCACGTGTATACGAGGTGTGCGGAGCCGTATGTGTACGAGGCATACAAAGAAGAACCATGTGTGTATGAGGTGTGCGAAGCCATGCGTGTACAAGGTCGGTGTATAGTGTCGAGCATTCATACCTCCCAACCATCCCAGATCCAGTGGGACTGTCCCGATTTTGAGAGTCTGCCCGATGTCCCAGCCGGGAGTTTACTTTTCCCATGGACACAGGAGTACACGGTGTAGCCTCGAAAAGCACTTTAAAACTTGCACGTGACATTCCACCGGAAGTGATGTGCTGGAAGCTGACTGGAAATGAGATAATTTTGGGAGGAGATTGTGACGGAACCATGGAGGCACTTCAGGGAATGCTTCAGATCCATTACCGTTTCCTCCTCCGACAGTGCAGACAGCGAGATCGCCTTGGAATCGGGGATGCCAGCCTTGTGAGCCGATCATGATATGTCCTGCAGCGGGAGGCTCAGGTGAGCATTACAATGGGAGCCGGGCTGCTGTAGTATCTTTATAGAATCTTTCTTTCTCTCTCCGTTCTTTCTTTCTCTCTCTGTTCTCTCTTTTCTCTCTCTGTTCTTTCTTCCTTCTCTCTCTGTTCTTTCTTTCCCCTTTCTTTCTATGTTCTTTCTTTCCCCTTTCTTTCTCTCTGTACTTTGGTTCTTTCCCCTTTTTTTTTCTCTCTCTGCTCTTTCTTTCTCCGTTTTCTTTCTCTCTCCGTTCTTTCTTTCTCTCTGTTTTTTCTTTCTCTCTGTTCTTTCTTTCACTCTCCTTTCTTTTTTCTCTCTCCCTGTTCTTTCTCTCTCTGTTCTTTCTTTCCCCTCTTTATTCCTCTCTCTCTGTTGTTTCTTTCTATCTCTCTGTTCTTTCTTTCCCTTTTCTTTCTTTCTATGTTCTTTCTTTTCTTTTTTCTTTCCCCTCTTTCTTTCTCTCTCTGTTCTTTCTTTTGCTCTCGGTTCTTCTTTCCCTTCTTTCTTTCTCTCTGTTCTTCCTTTCTCTCTCTCTGTTCTTTCTTTCCCCTCTTTCTTTCTCTCTGTTCTTTTTTTCCCCTCTTTCTCTCTCTGTTCTTCCTTTCTCTCTCTCTCAGTTCTTCCTTTCTCTCTGTTCTTTTGTTCTCTCTCTGTTCTTTCTTTCTCTCTGTTCTTTACTTTCCCCTTTTTTTCTCTCTCTGCTCTTTCTTTCTCTCTCTGTTCTTTCTTTTTCTCAGTACCAGTCAGTGTGATCACTGTATTACCTGTACACTGACACTATATACAGAGCTCCTGTGTATAATGTCACTGGTGATCACTGTATTACCTGTACACTGACACTATATACAGAGCTCCTGTGTATAATGTAACCGGTGATCACTGTATTACCTGTACACAAACTATACACAGAGCTCCTGTGTATAATGTCACCAGTGATCACTGTATTACCTGTACACTGACACTATATACAGAGCTCCTGTGTATAATGTCACTGGTGATAATTGTATTACCTGTACACTGACACTATATACAGAGCTCCTGTGTATAATGTCACCAGTGATCACTGTATTACCTGTACACTGACACTATATACAAAGCTCCTGTGTATAATGTCACTGGTGATCACTGTATTACCTGTACACTATACACTATATACAGAGCTCCTGTGTATAATGTCAGCATCTCCACCTTTTATTGGCGCTATCTTGTGACTGCAACTTCTGTCTGCGGGAAGTCAGAAGTAGCAGAAACCCTCTATCAGGCCACGTTCACACGTTCAGTATTTTACCTCAGTATTTGTAGGCGAAAACCAGGAGTGGAACAATTAGAGGAAAAGTATAATAGAAACACTTCTGGATTTCTCACCCACTCCCGATTTGGCTTACAAATATTGAGGTAAAATACTGACCAAATACTGAATGTGACTTTAGGGTGGTTTCACACATCCTGATATTTCCGGTACCGAAAAAAACATTAGTGGAGATATCTGTGTCCGTGTGTGTAATCTGTGTGGCAACCGTGTGCCGCATCAGTACCACACGGACGGCCGCCGGGAAGAAGCGCTACAGCAAGCACTGTTCCCCGGTCAGGGGCGCACCTAAAATGAAGCAAGTTGATCACTTCACCTCAGGCGGTATTGAGTCACTGAAGAAGTGTAAAGATCGATGTTTCCAATATATTCCTATTTAAAAGTGTATATATTTTACATGTGCGTCAGTTTAGGCTAGTAAAGAGTAAACCAGATTTATTTGTACTGATTTTACTACGGGGGGCGCCATTTTGCAGTTCATCTCAGGCAGCAGAGAGGCTAGGTTCACCCCTGCGATGTGGGCTTTAGTTTGATACACATACTGATATGTTTATGTGCGTGCCCACTGGCACCCACTTTTATACTATATTCATTGTATATTTTGTGATATAGTATTCAGTTTTGTTTATAGTAGAAATAATTTTTATTATTTTCTTTCTCTCCTTTTTCTGTATATAATCTTTATGTTGGTCTGTTCTAATTAATAAGCTGCGCACCCTTACATCTTTTGTGCCATAATTATTTCATTGGATTTTTAGGGGGGTTTGTTTTTATTAAACCATGCCCCCTACAGCGTCACTCATTCTGCCTCTGTGCTCTAATTGCTAGCGAGGTGACCTTACTGCGGGTTGTGTCGCGCCCCTCTTATGTTTATTCATACCGCCGTTCAGGGTTGATTTTGAGAGTGGGCTGCTCCATAGTGTGAAGGCCACGCCCACTGCGACGTCACTCATGTCGTTGTTGTGGGCGGCCTTTCAGTTTGCATTGCCAGCCTCTCCTTCCGCGTTCCACTGACGCGCCTCTTCCTGGTCATCGGGTGGCGCCTTCGGCAGGCAATATGACTCATCAGTCTGAGCCTCTGCGTTCCACAGACCGGAACTCCCCTAGCGTGCGTTCCATCTACCGACACCATGTGCTTGCACCCTATGTCATCTTCACTGCGCAGCTTATTAGGCTTGACCACCACTCCACTTAAGGTAATCGGAACTTTCTATTGGATAATTGTTTGGGAGGTGATGGAACACATCACACTTTATATAAACGCCCTTTTGGCCACTTTTTGCTCTATGCAGACAGCATTGAGAGCAGAAGGTTCTTGCCTCTCCACCTTTGCATCATTGCACTTTAGCTTAGTCCCCTGATGAATCTACTAAGAAGAAACGCGTCGGGACATCCTCATAGGGAAAGTGCAGGGCGAACTATTGTGTAGGGCGAGCTGTGGACTGCCCTTGTCAGGGCGGGAGTCTGGGGAATAGTTTTTCATTAGCCCCTCAGGGAATGACAGGGGATTGTCTTCCCATTGACGCACCAGGGACCCTCTGCAAACTACTGGGTTCCTTGAAAACTCCCGTCCTCTCCACACAGCATTGGTGAGATTGTTCCTTTTTTATTTCTTCTCACTTTTGTGTTATTATTGTCACATTATGTGTTATATATGTGCTGTCTGGTGTTAACCTCGACATTTTGGAGGGCTGCAGTATATCATTCCCCCATGTGGTAGCACCTTGACACTCAGTTGCCACTTTTTCTGTCGTTAGTGGCAATCTGCTCAATCCTTCATAGCTGTCCGTTTTTGTCCTCCTAATTTAGGGTATATGTATTACCCCTTTTCTTGACAGCTGTTTTTTATTGGGTGACACACTTTCTATTTTTAATGCATACTATTAAAAGTTACATTTTATATATTCACTGTTGCTTTTTCCATGAATTAATTTGGTGAATTGAGTCTGATATTTTCTCCAGCCGACACTGGAGTTGTGCTTGTTTTCATTTACCTTGTTTATAGGCTATGGCAGGGTTTCTTTCAGTGGGTCTCAATACTGATAATTGGTTAACGGAGGCCAAAGAGGTCTTTTCTGAGCATACTTTCACTCAGAAAAAATATCTTCCCACGTTTAATGTAGCCTTTAAAGAGTTACAGCAGGTATATAGAGATCAAATTACCTCTTGGTGGGAGGTCCAGAGTTTAGAGAGTTATCTTAAGGCAAAAATCGTCCCGCGTGGTTTGAGAATTAACCTCACAGCGGGCAGTAGACATAAAAATCCTACCTTCATCCATAAGTGGGAACGTGAGGCAACTGAGAGTTCCCTTCGCTTTATGCAAATTCTATTGGAGGAAGAGAAGGTTACCCTCAATGCACTCAATGATAAACTGAAAGAACACATTGAAGTGACAAAAAAGTTTTCATCAGAAGCGGATTTTGGGGCTAAAGAAACAAAACTCCAAACTCATATTGAACGCTTCCAATATCATCTTAAAGAAAGAAAACACAAACAATATTTACGTGATGTCCAGGATTTTAAGGACAATAAAGCTTATTTAGTCCTCAATACACGCACCACCCCCCTAGATAGAGACTCTGAACTCTCTTCTACTGACACTGACTTCTCAGAAACAGAGTCTAGGAATCGTTCGTCAAGAGGGAGGAACAGGGGCAGGGGAAGGGGTCGTGGCACACGTAATAACTCTGATAGACCTGATACCACTTCAAGTGGGCATTTTTTAGATCAGGTGTATGCCCTCAGGAATCGGGCACCACTGACGAAGAAATAAGTGGAGCAATTCACTCTAATCCTAGTTCGCTTGGTGGTATTCAGATTATCAATTTATCAGAGAGGGTTCTCAACGAGTGTGAAACGTCAGTTTTGAGCAAGGGCCTCTCTTTTGTTCCCAACACTGATTTTGATCTATTCAGGACTGTAAAGGATTTAAATCTTTTCTTGCGAAAAGTTAGGTGGAAGAAGTTTTTTCAAAAACAGGATCTCCGTATGAGTTCCGAGTTGGGTATTCCTGAGGATATGCTATCAGATGTAAGGTTATTGGATTCTATTGCCGATGTTAATCCTAATACTTCTGGTCTTGGCCCCTTTACCAATTTGAAGGTTAAGAGCACCAAAATGCCACCACCTTCTGGTGATTTATCGGCTATTGATATTTTTTCTAATCTAGTGACTAAAGATCTGATAGAGCTTTCAACCAGTCGTATCCCATGTAACTACAATTGTTCTAAACAGGAGATGGAAGCCATTGTTGGACTCGAGCGAGACGACAACGTTGTAATCAAACCATCTGATAAGGGTGGCAACGTTGTGGTCATGGGGGTCGAACAATATCAACAGATGTGTCATTCCATCCTGATGGATGGGAACACATATGAAAAATTGGCGTCCAACCCGACCAATACTTATCGTGAGGAATTACAAACGATTCTGTTGGAGGCACTCACTAATAAGGTTATTTCAAAAAGTGAGTTTGATTTCTTACTCCCAAGTCATCCCGTCACTGCTACCTTTTATTGTTTACCAAAAGTACACACGGGCATTCATCCCCTAAAAGGTCGCCCCATAGTATCGGGTGTTGGGAGCTTATAACAAAATGCTGGAATTTATCTAGACCAGATATTGTCTCCTTTTGTGTCTTCCTTACAATCTTTTGTACAGGATACACCTGATCTCCTTCGTCGATTAGACGGTTTATCTGTCAGCCCCGAATCTTTCCTAGCAAGCATAGACGTGGAGGCATTATACTCCTCCATCCCACATGAATTTGGTTTGGAGGCAGTTAGCCATTTCTTGAACATGAGAGGTTGTCAATACCATGAACACAACCGGTTCGTTTTGAGGCTTCTTCAGTTCTGCCTAACGCATAACTACTTTATCTTCGACCGTGTTGTCTACCATCAGCTAAGGGGGACTGCAATGGGCAGTCCCTGTGCCCCGGCCTATGCAAATCTCCTCCTTGGCTGGTGGGAGGAGACTATGGTGTGGGTTGACATTGAGGATTCTGATTCATCTGTGTGTCGTGGCTTTGAGTTGTGGTCACGATACATAGATGATATTCTCATTATATGGAGGGGTTCCATTGAGGAATTTCATAAATTTGTGTCAAATCTCAATCATAATCCCATTGGGCTTTATTTCACATCAGTGATTGAGGAAACTACACTACCTTTCCTCGACATCCTCATTGTCAAGAATGAGAGTGGTGAATTAATGACCTCTACGTATAGGAAACCTACGTCAACTAACTCTTTGTTGCACTGGAGTAGCCATCACCCCGCACATCTGAAGAGGGGGATTCCCAAAGGGCAGTACCTCAGAGTACGGAGGAATTGCTCCAACAATTCGTCCTTTGAGTCCCAGGCCAGGGAACTGAGAGATAGGTTCCTAGATAGGGGTTATCCGTGTCACGTCCTCACAAAGGCATATCAGGACGCTAAGCCTCGTGCTCGTCCTGAACTCCTTAATCCTATTAAGGAGAGAAACGAACAGGGCAATGACGCCTTGAGATTTATCACCACATTCGATAATGGCTCCTTACAGGTCAGAAATATCATCAAGAAACATTGGTCCATCTTACGTATGGATAGTGAGATTTCGCCGTTTTTGGATAATTATCCTTTGGTCACCTATAAAAAAGCACGGTCCCTGAATGACAGATTGGTCCATAGCCATTTCTCGGCCCCAGTCACTAAAACATGGCTACACAGCAATGTCCCCGGTTGCTTTAAATGCGGGCATTGCGTGGCCTGCCAATATATTGATTCTGGCAATACGTTTGTGAGTAACGTGACAGGTATGAATTACTCCATTCGCCATTTCATGAACTGTAGTACGAAGGGAGTTATCTACAAGGCCACGTGTGTTTGCGGTCTTGAATACGTGGGGAAGACTGTTCGCGAATTTAAGAGGAGAGTGGGTGATCATGTTGGTGACATCACACACAAGAGAGACACTTCCATCTCCAGACATATCAATGGTTTTCATGCAGGGAAAATCAATGCCATCAAGTTCATGGCTATTGATAGGGTCCTTAAACCTCCCAGGGGGGGCAATTGGGACAAATTAATATTACAAAGGGAGGCCAAGTGGATTTTCTACTTGGACACTATTACTCCCAAGGGTTTGAATGACCAGATTAACTATGGCTGCTTCATTTAATTCCTTTTTGGTTCTGTTGACCTTTTTGATACTTGATTCACTGTACTGTATATATTTGCCAATAGCCTTAATTGTCACCCTTTTTATTGGGATATGCATATATTTCTCATAATACTCCTGTTCCAATTTGGGTTCTTGAATTATCTATATGTGCATTAAACATTACTATATTTATATTAGCCCCTTAAACCTCACGATGTGGGCTTTAGTTTGATACACATACTGATATGTTTATGTGCGTGCCCACTGGCACCCACTTTTATACTATATTCATTGTATATTTTGTGATATAGTATTCAGTTTTGTTTATAGTAGAAATAATTTTTATTATTTTCTTTCTCTCCTTTTTCTGTATATAATCTTTATGTTGGTCTGTTCTAATTAATAAGCTGCGCACCCTTACATCTTTTGTGCCATAATTATTTCATTGGATTTTTAGGGGGGTTTGTTTTTATTAAACCATGCCCCCTACAGCGTCACTCATTCTGCCTCTGTGCTCTAATTGCTAGCGAGGTGACCTTACTGCGGGTTGTGTCGCGCCCCTCTTATGTTTATTCATACCGCCGTTCAGGGTTGATTTTGAGAGTGGGCTGCTCCATAGTGTGAAGGCCACGCCCACTGCGACGTCACTCATGTCGTTGTTGTGGGCGGCCTTTCAGTTTGCATTGCCAGCCTCTCCTTCCGCGTTCCACTGACGCGCCTCTTCCTGGTCATCGGGTGGCGCCTTCGGCAGGCAATATGACTCATCAGTCTGAGCCTCTGCGTTCCACAGACCGGAACTCCCCTAGCGTGCGTTCCATCTACCGACACCATGTGCTTGCACCCTATGTCATCTTCACTGCGCAGCTTATTAGGCTTGACCACCACTCCACTTAAGGTAATCGAAACTTTCTATTGGATAATTGTTTGGGAGGTGATGGAACACATCACACTTTATATAAACGCCCTTTTGGCCACTTTTTGCTCTATGCAGACAGCATTGAGAGCAGAAGGTTCTTGCCTCTCCACCTTTGCATCATTGCACTTTAGCTTAGTCCCCTGATGAATCTACTAAGAAGAAACGCGTCGGGACATCCTCATAGGGAAAGTGCAGGGCGAACTATTGTGTAGGGCGAGCTGTGGACTGCCCTTGTCAGGGCGGGAGTCTGGGGAATAGTTTTTCATTAGCCCCTCAGGGAATGACAGGGGATTGTCTTCCCATTGACGCACCAGGGACCCTCTGCAAACTACTGGGTTCCTTGAAAACTCCCGTCCTCTCCACACAGCATTGGTGAGATTGTTCCTTTTTTATTTCTTCTCACTTTTGTGTTATTATTGTCACATTATGTGTTATATATGTGCTGTCTGGTGTTAACCTCGACATTTTGGAGGGCTGCAGTATATCATTCCCCCATGTGGTAGCACCTTGACACTCAGTTGCCACTTTTTCTGTCGTTAGTGGCAATCTGCTCAATCCTTCATAGCTGTCCGTTTTTGTCCTCCTAATTTAGGGTATATGTATTACCCCTTTTCTTGACAGCTGTTTTTTATTGGGTGACACACTTTCTATTTTTAATGCATACTATTAAAAGTTACATTTTATATATTCACTGTTGCTTTTTCCACGGTTCACCCCTGCTCACAACAGATCTAGATAAGTTCCTTAGGGGGTCTAGTTTCCAAAATGGTGTCACATGTGGGGGGTTTCCACTGTTTAGGCACATTAGGGACTCTCCAAACGCGACATGGTATACAATCTCAATTCCCGCCAATTTTGGTTTGAAAAAGTCAAACGGCGCTCCTTCCCTTCCAAGCCCTGCCGGGCACCCAGACAGTGGTTTTCCCCCACATATGGGGTATCGGCGTACTCAGGAGAAATTGCACAACTTTTTCTGTCCATTTTCTCCTTTTACCCTTGTTAAAATAAAAAAAATTGTTTGTAAAAGATAATTTTTGTGACTAAAAAGTTAAATGTTCATTTTTTCCTTCCAAGTTGCTTCAGCTCCTGTGAAGCACCTGAAGGGTTAATAAACTTCTTGAATGTGGCTTTGAGTACCTTGAGGGGTGCAGTTTTTAGAATGGTGTCACTTTTGGGTATTTTCTGCCATATAGACCCCTCAAAGTGACTTCATATGTGAGGTGGTCCCTAAAAAAAATGGTTTTGTACAATTTGTTGTAAAAATGAGAAATCGCTGGTCAACTTTTAACCCTTATAACTTCGTAGCAAAAAAAAAAAATTTTGTTTCAAAATTGTGCTGATGTAAAGTAGACATGTGGGAAATGTTATTTAGTAACTATTTTGTGTGACATATTTCTCTGTTTTAAGGGAATAAAAATGAAAAGTTTGAAAATTGCAAAATTTTCAAAATTTTTGCCATGTTTCCATTTTTTTCATAAATAACCGCAAATTATATTGAAGAAATTTTACCACTATCATGAAGTACAATATGTCACGACTCGTGTAATCCCATTGCCCTGTAGCGGTGGCGAATGGGTTAATAAGGGGTTAAAGCCACCTTGCTATTGAAAGGTGAGTTTAAGCCAGGTTAATAATTGAGAGCTGTCAATTAGACAACTATCAATTATTAATCCTATTGTATGAAATAAAAATAAAACACACACACTTTAATTAAAAATCATTTTAATGAAATAAACACACAGTTTTTGACAAGATTTTATTTTACTGCCATTCCTTGCGAAGCCCTTGTTCACCTGTAATAAAAATAAAATAATAAAGCAACATTATTCTTACCTATCCGATGTTCAGTCATGTCCCCCGATGTAATCCTTCTGAAAGGATCAGCATCAGAGGAATCCCGGCTGACCTGAAGTGAACTGATTAACAATAATAGGGGATCCCCTCGAAAAAAAAAATGGCGTGGGGTCCCCCTATTTTTGTTAACCAGCCTGATAAAGCAGACTACTGAGGCCTGGTTTTCAGGCTGTTAACGAGCCAATATCCATGGACCTTGCAAGCCTGATAATACCAGGCCACAGCAGTCTGCTTATCTTGGCTGGTTAACAATAATAGGGAATCCCCTCGAAAAAAATGGCGTGGGGTCCCCCCTATCTTTGTTAACCAGCCAGATGAAGCAGACTGCTGAGGCCTGGTTTTTCAGGCTGGTAAGGATCCAATATCCATGGACCTTGCAAGCCTGATAATACCAGGCCACAGCAGTCTGCTTAGCTTGGCTAACAAAAATAGGGGATCCCCTCGAAAAAAAATGGCGTGGGGATCCCCCTATTTTTGTTAACCAGCCAAGTAAAATGCAGACTGCTGCGGCCTGGTATTAAAAGACTGTCAAGGCCCATGGATTTTGGCCCTCAACAGCCTAAAAATACCAGGCTGCAGCAGCCCCACAAATGGCGCATCCAAAGATGCGCCAATTGTGGCACTTTACCCAGCTCTTCCCACTTGCCCTGTAGCGGTGGCAAGCGGGGTAATAAGGGGCTAATGTCACCTTTGATTGATCGTGACAATAAGCCCGGTTAATAATGGAGAGGCGTCAATAAGACACCGATCCATTATTAATCATAGTTTGAACATTTTTTAAAAAAAGACACAGCCAGAAAAAAGTCTCTTAATGAAATAAAACACCACACAGTTTTCATTATTTTTATTACACTCTCATTCCTGCGACGCCATCGTTCTCCTGTAAAAAAACAAAAATAACAAACCAACACAAATACTCCCCTGTCCGACGCAGTCCAAAATAACGAGTGTCCCACGACGAGTCCAGCTCTGCTACATCTGGATGACAGACTGAGCCTGACATCCACATACAGCAGAGCTGCTTACCAGAGCTGCGTCCCCGGCGGTGACGTCATCCGGACTGGTTTACGGCCAGCTGTCGCGAGAGTACAGCTGGCCGAGATTACCCAGTACCCGGCAGTCACTGCAGTTATCGCGAGATTCTGCACGTGACCGCCAGGGACAGGGTAATGGCGGCCATCCAGGAGGATGTGACCACCGGGGTAGGGGATCTTCTGCCAGGTAAGTGCTGACTCTGCTGAGTCCTGACACCTGACAGACCCGACCGACACTGACAGTGACAGTTTCGGGAAGTTCCTGTGTCACGTACTTCGTTCTGTGACACAGGAACTCCCATAGACTTGGTCGGAAAATTCCGATTCCGGTATCCGATATGACAAAAATATTGGAACTCAGAATCGGAATTCCGATACAGCAAATATCGGCCGTATCGGAATGCTCAACACTAGTCACGAGAAAACAATCTCAGAATCGTGAAGATCCATTGAAGCGTTCCAGAGTTATAGCCTCATAAAGAGACAGTGGTCAGAATTGTAAAATTGTCGCAGTCATTAACGTGCAAACCACCCTTGGGGTTAACGGGTTAAATATATACGGAGATGTTTTATTTTTTCATTATACCACTAGAGTTGAGCATTCCGATACCTCAAGTATCGGGTATCGGCCGATATTCGCTGTATCGGAATTCCGATACTTAGTTCCGATATTTTTCATATATCGTATACCGGAATCGGAAGTTCCCATAATTCTTTGAGAGGCAATGTGATTTTAGTCAGCCAATGAGGAATCCTAAGAAGTGTGGGCATATCCTGTACTGCTGCGGTCATGTTAACTAATGGCATGGCTGTGATTGGATGCTGAAATGATGTCAGAATGCACTATAAAAGGCGCCGCCGCCATTTTAGCGTCACTGTGCTGTGAATTCAGTAAGGGACAGAACGCTGGTCTGCTGACTCTGAGGGACAGTTAGAGATTGCGATTTTGTGTACTGTGCTCTAGGCAGGCTAGTTTACCAACCGCTGTGTAAAGCTTCCTTTTGCCAGTGTTGTTTTAACAGCTCTGTGCAAGGTGTGTGTGTGAGAGTGCAGGTGACGCTGCAGTTTGCTCTGCATCCAACGCTGTTTGTAGGCATCTGCACGTGTCACTCACAGACTCTTTTTTTTTTCTTTAGTGTAATTCTTGCGGCTCCATTCAATTGAAATTATAGTGTGACGCGCTTCCATCCGTATCCAATACATTGGTTGCAAACACTATAGAATTACAGAAAGGAGCCTTTCAGAGATAGTGAACAGTTGTGTTCAGTGTTCACTCTAGTCTGTGAGGTTTTTTTTTTTTGAGTGCAGATCAGCTCCAGTTAGTTCTTCAACCACTGCTGGTTGTAGTCTGCTGAACGTGTGTCACTGCCTCATCCTTGTCATTTTTCTCTAATTGGTGCTGCTCCATACCATTTCAAATAACTCAAATCTATTAGTGTGACGCGCTTCCATCCGTATCCAATACATTGGTTGCAAACACTATAGAATTACAGAAAGGAGCCTTTCAGAGATAGTGAACAGTTGTGTTCAGTGTTCACTCTAGTCTGTGAGTTTTTTTTTTTTGAGTGCAGATCACGCTCCAGTTAGTTCTTCAACCACTGCTGGTTGTAGTCTGCTGAACGTGTGTCACTGCCTCATCCTTGTCATTTTTCTCTAATTGGTGCTGCTCCATACCATTTCAAATAACTCAAATCTTTAGTGTGACGCGCTTCCATCCGTATCCAATACATTGGTTGCAAACACTATAGAATTACAGAAAGGAGCCTTTCAGAGATAGTGAACAGTTGTGTTCAGTGTTCACTTTTAGTCTGTGAGTTTTTTTTTTGAGAGCAGATAAGCACGCACGTGAGTTTCTCAAACTGCTGGTTGTAGTCTGCTGAACGTGTGTCACTGCCTAATCCTTGTCATTTTTCTCAAATTGGTGCTGCTCCATACCATTTCAAATAACTCAAATCTTTTAGTGTGACGCGCTTCCATCCGTATCCAATACATTGGTTGCAAACACTATAGAATTACAGAAAGGAGCCTTTCAGAGATAGTGAACAGTTGTGTGCAGTGTTCACTGCAGTCTCTGCGTAATAACCACACTTAGGCCTTATAACTTTTCTGACTTTCTTTATCAATCTACCAAGATGAAGAAGGCAGGGAGTAAGGCACGTGGTCGTGGCCGTGGAGTTTCAGCAGGGAGAGGACGTGGGGATTCTGTGGCTGCTGCCGCCCCCAGTGACACAGCATCCACCAGTTTTCCCCGTGAGCGTTCCCTTATGTGCAGTTTTGTAGGAGCTCGGAGTACCCCCCTGCTGCGGGAAGAACAAATTGAAGCCGCTTGTTGGTTGAATGGCAGCCAATGCATCGACTTCAATTGCTTCCACCTCCTCTCAGGACCACAACACTGTTGATCAACCATCTGTCTGTTCACCGCCTGTCAAATTGCCCAGGCAGTCAGAGAGTTCTGAACTGGAGCCAGCTGAGTCTCTGCTTCTGTTCTCAGAATCTGTTGGCTTGCAAACAGGGGCCCAGCCAAGCAGCATTCTGGAATTTGAAGAAGAGGGAGTATGCAGTGATGCGCAACAGCTGTGTCTCTCTGAATCTGAAGAGGCGGGTGAGCCAGTGCCGATGGTCAGCACACCGCAGAACACATCTGATGATGATGAGACTCAGTTGCCAGTTTCTGTTGAGCATGGTGCTGTCCAGACCACCCAACAGCAGCAGGTGTTGGAAGAGGGTAGTAGAGATGATGAGGTCCAAGACCCAACATGGCGTGAGGAACAGGAAGGTGGTGGGAGCAGCTCTGAGGAAGAGATTGGCCCAACGGTACAAACAGGAGGGAGAGGTAGGCTGCAGACTCGGTTGCCTGTAGCCTCCAGTTTGGCACCTGTTGGGAGCAGTTCTCTTCCAAAAGTCAAAACGGGCGCTCCCAGGACTTGCACTGCGTGGTCCTTTTTTGACACACTTGCAGATGATATTTGCTATGTCAAATGCAAGCTGTGTAAGCAAAAAGTAAAAAGAGGTAAAAGTGTCAGTAACCTCAATACCACTAATATGTGGAAACATGTGCGGACAAAGCACGTAGTTGAGTTACAAAGACACACTGGAGATGTAGGCCAACCTACAGCAGCACCTACATCTTCAGGTCGTGTTGGAGCCTCTTCCTCCAGCTCACACACAGCTGGTTCGGCTTCCTCACACGATCGCCATGGAAGAACCTCGGTCACTGTTGTCCAGAGACAAAGTGTTATTCCACCCACAGCTGCAAGTTCCCTGTCATCCTCACACTCCCAGGCCACTTACAGCCATCGGTAGCACAGGCATGGGATAAAAGACGCCATACTCGGCAAACCATCCACGAGCACAGGCTCTGAATGCTGGCATTGCAAAACTCCTGTCCCTTGAAATGCTGTCATTCAGGCTGGTGGAGACTGACAGTTTCCGGAACTTAATGGCATTGGCAGTCCCACAATACAATGTGCCAAGCCGATTTTATTTCAGCAGGCAAGCCGTCCCTGCTCTGCAAAAGCATGTTGAGGGAAAAATTAAACATGCGCTACTAAACGCCTCAGTAGCAAGGTCCACCTGACCACTGATGCGTGGACCAGTACCCATGGCCAGGGACGATACCTTTCCCTCACTGCCCATTGGGTCAATGTTGTGGAGCCGGGTACAGATGTTGCGAGTGGCGCTGTACGTGTTCTGCCAACTCCAAGGATTGCTGGAATCCAGTCTGTACACATTGACTCCTCCTCCTACTCCAGTTCCTCAGAATCATCGCTGCAGGAGCCGTCACGGTCTACCTCCACATGGACCCGTGAACGCTTACCTGTTGCGACCGATATGAGCACAGCCGTGGCCAAACGTCAACAGGCCGTCCTGAAATTAATTTCCATGGGGAATCGAAGCCACACAGCGCAGGAGGTCTGGAATGCCATCAAGCAGGAGAGCGACGTGTGGTTTTTGCCAGCGAATCTCCAGCCAGGCTTGGTAGTGTGTGACAATGGCCGAAATCTGGTGGCAGCTCTGGCCCTTGGCAACCTCACTCACATACCATGTCTGGCACATGTGCTCAACTTGGTCGTGCAGAGTTTTTTGAGGGACTATCCGGATCTTGATGCACTGCTGCACAAGGTCCGCCTAGAGTGCGCTCACTTGCGACGTTCCAGCATGGCCAGATCGCGCATTGCAGCTCTGCAACGCAGATTGCGCCTTCCTGAACATCGCTTCATATGTGAGTACCCACCAGGTGGAATTCCACGTTACATATGTTGGAGCGGTTGTGTGAGCAGCAGACAGCAGTAATGGAGTATCAGCTGCAACAGGCGCAATCAACACGCAATTTGCGCCGTTCACACTTCACCACTACTGAGTGGGCCTCTATGAAGGACATCTGCCACGTTTTGCGTGCGTTTGATGAGTCAACGCGGATGGCGAGTGCAGATGATGCACTAGTCAGCCTGACTGTCCCCCTTATCTGCCTGCTTCAAAAAACACTGCAAGCACTAAGGGATGAGGTTTTGGAAGAGGTGGAGGATGAGGAGACACAAATTCCATCACCTTTTGGACAGTCAGCGCAACGTGGTTCCTCCCAAAGGGCTTTGCAGGGCTCACTTTGTGAGGAGGATGAGGAGGAGTCAATGGAGGAGGAAGAAATCGCTACAGAGGGAGGTACACAACGCTCTAGTCAGTATGTAGAGCGAGGGTGGGGTGATGCAGAGCAGGTACAGATGACGCCTCTTACAGAGGACAGCGTTTCTTGGCCAGTTGGGAGTCTGCAGCACATGGTTGATTTCATGCTGCAGTGCCTGAGAAACGACCGCCGCATCGCCCACATTCTCACCACGTCTGATTATTGGGTGTACACCCTCCTAGACCCTCGCTACCGGGACAACTTACAAAGCCTCATCACACCGTTGAACCGGGAGCGTAAAATGCGGGAGTACAAAGACACACTGGTGCAATCCATAATGTTCTCCATTCCAGCCGAGAACGCTGCTGCTACTGCTTTACAAAGCAGCTCTGTGCGTGGAGGCAATGGAGACAGCTCTGCAACAAGAGGGAGCACAAGCAGCGCCTCTACACAGGGGGGCAAGACCAGTATGTTCCAAATGTGGCAAGTTTTGTGTCAGCGCCACCAATGTCTACACCATCCGAGACGCCTCCAGTCACCAGGAGGCAACGTTTCCGTAAGATGGTGACAGACTACTTGTCTTGCCCTCTCAGTGTACTCCCAGATGGCTCTTCCCCTTTCAAGTTTTGGGTCTCTAAGCTGGATACATGGCCAGAGCTTAGCCAGTATGCATTGGAGGTGCTGGCTTGCCCTGCTGCCAGTGTATTATCGGAGCGCGTCTTTAGTGCTGCAGGTGGTGTACTAACAGACCGTCGCATGCGACTATCCTCCGATAATGTAGACCGGCTTACTTTTCTGAAAATGAACAAGGCATGGATCTCGCCAGAATTTGCCTGTCCGTTTTCCGATTAAATAACTGGTTGGCAACGTTATCAATTTCTCCTGTTATGTTCATCTATCTACCACCTGAACTCTACTCCCTGGGATACAACACTGCCAGTCTGAGGGGAATGATCAGTTAACAACCAAAATGTTATCCCCAACAGATAGTAGCGCAACGACTCCAGTGCCCACTTGATCGACAGGCATCTCTCTCTCTACAATGCTGTATCTGGTTTCAGCTGGAGTTAGCTTTCGACTCTGGAAAGTAATGTGATGCTTCTCCCCGTTAACCTCCTGAGACAAAACGGCCCCCACACCTACCTCTGACGCATCAGTCTGGACAATGAATTCTCTTTTGAAGTCGGTGTGATCAAAAATGGTGACACACACACAGTGCCCCTTTTAGTTTTACAAACGCTTCTTCAAGCTGATCATTCCATCGCACCATTACTAAATTCCTGCCTTTTATGCAGTCATTTAACGGCGCCGACAGTGTTGCAAAATTGTGAATAAACCGCCGGTAGTATCACACTAACCCCAAAAACCCTTTCACTTGTTTAGTGGTGAGGGGACGGGGCCAGTTTTGGATTGCCTCCACTTTGTTTATTTGGCCTTTGATAACTCCTCTCACAATCACATACCCCAGGTAGCGATCTTCCTCCAACCCTATGGAACACTTCTTTGGGTTGGCAGTTAGCTCTGCTTGTCTCAGCGAATCTATCACCGCCTGTACCTTGGCTAAGTGACTTTCCCAGTCTGTACTGTACACCACAATATCGTCCAGATTGGCCGCGGCATATCAGCAATGAGGACGAAGAACAACGTCCATTAACCTCTGGAATGTCGCTGGAGCGCCATGCAACCCGAAGGGTAGGACTATATACTGGAACAGTCCCTGGGTGTTAAAAAAGCCGTTTTCCTCTCGCTGCTTTTGTTAGTGGCACCTGCCAATACCCTTTTGTGAGGTCAATGAGTGAAAAATAACGTGCCTGCCCAAACCGCTCTATTAACTCATCGACCCGGGGCATGGGGTAGGCGTCAAAGTTAGAAATTTCATTCAGTTTTCTGAAGTCATTACAGAACCTTAGTGTCCCATCTGGCTTTGGTATTAGGACTATTGGGCTGGCCCACTCACTCTGGACTCTTCAATGACCCCTAACTGCAGCATTTCTTGACCTCTTCCAAGATGGCTTGTCGCCGGGCCTCAGGCACCGATATGGCTTTAATCGTACTTTGCCCTGCGGCTCAGTGACAATGTCATGTTGTATTAGGGAGGTACGACCAGGAAGTTCAAAAAAAACATCTGTATTTCGGCTAACAAACTCTCTGACTTCCTGAACTTGTCGGGTGCGACAAAGTGTCTGATTTTTGACGGCGGAGAGGACTTCTCTTGCCTTCTCCTGAGGCAAGGAAGCCATCTGTACTGGAAATGCAGGCCGTGGACAATCCTGACCAAGCGGGTCTCTGTCTTTCCATGGTTTGAGCAGATTCACATGGTATACGTGTTCTGGCTTTCTCCGCCCTGGTTGGTGTATTTTATAGTTTACTGGTCCCACCTTCTCTATAATGTCGTAGGGTCCCTGCCACCTTGAAAGGAACTTACTATCCACTGTAGGCACAAGTACCAACACCCGATCCCCAGGGTTAAAGGACCTTACCCGTGCCTCCCGGTTATAGACCTGCCTCTGTGACCTTTGTGCTGATTCCATATGTTCTCGGACTAATGGTAGGACTGTCTCCATTCTCTCTTGCATTTTGGCCACATGTTCTATCACACTTTTGTGGGGAGTTGTATGGTTTTCCCAGGCCTCTTTAGCTATATCGAGTAAGCCACGGGGATGTCTGCCATATAATAGTTCAAAGGGCGAGAACCCGTAGATGCCTGGGGCACCTCCCGCACTGCAAACATCAGGTATGGCAACAAGAGATCCCAGTCCTTAGCATCTTTAGAGACTTTTTTTTTTCAACATATTCTTCAGGGTTTTATTGAACCTTTCTACTAAACCGTCTGTTTGGGGATGATAGACCGATGTGCGCAACTGTTTAACACGTGGCAGAGTTCCTTCATGATTTTTGACATAAAGGGGGTCCCCTGATCTGTTAAGATTTCTTGAGGGATTCCCACCCGAGAGAACATACCCATGAGTTATTTTGCGATCAGTTTTGACGAGGTGTGTCGCAGGGGAATAGCCTCAGGATACCTGGTAGCGTAATCTAGAACTACGAGGATGTGTTGATGACCCCTTGCTGATTTATTAACCGTCCACACCAGATCCATTGGCTATTCTCTCAAACGGTACCTCTATAATTTGTAATGGCACCAAGGGACTCTGAAAATGAGGCTGCGGACTGGTTACCTAGCACACGGGACAAGAGTAACAATACCGTTTAACTTATTCATAGACCCATAGCCAGTAAAACCGTTGTAGAATTCTGTCTAGGGTTTTCTTTGGTCCCAAATGTCCCCCTAGTACATGCGCATGCGCTAAGTCCATTACCAACCTCCGATATGACTGCGGTACCAGCAATTGCTCGACAATTTCCCCATGTATTTTTTAAACCCCATACAGCAAATCTTGGTTCAGCTCAAATCGGGTAAATACTTTAGCTGTCCTGGGGTGTTGGGGTTCCCCATTGACAACCAGTACATTTTCCCTGGCTCGAGTCAACGTAGGGTCCCGTAGTTGCGCCGTACCAAAATTGTCACCTGCCACATTTAAGTATGACAATTCTGGTCCCGGTGGCAAATCTTCCATCTCCCCACCTAACACTTCTATAGGAGAGGGGTTTTCCTCCTCCACCGAAGGCTAAGGTACTCCTACCGCCAGTACATCTTCCTCTGGGCCACCAGGTTCATGCCCGATTTCTGGAGAATGCAACCTGTTTGCCACTGGTGCCGACGACTGTTCTGTGGGAGGGGTAATTACAGGCCAAAGCACATAAAATAACAGGAAAATCTCTCCCCATTATTAATGCTAATTAACCACCACCCCCACCTCGTGTCACCTCCTCCCGCTGGCGTGTTTATCATCACCAGGGTGGTAGGATAATGTTTGAAGTCACCATGTATACACAACACACCCATTTTCCCAGCAGTATACTCGCTGATTTTGACGTGGCTGGCTCGTATTAGGGTCACTCACGAGACTCCCTGAGTCCACTAGAGCCACAGCAGGGTTACCCTCCACCTGCACTTTACACAAATGGTTCATATTGGGTCCCTCTGCTTTGACCACTGCACACATGTGTTCTGCATAGTGAGACTGATAGTAGCCAAAGTTGTTGTCCATGGGCTCTGTCAGGTGGGGCAAACAGCTCTCACATATCCTGGTTGTTGGCACCGCCAACAGATTATGGGGCCCATTTCGTTCCCCGACCCGTCCTGGGCGGCCCTCGAGTCTCTGCTCGCCGAGCTGTGGATGAAGGTTTGTGGAATTTACTTGGTACCTTCCGGGTAGTCTCTCCCTGTATCTCCTTGGTAGCCCCATATCTTTCAATGAGGGCTACCATTTGGAGACCATCAGTAGGGGCTGCCTGTCCAAGCCATGTTTGAAGGGTGTGTGGCAAATTTCTCAAGAATTTATCAGTCACTATACGATCCAGCATAGCGCGGGGTGACAACACCTCCGGCTGCAACCACTTTTCTATCAGGTGTATCAAGTCATAATACTGTGACCGAGCTGGCTCGGAAGGGGAAAAGTTCCACTGGTGTACCCGCTGTGCCCGGACCAAAACATTTACCCCAAGACGTGCAAGTATCTCACCCTTGACGCTCTCATAGTCCTCCTGTTGCTCGGGGGGTAGGTCCCTAGAGGCTTTTGCGGTTCCTGAATTAAAAAAACGGAGCCACGATCTCGGCCCATTGGTACCGGGCCAGTCTCTCCCTTTTAGCCACGCCTTCCAACATCTCCAGGTACACCTCGACGTCATCTGATTGCTCCATCTTTCGGATCGCTGTACGCACTGCTTTCCGGACATCCTGCCATCCCGGGCAGCTCCTGCTGTCTGCGGCGCTGTGATGTGCTGCATCACTAGACTATTGGTTTCCTGTTGCTGTTGATTAAATATCTGCTGCTGCTCCATAGCCTGCTGCTGTATAGCCTGCTGCTGCTCCATAGCCTGCTGCTGTATAGCCTGCTGCTGCTCCATAGCCTGCTGCTGTATAGCCTGCTGTTGCTGCCGCATGGCCTCCTCCAGCATTTTTACTGTGTTCTCCATCTTGGGACAGTTATCCACCGGGTTTTGCGTCACTTTCTTTACCTAGGACATTTACTGTCATGCAGGAAAAAACAGCCTTACCTCACTGCATTGCCCGCATTGAAGCCACCAATTGTAGGGATCCGCTCTGGTAGGCAGGGCTGGGCCGCAGTAATGAGGCAAACACACCGCCTTTTACTTCAAATTTCAGTGGTTTTAATCATGAGTTCAAGAAAAAGTCAAGATAACAAAATAAAAACAGAACATAAATCACCACAGTTTGGAGAACCACTGGTGCCAGACTCACCCTTGCTTGGGACGGGCTTAACTAAGCGGCTGCAGGTCAGCAGAGACCGCCAGGTCCCATTCCGGGTGGTCTGGTACTCGCTTCCTGGTGCACACTGGCACACAGTAACAAAACAATCTTCCAGGCTGACTCCAGCCAAAATCCTTCCTTCCACACACCAACTACAACAGCTCCTTGTTTTATAGGCCTACTCCACACCCTCAGGTGAGGTACACATCAGATGACCAGATCACGTGACTATGACCTTATCACAGGTCCTTGTGATCATGGAAAATCCTGAGCAAACTTCAGTCTGCTAGAAGAAATATTATCTCACATCCAGCAAGATCCCCTTTGGTGTACCACAGCGGCAAGAAGTCTCCTGTTCCCTACACATGCACAGAAAAACCCATGTCGAACATGCTCCAAATAGGGAAGAGCCGTCACCCTGATTGTTATGCTTAAAACAGGAAAGATTTAAGTTTTCAAGGGCTAAAATGAAAAATTTTTCTAAGAAATATGGACAAATATTAATTTGTCATCACAGCGCATATCTGCACATGGCTAGTAGAAATGGTAACAAAAAATAAAACATAGTGTTTACTTTTTTAAATTAATGCATAAAAATACATTTCATAATTATCAATTAATGCTTCTTAAGGAACGTTATCTGTACCTGTAAGATAATGCAGTCAATGGATGTACGAATCATAAACATCATCATCATCATCATCCTCACGAGTTTTATTAATGACAGACATAATAAAATACACAGAGCGAGGACAACTGTAACTTCACACACCATATATGAAATGGCCATCATGTAAACCTGGTAATAATGCGCAATAATAAATAATTACACCAAGAAAGTGCATCATGCATACAAACAATAGGTAGTTAGACCTGCAAGTGCTGTTGAAACAACCACAACAGATTTAAATTAATAATGCTATATAGCTATCACAGTGCATAGTTACTCATGGACAATGTCGATCTAATACTGTAACTCAATAAAGGCAGCGTCACCCATCATGCTTATTTGTCTTGTAGATTGTTGAAGAGGGTTTTTTTTTTTTTCTTTTTTTTTTTTGAAAGTTCCTTTTTATTTAGATTTTCAAAAAAAAAAAGGTGCTATGTACGGCTTCCACTGGCGGAGGTACCTCAGAATCTTTGTGCGCTTCTCCGGCGCACGCAAGCCTTTGACATTCCAGGAGATGATCTTCATGTTGAATGGGCGGCAGAAAAATTAAGAGTGTGCTGGAGGAGACGGTGTACCCTCTTATGGCCGTCGTTGGCACCAACCTGCGAGGAAAGGAGGAAGCAGCACCACAATATCAAATACCTAATCAAGATATATTGACAATTCCAGGATTAATTATTGGAGAGAGGTCCCTTGCTACCCTTTTCTAGTAACTCTTGTTGACCAATAAACCGCTGTAAGCAGTCGTAGTCTCTCCACCACTACCTGTGTTTATGTGACTTCCTTTTTTCTAACCTGTGAGGAGATTACCCCCATCCTCCCAGGCTATTCAGTGTACCCCCCCATGTGTCCAAAGCATGAAACCCCAATAGCCTGCTTCACTTTTGTCCCTCCATATGTAATGTTTAACTCATTTGTCCCACGTTTATCAAGACCCCCACTCTCATGAGAGATCTTCAACATCTAATATCAATTAACTAATTTAACCATCTAAAACTGCAGCAAAACTATCATGCTTTAGCATAGGTATGAAGGAACTCCAATAGAAACGGCTCAAACAGCAAATATATCTCATATGTCATTTAACGTGGAGAGAATCTCTTTCATCTTTCCTGATCTCCTTCATGAACTGCCATCTTGTCGTCGTCTGTGTGGGGAGAACCTGGAACTGCGTCGCTGTACTTCCCTATCACTTTGTTGATTTCGTTCCAAGGCTGCTTCGGCTTGTTCTGGTGTGTCATTAATGACATATGTCCCGTCAGATCTTTGGAACCGCTAACACGCTGGGAACAGTAGTTGAAAGCGAACATCTCGCTCAAACAACGTTGTGCAAATTAAAGTGAACGCCCTCCTCTTCTTGGACACCGATACTGAGAAGTCATCAAAGAGCAGAATCTCATAGCCATGGAGTAGCACTGGGCGCCTCGCTTCTTTGAATGGCCGTAACAATGAAACTTTGTCGTTATAATGTAACAGCTTAATTATTACTTGCCGTGGTCTGTACATCGTTGGTTTCGATGCCTCCCTCGCCTGTTGTTGTTTTGCGGCGGTCCCACACGATGTGCACGTTACACACGACAGTAGTAGTTAAGTCACAATATTTTCGGTAGATCATTCTCACAGATGGATTGTAAGTCTGCTGATTTAAACGATTCAGGCAGTCCGACGAGACGTAAATTGCTTTGTCTCGAGCGATTTTCCAAGTCCTCTGTTTTGTCTATCAAATTTTGTAACTTCTGCTGAAGGTTCTGTTCTCTGTCTTGGCCAAGTTACTTCTCCTGTTGTAGCAGCGCCACATCCTGTTGCAGCTTGGTAATTGCAATGGTATTCAGGTGTACAGACTTTTGTATGGAAGACAATGACGATTGCAATGCCGACTCCAGCAGCTTCTGAATGTCTGGTAAGAGAAGGGCTTTGACCTCTCTTCAGCCATTTTCTGCGAATCAAATTCCTGAGGAACTCTCAGGTCACATGGTGCTTCTGATAATAGCTCTTGCTGCATGTCTATGGCAGCGCTCAGCATCGCGCCTCTTTCCTCTTTGTTTCCTCCATGCGCCATCTTGTCCTTCTGCTTCAGTTGGATAGGTAAACCGTTCGGGGTCTGTTGTGAACTCCGTAGCAAGTAGCGCTCCATAAATTATGTCCCCACGAATGTAAAGAGTGTCAGTGTTCCCGGGGGTGGTTTTACTGCTCTCCTATGGGCCCGATATGCTTGGATACCTGGGAGGAATTCAGGAGCATCTCCAAACTCCCTCCTCACATGTCAGCGCAGGAAACAGAAGAGGGAATGTGCTTGTTTTGTTGCTCATAGGTGGAGTTTTATACATTAAATGATTACTGCTGTCGTATTTTTGGCGTCCCTAGGGCAGAATAAGGCTGCGTAACGTCACATTTTAGAGAGAGTCATATAATAGACACACGCTACCCTACCCGTGACACAAGGAAGGTAGTGTTGCCGGATAAAGCCTTGCGCAACCAGACATGCCCCTGGAAAATGACTGCTGCTGCAGGCTAAACTCAACACGGACAAATACTGTTGTAATTTTAAACTTTTGTGACAGCAAGAACGCAAGGATTAAAAATTCATACTTTTACAGATTACAAGTACAGGAATCTCTGTCCAAAATAAGAATATGATGAAGAAGATGAAGATGAAGTAGAATATGAAGAAGAATAATAGTTGAATAAGAACAATATGAGTAATGTTAACAAAAAGATGAATAGCAAGAAGTTTAAGAAGAAGATAAAGAAGGTGAAGATGAAGAATAATTTGATGAAAAAGATGATGCTGCTGAAGATTATGAAGGAGAAAGTGTGTCAAAAGTTAAAAAGGTGAAGAGCATGGAAGTTGTGAAACATACATATTTGCCAAAATAGAAAAAACGTTAACAACATTGTCAATTTCTTCGTCAATCCGAACATCTTTAAAAAAAAAATATTAATGCTATTCCATTTGATTGGGTTAAACATCTATGCCTTTAATGTCTCCTCAACCTCCCCCAATACATTCTACATTACTCTTTGTTGTTTTCCTTCATGTACAATTAACCAACAAGGCAAGAATGGGCTTTTTTTAATTCAGATATTTTGTTCCCATAGACTTACATTGGATTTCCGGTATCGGTATCGGGTATCGCCGATATATTTGGGGTATCGGCGATACCATTCCGATTCCGATACTTTTGGATATCGGAAAGTATCGCTCAACTCTATATACCACATATATGCCTTTAATATGCTGCTACAGTTCCCTTTTTTATTATTAGATTCTTATGTTATCCATACTCAGCCTGTGAGCGTGTCTGTGGGCCTCATAAAATATATACAGGGTTTTAAAATTTTTTCATTATACACCATATATTCCTTGGATATGCTGAAACAGTACCCCTTTTTTCTTATTATATTATTGTCTTATCCATACTGAGACATTGAGCATTTCTGTGTGCCTTCTAAAATATATACGGAGATTTACAATTACTCAGACACTGTATACAGCTGTTGGGTTGTAATACAGTACCCCTTTTTCTAATTTTTATCTAATCGATACTGAGCCTGTGAGCGTCTGTCTGTTATTAATGCAATATAGACGTAGATTTACAATGAAAACTACACTGTATGAAGCTGTACGCTTCCCATACATTACCCTTTTAATGCTTTTTATCTTATTGTCTAATCCATACTGAGACTGGAAGCGTCTGTGTCTGACTCCTGATATATATACGTAAAATGTTGTTGATCTCACCTTCATAAAAATTAAACATGCCTTTTGTCACGGGGTCCGTCTCCGGTATCACACAATCAACAGAGCAAGAGAATTGCGAACAATCCCAAGACCTATATTATAGACCAAACGAAAAGATCCATAAACAAACCACCACACTGAGGATACAATATTAGAGAACACAAATGCAGTTCACTTGGATCGGCAGCCAGGGCAGTGGGATACACTGTACAGGGCCGGTGTGTTACAGGGGATGTGTCACAGCGGCAGTGACCCGTTCCTGGCCCTGGGGGGGCGAATAAAAGGGGAATATGTACAGGGGATGATACAGTTTGTAGTAAGGTGTTCATGACGCCGCCTGTGGTATCTGGTCAGAGTTGACCTGACCAGCGCTGCTGTGCAGATCCTCGGAGACTGATGCTGTGATGCAGCAGAGTTGAAATAGCTTCCCACAAGTGAAGCTTGTCTCAGGGCAGTTAGATGGTATAGGAAGTAATGGTGCTGGAAGATGTAGCTGAGAGGACTGTGTGCAACAGGAAGGACTTCAGAAGACACAGTCAGATGCAGTTTCCAAAACGTTCCTCCCATTTTTTGCAGGCAAAGTATCCAGGGCATTGACTTCAGATGGTGCAGTAGTCGGTCGGCCTGAAAGCAATTTGGAATCCCCTTATTTCAGGTTGGATGTGAGTTCTCTTTGGAGCACTATTTTCAGAGGCACTAGCTGCTATAAGCTCCATCCAAGTTCCTCTGTCTGTTGTGTAGGTATAAATTCACTCTCGTAGCAGACAGGTGTAACCTGCTTCAGGAATCACTCACTTATGGAGTCTCCGGCTCACATGTGCTGCTGCTGTGTAGTAGAGTATTAGTTTGGGCAGAGAATCTGCTGTCTACTGTCCTCCGGATTCTGCAGCTGGGACTTTAGTTTACCCACTCAGCCTCGGACTCCGGGGGTCCGGTTTCGGTGCTCCAACCTTGGGGTGAGCTCTCTATAGCTCCTCTTTTCACCAATTTGTATCCACACGTCTCTCCTCTCGTGTCCCTCCAGCCACACTCACTAACTCCTCCCCAGCTAGAATGTTCTCGAGGAGCTCTCCTGAAATAAGGTGTTGGATCTCCCCTTTCTGGTCCGGAGTATGAAAGGTATATGCTGTGTAACCTGTTAAAGGGATCCTTCCTTGATTTCAGGCATGACACCACTCCCCCTGGAGGGAGTCAAGGTCACTGTGGCAACCAAAATCCTGGTGTACCACACACTTGCAAGCGTGGCCGGACTACAAAACATAAAAATAGCCCCCAAAAGGTCCGGCATCAGCACCTGGCGCACACGGGCAAGTGCAGGTACACTGAGCAGGTGGGGGGGCCGACTCGTCAACGGCACTGGCACAGGGCCCCTCATAGTGCAAACATTTGTATCTGACGGTGGACTGGGCCCTCTCGCCGTCAGACGCCCCGGCGTACTATGAGGGGCCCTGTGCCAGTGCCGTCGCCCACTAGTCGGCCACCCCTGCTTGCTAAGGGCCACAGCACTTGCAATACTTACCTCTCCATGCTCCACCGCTGTGACATCTTCTGCATTTCCTGACAGTAAAATTCAGGTTACAGGAAATTACCTCACGTCTGTACTCCCTCTGCCTAAACAGTCCAAGTGCAGAGACCTGTAAGATGGCAACGCTGAGGAGGGCAGAGTAGAGCAGTGCCCGGCGAGGAGAGTTATTAAAGATTTTTTAATGTTTTCAGGATTATATGGGTAGCATTTCACACTGGATCATTAATAATGTGGACCATCTTATATGGAGCTTTCTTTTGGCCCATAACAGACTGGAGCATCATCCATGGGGCCCATCATATATTGGAGGATTGTAAATAGGGCAGATCAGACACTGGAGCAGCATTTACAGGGCCCATTGTACACTGGATAATGAATAATCGGGCCCATTATATATGGACCATGATTTGGGCCCATAACACACTGGAGCAGCAGCCATGGGGCTCATCATATACAGGAGCATTCTCAATAGAGCAGCATCCATGGAGCCCATCATATACTGAAGCATTGTACATGGTAGACAGCAGACACTAGAGCAGCATTTACGGGGCCCATTGTACACTGGATCATGAATAATTGAGCCCATTATGTATGGAGCATGATTTTGGTCCATAACACTGGAGCAGCAGCCATGGGGCCCATCATATACTGAAGATTTGTAAATGGGGGATAGCAGACACTGGAGCAGCATTTACGGGGCCCATTGTACACTGGATTATGAATAATTGGGCTCATTATATATGGACTATGATTTTGGTCCATAACACACTGGAGCAGCAGCCATGGGGCCCATCATATACAGGAGCAGCAGCCATGGGCCTATCATGTACAGAAGCAGCAGCCATGGGGCCCATCATATACAGGAGCATGCTCTATGGGGCAGATCACAGACTGGAGCAGCATCCATGGGGCCCATCATATACTGAAGCATTGTAAATGGGGGACAGCAGACACTGGAGCAGCATTTACGGGGCTCATTATACACTGGATAATGAGTAATTGGACCCATTATATATGGGCCATGATTTTGGCCCATAACACACTGGAGCAGCAGCTATGGGGCCCATCATATACAGGAGCAGCAGCCATGGGGCCCATCAAATACAGGAGCATGCTCAATGGGGCAGATCACAGACTGGAGCAGCATCCATGGGGCCCATCATATACTGAAGCATTGTAAATGGGGGACATCAGACACTGGAGCAGCATTTACGTGACCCATTACACGCTGGAACATTAATAATGGGGCCCATTATGTTAATAATATGGGCCTCAGCTGCCAGGAAAAGTATCTTGCAGCACTGGCTAAATCCATTACCACCACCCAAATCTCTCATAAACTCCAAAATAATGTATATTTTTCGAATGGACTGGCTAGATACCCTGACAAATAAAGAGAAATTGACTGGGAAGTTTTTAAGCACATGGTCATTGTTCATCCCATCACTGTCTCAAGACACCAGGGACAAACTAAGGACACATTTTGAAAACACCCAGTGGTATCTTCTTCAGAAAATTAGCGGACATAATCCTATTCCTTGAGCTTGTTAATTGTTAATCAAATGCAGAGTCGTTTAAGGGGTTTATATGTTGGGGGGATGGGAGGGTTAAGGGAGGAGGGAGTACATTTTTGAGTATTATGCCTGTCAAATAAGCGTCGAATAAGCTTGATACCTTCAAACCTGTATGACTTACTTTTTGGTAATGCTCTTTAAATCAATATTGTGAGTTTTACGCCTGTCAAATAAGCTTGTTACTTCAAGACTTGTATGATTTTCTTTTATTGTAATACTCTTTAAATCAATAAAACATGTTGGAAAAAAAAAAAAAATAATGGGGCCCATTATATATGGAGCTTGATTTTGGCCCATCATACACTGGAGCATCATCCATGTGGACCATCATATACTGGAGAATCATATGGGGTTCATTATTTAGGGGGCATCATATGGGGCCTATTCTGTATGGAGCATTATATGGGGCTCATTATTCTGTATGGTGCACTATGTGGTGGCCATAATACTGTATGGAGCAATATAGTGTCCGTCTTTTGAGCTATTGTAGATTTTAACATAGATATCAGTCATGTCATGTAAGAAGTGAAGTATTTTTCATTGTTTTATACCAATATATCTGTGCCGTAACGGAGCATCATGAATTGTGGTATGTGTTAAAAAGGCCGAATGACACTCTTTGACCCGCGCCCACGAAAACCGGGAGCCATCCCTACCCCCCCACAAGTTGAGACAAATAACCCCAATTTTTCAATGCGTAACCATTATTATAAAGTTAATTAAGGTTGACAAGCTTAAGTAATAATGATTGATGTTGTTGCCATTGAAATGGGCACTGTAGGTGTGTTTACTGTCCTCCACTCCCTACCGACTTTGCTTCCCCATTGACTTGCATTGGGTTTCGTGTTTCGGTCGACCCGCCGACTTTTCACGATAGTCGGCCGATTTCACTCGACCCGACTTTTGCGAAAGTCGGGTTCCGTGAAACCCGACTCAACCCGAAAAAAGGGAAAGTCGCTCATCTCTACTCATGATATGTAAAACCAGTGAGCTGTCTCAACACATTTGCAAATTTATTGTTACAAAACATACTGACGGCATTGACAGAAGAATTTCTAAACTACTGAAGGTTTCAGTGAGCACTGTTGAGGCCATAATCCAGAAGTTGAAAGAACATCATTTCACCATAAACTGGCCACGACCTGGTGCTCCTCCAGAGATTTCAGATTAAGGAGTGAAAATAATTATCAGAACGGTTTTCCAAAAGCTAAAGACCACCTGTGGAGAGCTACAGAAAGACCTGGAGTCAGTAGTTGCAATTGTTTCAATGAAAACCATAAGTAATGCACTAAACCCCCATGCCCTGTATGCAAACTCACCACACAAGGCTCCATTGCTGAACAAAAAGCATGTTTAAAGTTTGCTCAACAACATTTAGATAAGTCTGTGAAATACTGGGAGCATATAACTAGTCAGATGAGACCAACATTGAGCTGAAGAGCATTTTTAACTCGCATGGGCAGCTGAAACCAAATTTAGATGTGTACGCACCTTACTTTAGTGGACTGTAGATCAAGATTGCTGTACAAAATGACTGTCTTGATTAATTCACTCTAAAGTGTCCAAAAATGCACCAAATTCATCACAAAGCAAGAGCTAATCTCCTGACTATCTGTGCCCCATTGGGTTGGGTTTGTATGTTATTACTAAAGGGAGATGCTAATGGCGTATTCTCGCTGTTAGGGTCTGCGGAACGCACCAAATATATGATGTAGAGAGGTGCGTTCGCAGCCCGGAGTCCATCGTGCAGGTGGAGCCTGCTGCTAGTAAAATGGCGCAAGAAGCGAACTCTGTTATCCCGCAGAGTCGCCAAAATAAACGCCATAATGCGCTGTGGCAATATGTGCGAACTCTGTTATTCCACAGAGACGCTAGAAGAAGTGCCGCAGCGCTATATGGCGATGTGTGCGAACTCAGTTAACACAACTGAGTCGCAAAATAAACACACTAGGGCGCTGTCTAGCGTTGAAAGCGAACTCTGTTACGTCACAGGGCCGCTGAGACAAACTTCTGTGTCCTGTCAGGCACCCAGGTACACAGTTGACTGCTAAGCGAACATAGAACGTGATCATGCGCTATTGTCCTCGCGGGGAGACACCCGCAATCTATGGCGTCTGAACGCCAGGCCCTGAATACGGCAATCAAACTTCTCACCGGTTATGCCGGTAATCTAGGGCATCTAGGACACCGACCCTGACCAGCTAGCATACCAAACTCCTCACCGATTAAGTCGGTATTCTAGGGCTTATTTCAGCCGGGCCCTAACCACACACACGCATGACCACACTGGCGCAAAGCATATGACGATTGATACTAGCGCATGGTGGCCCAGCCATGCTACCCTTTTATAGTAACAGCTACAGGACCTGCCAGAAACAAGGACCAATGAAACTTGTTACAGAACACCAGTAGTCACAGGACCTTCCTGGGGACCAATAGGAGCTGCTGCAGTACCTGAGCATGTGACCCCTGATCTCCAATGAGAGATCTCACTCTGGGCATGCTCAGAAGGGGAAAACAAGGATTTTGTCCTAAAGACGTCTGCTCGCCGCTAACCAGTACTGGCCACAATAGCAGAGCCAGGAGGAGCAGCAGTAATCCTCTGCACACTGTTAGACTGGGCGAGATGCTGGGACTGACGTCTAAGCTGAGCAGGCTCCACTGCGGACAGAGATGAATAGGGGACCGCAGTGGGACTGGTTCGAGACACCCCTTGTGCAGCAGCGGGAACTCGAACCCTAACACTCACCTTAGGCATTTATGGCATATTCACAGGAACACAATGGAAAATGCAAGGGACTGATGAACTGGGTAAGAAGATTATGTAAGGATCCCAGTATTAGGGTTTCCAGTCATCTGATCAGCATTTTCCAGTGTCCATGATGTGTTGATTGCTTTCTTGAAGCTGGAAGAGCTTGTGCAAGTTATTATATTTCCATCATTTTACAATTCACAACTAGTTTCTTCAAATCAATTTTCTAAGCTATACAACTTTAGGAGTATTTACTCTACACGATCAGTGGTCATTTAATAACCTGCTAGACAGGTGGACCTCACCCAAGCATGACAGCTGCATATAATTCTATGAGGCTGTCACGCTCAGTTTGGGACATGTGCTGTCAGTCCATGCGTTTTGATCCGAAAACGGACCGATGATCACAGACGTCTAAAAGATCCCTAAATTATCATACATGTTTTTTTTCCCAGGGAACTTTATCTAACCTATAAGTATAAAATTCTACTCACCAAGCCACTCTCCTGTTCCAATGCTGCTGCAATGACACCGAAAAACAACTCGACCTATGTCCATTGTTGCTTTGAAACATTTTTTTATACCCAAGGTGGGCAGGCGGGACCTTTTCTATCGTAGCCCTATAGTGATTGAGAGCCTCCCCACCCCTTCCTCACTTTAAATATGTCTGCTATTTCTTGCAACCATCCCCATATTTCCACCCCTTAAGCTTTTGACCCTAATAATTAACCCCTTACTTGCCTTCCAAAGCTTAATCATGAGTTACTTCGCCCATAGTTCTGATGGGGCTCCGTATTTCCTTTATGTTAAAAAAACACAAAATATTCTGGTATTCTGATTAGCGACAATATTTTAGACTGCGCTACATATAATATTTTTTTGCATAGTAATGAGTATCAGTGTATTAAAATGTGATAGCTGCTAAAGGAATCTAGGAATGAAGACGTACCCTTGTCCATTATTGAACACAGCAGTCAGCAAACAAACTTTGGCAGGTATTAAAAAAGGACCCACCAGCAAACAGTTTATTTAGTGCCAGAAAGAGCACTGCAGGTTTTGAAGTGATGAAAAGTACCATCGAGGCATTTTTCTCTAACTTACTATCCACTTCAACGAATGCAAACGATGGCAAATCATACACCGCACACAATTCAAATCAATCTGCTACTCCCGAGGATGGCTCAAAAACATACATCAGACAACGAACAGCTTCCAAAGCTTGCTTCGTAGGATTGTAATGATGTGGATGGCGAGAAAACAGCCACATAGCAAGATTCAGCATCGACTGAGAATAGACTTGATAAGCTTCCAACATTTTGCTCACAAAAACAACCGTCCTTGACTGTAAAAAAATAATTACTGAGGAAAAGAAAAAAAAAGTTCTTTATGGAGCAAATTTAAGAAATCCAATAAGAGCCGAAACCACCAGTCCCCAATCACTCAGGATGTTAAGGACATGCCAAGAGATCTTTAAACTATGGAATGCAAATCATAAAACATGCAACTAAGTGGAAAAGAGCGGCATAGATAATGTGTCTGTGGCAAAAAACAAAGCGCATCCATCATGAAAAGTTATGCAAAACTATTAATAATTGTACAGGAGCAGGAGAGTAAGAGACGGGTAAATTTCTCAATCTGAAAAGTAGTCAATACTTGGCCATGGAGGTATAACTGAGCACAAGACTATGGGCATAATGTTTAAGGAGTGGAGATGAAATAATCAATTCAATGCAAATCAAATTTATGTTGAATTTTAGGAAATTGGCTGGACCAGGCAAATTTAAATAATTTGTGATTCAATTTGCGCAAATTGCCAAAAACTGGCTAAACTCAATTTACACAAGGCAGAAGAATGCAAGAGCAAGATAAGGCTTATATGACTTCTCCATAATGCCTTGAAGATACCACAACATAGAATAGCACAACTTATCAGAAAGCACTAGATTAGACAGTATGAAAGGACAGGCAGGAAACGCAGCAGCCACTTTGTAGTGAATCTGGATAGTGAGAGGACATCACAGCTTATTCATAGAAATAGGGAGAGAAAACCATAAAGCAAGGAATAAAGATTTTTTACAGTGTGTGACAGCACAGCAGTGAGGAATGGTTACAATCTGTTTATTCGTATCTCTTAGGCCTCTTTCACACATCCGTTTTGCGCCTGACGGCGCACTCCGGCCTTTTTTTGTAAAACCGCATCCGGCGAAGTGTAATGCCGGATCCGTTTTTTTTCCCATTGAGTAACATTAGCGCCGGATCGCGCCGCATGTCCCTGCGGCGCATCCGGTTTTTACCGGATCCGGTGTCTGGTCGCATTCCGGTGTCTGGAAAAAACGGCTACTGTAACGTTTTTTGTCTCCGAAGAAAAAGCCGGAAGCGACGCAATGCGGCGGATCCAGCAAAATCCGGATTCAGTGGCCGGATCCAGTTTTTTCAATTGATATACCAGCCCACAGCAAACATATATAAAAGCATGCAGTGGGACACTCAGACATTACCATGCATCCAGCCAAGAGAGCAAGACCAAGCCAGAGACGAGGACCATCACCAGCACGAAAACCAGCCCCAGCAGAACAATCACCAGCAGAACAATCACCAGCACAAGGTTTTGCAGCATCAGATACGCAAATGGAGCGCCAGGACAGCAGACGGTAAATATCACATCTCCCAGCCCAAATTTTACCACGAATCTGTCACCACTAGTGTTGAGCATTCCGATACTGCAAATAGTATCGGGTATTCGGCAATTATTATGTTTCGTCATATCGGATACCGGAATCGTAATTGTCCTGTCACTGTCAGTGTCCGTCGGTCGGGTCTGTCAGGAGTCAGCGGCACTTACCTGGCAGAAGATCTCCGGCGGTCACGTCCTGGACTGCTTGATGGCCGCCACCATCTTCTCCCTGGCGGTCACATGCAGTTTCTCGCGATAACTGCAGTGACTGCTGGGTAATCGCGGCCGTAAAACAGTCCGATGACGTCACCGCCGGGAAGCAGGTAATCAGCTGTGCTGCGTCGGGATGTCAGGCTCTGCCTGGCATTCCGATGTAGCAGAGCTGGATCGTTGTGGGACACTCGTTACTATGGACTGCGTCGGACAGGTGGTATACTGTTGGTTTGTTTTTTTCCTTTTTTTACAGGAGATCGATGGCGTCGCAGGAATGAGAGAGTAATAAAAGAAATGAAAACTGTGTTGTCTCTTTTATTTCATTAAAATACTTTTTTCTTGCTGTGTATTTTTTTAAACCTTTAAAAACTTTGGGATTAATAATGGATCGGTGTCTTATTGACGCCTCTCCATTATTAACCAGGCTTATTGTCACCGTGCAATCAACGCTGACATTAACCCCTTATTACCCAGCTACAGGGCAAGTGGGAAGAGCCGGGTAAAGTGCCACAATTGGCACATCTTTTGATGCGCCAAATGTGGGGCTGCTGTAGCTTGGTATTATCAGGCTGTTGAGGGCCAAAATCCATGGGCCTTGACAGTCTTTTAATACCAGGCCGCAGCAGTCTGCATTTTACTTGGCTGGTTAACAAAAATAGGGGGGACCCCTACGCCATTTTTTTTTTCGAGGGGATCCCCTATTTTTGTTAACCAGCCAAGCTAAGCAGACTGCTGTGGCCTGGTATTATCAGGCTGGCAAGGTCCATGGATATTGGATCCTTACCAGCCTGAAAAACCAGGCCTCAGCAGTCTGCTTCATCTGGCTGGTTAACAAAAATAGGGGGGACCCCACGCCAATTTTTTTCGAGGGGATCCCCTACTTTTGTTAACCAGCCAAGATATGCAGACTGCTGTGGCCTGGTATTATCAGGCTGGCAAGGTCCATGGATCTTGGCTCCTTAACAGCCTGAAAAACCAGGCCTCAGCAGTCTGCTTCATCTGGCTGGTTAACAAAAATAGGGGGGACCCCACGCCAATTTTTTTCGAGGGGATCCCCTATTTTTGTTAACCAGCCAAGATAAGCAGACTGCTGTAGCCTGGTATTATCAGGCTGGCAAGCAGGGTTGGACTGAGCCACCGGGACACCGGAGAAACCCAGCTCCTGCATGGTGGGCCCTGATTTGAAAGGATAGGTCGGGGCAGAGGGGCCCCACCCGGAGCTACGCTACAGTAACTATCGGCGTGCACAGCACGCCGATACAGTTACATTCTGCGGCAGAGCAGGGAGAATCGCTCTCCCTGCTCTGCCGCCCGGAAGCTATGGGGAAGAACAATCGTGAGCACAACTTGAAATAGGTGGTGCTTCAAGTCTAGGTTCCCACACCGAGAATGTATATAGAGAAAGACTAAGCACTCATCTTATGATATGAGGAGAAAATTTAATCGTAGTTTATCCAAAAAACGTTTCGGTCACACTAGACCTTCGTCAGTAACTACATAAATGAAACAACAAGTTATTCAAAACATGCTGAATATGTACTGTAACATTAAGGTACTGGTAATTAATATATAATAACCAAAGTATATACATGGGTATGCAGTAAATCAAAAGTTACATGACATGATGTGGTAATATAGTAGATGGGTCAATAATAATAATAGTGGGTGCAGAGAGTACCTGCACAGTAGCAACGCCAATACCAGTGAGTGATAGAGGAGAGGTAGTAAGTAGAGTACCGTACCTTCACTCTTAAGTATGCAGACAAGCTCCTTAAGTGTATAGCCCGTATAATGGAAGAAATAAACCTAGGAAGATAGTGTCAGATAAAGAGGACAGTTCTGACAATATTCCCCTGTGGTTGAATTAGTGATACCACTCAGAAAATACTCACTTATGGTAAAGAGTAATCACGCTGTGAATTAAAATCAAACCGTTACTGGGTGAGAAGTATGGCATTTACTAAGTGAGAGAGGAGAAGTCTATACCTTGTAGCCAGTGGAGGCTTGTATGCTTCCTAATTGCGGTATCCACCGCTAATGTGGCTGGTACTAGTAAAAGAAAAGGGGCCAAGTAAGGAGATGCCTGAAGCCAAAGAGTTACCATATACCAAGGAGCGATATATAAAGTAATTATGCGCTCAAGGGTTAAATCATACCTTAATGGGCAGTTTTTCAGAGGAGCAGTCACGTCTGATTCAGTAGGTATCCGCTGTCAGAGTGATAAACCAGCGTTATGCTGGGTTTATAAAAGGAAGGGGCGGGACTTTTAGATTGACGGCTCACTTTACAGATACCGTGGGCCGGAAGTGACAAAGCGGAACCAGTATGGAGGTGCGTTCCACGCTCCCTAATGTTTGCGTTCCACGTTGAAAACGTGGAAAATTTGTAAAAGGGGAAAGAAAAAAACAATAAAAAACATAGCGTTACTGCTAATTAGCCCATGGGGAAAAAATATGCGGTATGAGTAAGGAAAGATATTAATAGAAATATGGTAACTATTGGTAGCAATGTAAAGGGTGACAAGTAGAAGATGAGGAAAGGATAACAGGTACGATGTGGTGATGAGATCAAGATAGATTTTATTAGCATTCTATTACTGAATACGTCCAAAGAGATATATTGTGGCAATAAACGTGGTATATATTATCATAGAGTGGTGATCTTAGGTGGATCCTAGGAGGAATTCCATAGTGATAGAAAGATGGTGATTTTCTGTGATATATCCACAGGATTTTAATACAAACGACTCTAGAAAAGAGAAAAAGTGCGTTAATATCACTATAATATTGCCAAAATTAGAAATCATATAATAGACAGTAATAGTTGATAATAAATCTCTTCATAATTTGTACCTATAATGGGTGGTTAGAGATCACTTATAATTATAGAAATGCAGACAATTCATAGTCTCTATTCAAGCCTTTTGGACTTAAGGTATCCAGAGTGTGGATCCAAAAGGCCTCTCGTTTTCTAAGTTGAAGAATCCTATTGCCCCCTCGTCTGGACGGAGAGACCTGCTCAATAACTTGAAATCGTAGCTGTGAAACATTATGGCCAGAGGATATGAAGTGATGAGGGATAGGAAGAAGAAGGTTTTTACAACGTATTGTGCATTTGTGTTTGGAGATTCTATCACGTATGGCTTGAGAGGTTTCTCCAACATAGAGAAGTCCACAAGGGCACTTGATAAGATAGATCACATGTGTGGAGGCACACGTGAAAACATTTTTTATTTTGAATGTTTTGCCTGAGTGGGGGTGAGTAAAGTTGTCTCCTTTTGTTACACTGTTGCATTGGACACAGTGCAAACAGGGGAAGGTGCCAAGTTTTGGGGTATGTAAGAAACGTTGTGTAGTAGTGAGTTTTGAGCCGAAGTCTGCATGCACTAACGAGTCACGTAAGTTGTTAGGCCATTTGTAACAGGGTAAGAATGGTTCCCTGAATTCTAAGACATCCGGATGGGCTGTAGAAAGTAGGTGCCAATTCTTTCTTATGGATCTGTGGATGATGTTAATGACGGGGTGGAAAGTATGTACAAATGGGATACGTTTTCCCATAGTCTCGTTTGATCTGGTGGTGGCGTGTTTGGATTTTGCCAATAGTGAACGAGGGTATCCTCGTGTCTCAAATTTTTTTGTCATCTCAAGAAGTCGTTGTTCTTGTGTTCTATTGTCAGTGACAATGCGTTTTACGCGTTGAAATTGAGATTTTGGGATAGCATCTTTCATAAAAGGGGGGTGTGAGCTCTGATAATGGAGTAGGCTGTTTTTGTCCGTTTCTTTGATGTAAAGGTCAGTTGACAGTTTCCCGTCACGGTTTTTGATTACCATGGTGTCAAGGAAAGCTATGGGGCCTGAACAGGCGGTGGGGGCGTCCAGTGCCAGTAGTGGGCCCCCCACCCGTCATCGGAGGGTCAGCTGATCCAGCCGATACAGCTGACCGCATAGAGAGAGAAGGAGCGAGCGCTCCTTCTCTCCCATAATCCCCCTCTCAGCGTCTAACAGCGGGCGCGATGATGTCACCTGCCGGCGCCCGCTGTCAGACGCTGAGAGGGAGAACAGTGAGCAGCACAGGAGCCGGGAGGTGAGTATTGTTTTGTTTTTTTTTTAAATGGGGGTGCATTATACTACAGAGGCTGTATATGGGGGGTACATTATACTACAGAGGCTGTATATGGGGGCTGCATTATACTACAGAGGCTCCATATTGGGGTGCATTATACTACAGAGACTCCCTATGGGGATGCATTATACTACAGAGGCTGCCTATGGGGGTGCATTATAATATAGCGGCTGCCTATGGTGGTGCATTATATTATAGACTCTGCCTATGGGGGTTTATTATAATATAGAGGCTGCCTATGGGGGTGCATTATACTATATTGAGGACTATCTGGTGTATTATGCTGTATGGATGCTATCTAGGGGCCATCATACAGTGTTGGACCCATTAAATAGTTTGGGGACATTAGGGGGTCAGTATATATCCAGTGAGGGGCATTATTCTGTGTATAGGGGAGATGTACAGGGGGAGACTTGGGACATTATTAAATGTAAAGTGGACACTTATTGTTATAGGGGAACTCGGGTTACTGTGACTGTCAAAGGGGCACACAGGGCATTATTACAGTCTAGGGGACAAAATGTGGGCACTGTTTTCTAGGGCACTTGCACCCGGCATTACTATATTCTAGAGGGGTGCTTTAGAATTTAGAGGTCACACAGAACCACACAGCAGGTGCAGTAATAGGGACACATACGGCAGCAGCGGCTCAGTATTGGGGTATCAGGTGCAGTAATAGGGACACATACGGCAGCAGCAGCTCAGTATTGGGGTATCAGGTGCAATAATAGGGACACATACGGCAGCAGCAGCTCAGTATTGGGGTATCAGGTGCAGAAATAGGGACACATATGGCAGCAGCGGCTCAGTATTGGGGTATCAGCAGGATGAGGAGTTTGTGCAGGTTGAGAATAGTCCAATTGGTGACCGTGACAGTGCTAAAAATATGAGCAGTGAAATGTGTCTTTGTTGTAATCTCTGCAGTCGAGTCCTGGCTGGAGAAGTCGTCATGTCGGTCTGGGCCAGATGGAAAAGACATGAAAAGTGAACAATTCCATTAGAAAGAACATCAGCGGTAAGTCATTATCTGTACCTGTGCTGTAATCTATTATATGTTCTGTAGGACTGGTATTATTTACCACAGACCATATGGCGGTAATATCAATATTGGTCTTTTTATATATAGATTTTTTTTGGCAACAGCGCGGTCATTTGCTGAGGTTCTCTGATTAGGGGCCCACTCAGAAGTTTCGCCCCCACTAAACCAAAACCCTAGCTACGCCTCTGGCTCTCTCTCTAGTCTTTCTTTCTCTCTCTAGTCTTTCTCGCTCTCTGTTCTTTCTTTCTCGCTCTTTGTTCTTTTTTCTCTCTGTTCTTTCTTTCTCTCCTTTCTTTCTTTTCCTCAGTACCAGCCACTGTGCCCTCATTACCAGTCAGTGTGATCAGCAGTGCTAAATGGGTACGCTTGGGGCGAGGATATGGGTGTGATTAGTTGTGAAATGGGTGTGGTCGGGCGTGGCCTAAAATTTGCAGCGGCGCGCTAAGCGCGCCGCAGCCTTTGACCCTCTTTCCTGTCTTAAAAATTTGGGAGGTATGCTGTATGACCTCCCTACAACTTCTGGGCATGCTCCTGATGAGCGCGACGGATGGTCTCCTGAGGGATCTCCTCCCACACCTGGACTAAAGCATCCACCAACTCCTGGACAGTCTGTGGTGCAACATGGCATGGCATAAAATTTGCTGCAGCAGGCACAGCGTGCCACAGCCTTTGTCCCTCTTTCCCTTCTTCAAAGGTTGGGAAGTATGATGGTGGGCCCCAAGAATAATTTTTCTCTGGTGGGCCCAAGGTACTCCAGTCCGACGCTGCTGGCAAGGTCCATGGATATTGGCTCCTTAACAGCCTTAAATACCATGCCTCAGCAGTCTGCTTCATCAGGCTGGTTAACAAAAATAGGGGGGACCCCACGCCATTTTTTTTTCGAAGGGAACCCCTATTTTTGTTAATCAGTTCCCTCTGACGTCACTGATTGTGTCCCTGGCTGACCTGAAGTGAAAGTGGAAAGCAATCAATTAAGCTTTCCACTTCCTCTCCTGTCAGCCAGGAGAGGAGCTCATTCATTTGGGGGTTTACTGTGAGGCTGCAGCATTAGCTGCGGTCCCTGCAGTAATCATTAACCCTTTCTGCAGGATTACACCGTGGGACCTGACTGTGCATGGGATAGGTAAGAATAATTTTGCTTTTTTATTTTATTTTTATTACAGGAAATGGTTTTTGCAGTAAAATAAAAGATGGTCAAAAACATGTGTCTTTATTTCATTAAAATGATTTTTAATTAAAGTGTGTGTGTTTTATTTTTATTTCATGCAATAGGATTAATAATTGATAGTTGTCTAATTGACAGCTCTCAATTATTAACCTGGCTTAAGGTCACCTTTCAATAGCAAGGTGGCTTTAACCCCATATTAACCCATTCGCCACCGCTACAGGGCAATGGGAATAGATGGGCAAAGTGCCAGAAAGGGCGAATCTAATTATAGATTTGTCTTTTCTGGGGTGTCTGGGGGCAGATGTTAGTAGCCAGGGGGGGGCAAAAATAATGGTCCCTCTCTGGGCTATTATTATCTGCCCCCACTCGCTGGCTTTGTCTGTCTGGTTGAGAAAAAAGGGCGGGAGCCCACGCATTTTTTTTTCAACAATTTTACACCTCATATATATATATACATGTCATTGAATTTGTGACACATATATATATATATATATATATATTTATAGTTCATACACTTCTACATAGTATAATAGCCGCTAATTCAATTGCCGGCTTTTGTGAAAATGCAGAACCCGACATGAAATGACACATGGTTTACATAGAGTTAACTATGTCATTTCAAGTTGTTTGATCTATTGTTTTCACTAACAATTACATGAGTGTATGTGTGCAAAATTTCACACCTGTAGGGGTTAATTAAAGGTGTAAATTCGTAGCAAAAAAGTCCGTTTTTTTACAACGAATTTACACCTTTAATTAACCCCTACAGGTGTGAAATTTTGCACACATACACTCATGTAATTGTTTGTGCAAATCAGATATCAAACTACATGAAAAGACATGGTTAACTCTATGTAAACCAAGTGTCATTTCATGTCGGGTGCTTCTGTCTTTTCACAAAAGCCGGCTTTACCCGGCAATTGAATCAGAGGCTATTTTACTATGTAGAAGTGTATAAACTATAAATATATGTATATATATATATAGTCACAATGACATGTATATTTTATAATATATATATATTATATATATGTATTCTATGTGTGTATATTTAGTGTTTACAAGGAAAGAAAGAGGTTTTTTTAGTTACGATATTTCTGTCCCATAGACTTGCATTGGATTTCCGGTATCGGAATCGGGTATCGCCGATACTTTTGGGGTATCGGCGATACCCATTCCGATCCGATACTTATTGATATCGGAAAGTATCGCTCAACCCTAGTCACCACTGCTGCCTGAGCTAGTAAAGTGCGGTGTCTTTGACACCCTGGTCCAGTTTTAAAATCATGTTTTTGCTGTGATGGGGTTGGTCCCCCTGGTACTGTATAAATTGTTCATGGTTTTCCAGTGATGGGGTGGGTCCCCCTGGTACTGTATAAAATGTGCATGGTTTTGAAGTGATAATGTGGATCCCCTGGTACGGTATAAAATGTGCATTTTTTCAAGTGATAATGTGGATCCCCTGCTACTGTATAATGTGCATTTTTTTCAAGTGATAATGTGGATCCCCTGCTACTGTATAATGTGCATTTTTTCAAGTGATAATGTGGATCCCTTGCTACTGTATAATGTGCATTTTTTTCAAGTAATAATGTGGATCCCCTGCTACTGTATAATGTGCATTTTTTCAATTGATTATGTGGATTCCCTGCTATTGTATAATGTGCATTTTTTCAAGTGATAATGTGGATCCCCTGCTACTGTATAATGTGCATGTTTTCAATTGATAATGTGGATCTCCTGGTACTGTAGAATGTGCTTTTTTTTGCTTTGATGGGGTTGGTCCCCCTGGTAATGTATCAAGTGTGCATGTTGGTACTGTATCAAGTGTGAATGTTTTCAAGTGATAATGTGGGTCACCCAGTACTGTAAATGTTCATGTTTTCCCTGTGATGAAGTGGATCCCCTGGTACTGTGTAAAATATGCATGTTTTCAAGTGATAATGTGCGTCACCCTGGTACTGTATCAAGTGTGAATGTTTTCAAGTGATAATGTGGGTCACCCTGGTACTGTAAATGTTCATGTTTTCCCTGTGATGAAGTGGATCCCCTTGTACTGTTTAAAATGTGCATGTTTAGCAAGTGATAATGTGTATCCCCTGATACTGTATAAAATGTGCATGTTTTGCAAGTGGTAATGTGCATCACCCTGGTACTGTAAATGTCCTTTTTTTCCCTGTGATGAAGTGTGTCCCACTGGTACTGTGTAAAATGTGCATTTTTTCAAGTGATAATGTGCGTCACCCTGGTACTGTATCAAGTGTGAATGTTTTCAAGTGATAATGTGGGTCACCCTGGTACCGTAAATGTTCATGTTTTCCCTGTGATGAAGTGGATCCCCTGGTACTGTTTAAAATGTGCATGTTTAGCAAGTGATAATGTGTATCCCCTGGTACTGTTTAAAATGTGCATGGTTTTGAAGTGATAATATGGATCCCCTGGTACTGTATAATGTGATAATGTGCGTCACCATGGTTTCCCTGTGATGAAGTGGGTCCCACTGGTACTGTTTTCAGGATTTCCTTTTGTGCAACACTATGGAAATATTGAAAACATGACCTCTGGGGGACACGAGGACTGAAGTTTGGGAAACACTGATGTTGTATAGTAACCAATGTGTGCTTTCTCGTTTCAGGGGAGAGAATTGTGAAGCGGTGGCGGTCTGTGAGGGATCGCTTCCAGAAGGAGTTCAACAAGGAGATGCGGGCCCTGAGAGGATCTGCAGGATGCCAGAGCAAGTACAAGTACGCACGAGCCCTGGCATTCCTGTGGGAAACTATGGTCACCCGAAGGTAAATATTATCAGAAAATGTTAACATCTATCAAATGTTTTTTTGCAGCCAGGGCCATTCCACATCTGTATATTAATTGCATGTTTTCTCTTTATTCCACAGCACGGTGACCAGCACTCGGGCGCCCGCAGAGTTGGAGCCTTCTGGGGCGATCCCTCAGGAGACCGACACCGAGGGACACTTCGACCGCCCCGGTACATCTGCACCTTCCCAGCTTTCCCTCGCATTCGATCCCGCAGTCCCATCCACCAGCGCTGGAGCATCGTGGCCGCCTGCATTACATGCAGCTGCTGGTGAGGAGATAGCATTCCCTTTACCCCACCCTTCTGCCACTGCCACCTCTAGTACAGCTGCTGGTACTGGGCGGCAGTGGCAGAGGGGTCAGGAAAGGAGCTATGCGCCCGAGTTCTTGCATTTGAATGCATCTTTCCAGAACTGTCTCAAAGTATTATCTGAACAACTTGCCACAAGCATTAATCAGATAACCTCCAGCATTTTGGAGGTAAATACACTTCTGAAAACCATGCATTCAGAAGCAAGAACATCTCCAAATCACAGCTTTTTTGGGTCTGTGGCGGAGCGCATGGATACGCTATCTACTGACCAGCAGATGTATGTAATGCATACGTGCCAGGCTGCTCTAGTGCAGGCTACCACCCAACCTCCTCCATCCACCCCAGTCGTTCCTCCACCTCCCCCCCTCCAGCTGCCGTCCCTCCTCCCCCCCTATTCAATACCAGCCACCTCCCCCGCTCCAGCAACCTCCCCAGTACCAGCCACCTACCCAATTCCAGCAACCTCCCCAGTACCAGCCACCTCCTCAAATCCAGCCACTTCCCCAACTGCAGTCACCTCCCCAGTACCAGCAACCTCCCCACTACCAGCCACCTACCCCGTACCACACTCCTACCTCTTACCGATCTCCTTCCCCCTTCCAATTCCCTACCATGTCACCTGTTCCTCCTGCCCAACCCTCCACTCCACCACCCACCTGTTCTGCCTCTAACTTGTCTTCCCATTCTCTTACTCTTTCCACCCCTTCACCTCTTCCTGTTCCTTCACCACCACCATCCCGGTCGTCCCTCCACACTCCCACGGTTGAAGTGTCCCGCAGCCCCTCCAGCACTATTTCCACCTCACAATACACACAACTCTAAATATGTAATTATTTTTTTGGTTCCCTAAATAAAAACTACTATTTTAATAAAAACATAACATTTATTCAAATTGCAACAGTTTGCAAAAAGGCCACATTTTTTACAAAAAATTATATTAAAAAATCATTTTTTTAATAAAAGTTCAAGTGGTTTACAAATGTTGTCTGTCATTTCTTTATAGGATGTTAAGTAACAAATGTATTAAACCAAGTAAACATATGTGGGTACACAAACACCAACATCTGTTAGGGTAATATGTCAAAAATATCTACATAACTTTGAGGAACATAAATTTTACCTTTTTGCCAAAGTTTTGTCCCGGGTTGTGGAGTATTGAAAGTATCTTACCTTTTTCCAAAACTTGTGTACTTTATTAGGTTATCCCCTAGCAGGTACACATTTTTTGTAAAAAGGTTAAATACTCTGGGTTATTTAAAAAAAAAAGGCAGGTACATAACTATGGCCAAAAGGTTACATACAGAACAAAACACACAAGAAGGTAGAAAAGTTTCCTTATTGTGGGTACAGAAAAGAGTTTTAAAAGAAATAATCAATTGATCACACTCTGTCATCTTGCCAGTCTACTCTACCTTCTGGTGACACAAAGTATTGTGCAAAATGGTCCCTCATTCTTGAAACCGCCAGTGTACTCTGAGTGGTAATGTTGCTGTAGTCGTGCAAGGTTGTTTCTTGATTGTGGTCCTCAATAGAAATCGGTTCCTTGGTGATCACAAAATTATGTAGGACCACGCACGCTTTTACAACATCATCCACAGTCTCTGTCTTCAAGTTTATCGCAGTCAAAAGGACATGCCATTTGGCTGTCATAATCCCAAACGCACACTCCACCATCCGTCTGGCTCTTGTGAGGCGGTAGTTGAAAATTCTCTTTGTATGGGTCAATCCGCTGCTGGCGTATGGCTTCAAGAGGTGTTATGCCTCATCATCTACACACACGAAAGGCATAGGTGGGCCAGAGGTTTGAGGCAGTGGCCTATGGGTGGAAACTGAAAAGTGTTTCCGTACAGTCTCCGCCCCATAGCAGAAAGTTTAAACACTTGAGAGTCATTGGACCGTCCATAAGCCCCAATGTCCACAGCAATAAATTTGTACTCCGCATCAGCAATAGCCATCAGGACGACCGAAAAATATTTCTTGTAGTTAAAGAATTCTGATCCGGTTCCTGCAGGCTTTTGAATGCGGATGTGTTTGCCATCAACAGTGCCGAGGCAATTTGGAAACTGGCAGATACGGAGAAACTGGTCCACTATTTCAAGCCACCGGTCTGTAGTTGGCTCTGGAAGAAATTCTCCAAACAAATATCCCACAGAGCACGACAAGTATACTTAATGATGCCTGATAGCATAGAAATTTCAAGGAGATACTGGAAATGGAGCGATGACAGCGTTTCTCCAGTTGCCAGAAAACTGTAAACAAAATAGAAAAAAGAAATTAGTTCACAATCACAGTATTACATAGCATAACTCAGCTATAACTATTGGAGATACCAAAAATAAAAAAAAATCAAGGAAAGAAACACAGTTTTTGACCATGTTTTATTGTACTGATATTACTTAGGTTCCCTTATTCTCCTGTGATTTAAAAAAAAAATAATAACAACAATACAAGTGTGCTCAAGCGAGCAGATCCAAAACATATAGCTTACCTTATAGTGACCATGAGACGCTCCGCCGGAGAAATCGAGATTTGTTCTCCAACACGCTCCAGCAAACAGTCAAAATTCTCTTTCTTCATCCGAAGATAGGCAAAAAATTTCTCAGGGTTTTCTCTCAGCTCCATGTTGAGTGTAGAATGCACACCACGGGTTAGTCTCTGTGCTGTGATGGGGTGGATCCACATACGGCGTCGTCGTTGGCGCTGACGCACAATGCGCTGCTCTATCTTTCTCTCATTCTCCATAACGATAATCTTCAAGCGATTCGCCTCCGCAGTAAAATCCACCAGATTCTTGAATATATTTCCAATAATAACATCCATGTTCGCCAGTCACTTGCTACTTGCTCTTCTCTCCAACCTGCACTTGCTCCTCTACAACCTGTCAAAGATGGACTGTAGGAACAGTGTATATATAGGATTACAGTAGCCAATCATGTTTGGAACCCCAAAAAAGGGCGTTTTTAAAAACCGGATCCGGAGTAATCCGTCGATAAACGGATAAAATACCGGATACACCGGATGAGACGGATCCAGTTTTTGGTCGGATGCCCGAGACGGATCCGGCGACAAACCGGATGCATCTCATCCGGTTTTACATACTAGTTGCCGGATGCGGCGATCCGTCAAAACGCCGGTGGCACCGTCAGGGGCAAAACGGATGTGTGAAAGAGGCCTTAAAGTCACTTTGACATTACTAAGCCTGTGTTTGCATCAAAGAGCTTATAAAGAGTGGGATACAGTCTTAGGAGACCTCAGTGTTACATAGATGTTTTCAGGCCAAGTGGAGGCTTTGCCATACTTAAAATTTATGATGAATCAATTCGTTGTAATTTGTATTTTTGCCGGAAAATTGACAGAACTAGAAAATTCAAATTTCAAAAGATTCACGCATCTCTAATAAGAAAGGGTAAGTTTTAAACCATTTTTCAGAGTGTAGTTTTTTCTATACAAACTTGTGCGTAAAAATACCTTTAAATTTAATTTATTGCAAAAAAGTGATCTGATAAGACCTTATAAATATCATTTTTTTCAGTCTTTTTCGGCAAGGACACTCTGGTATTGGAGTAAACTTGCCCACAAATTTTGTGACATCTGCCATAAATTTGTCTGATAAAAGCCCTGACCACTTTCTCCAACAAAAATCTGAGCTGTTATTATAGGCACTAAATAGAGGAACATTGACACAGGCCAGAAACAAAACTATAAAACAAAATTGAAAATAGCACCAAAAAAGTAGAGTAAAAGGATAATAACTTAACAAGGAAAATGTTTGTCTGGGGCTTTTCAAACTTTTTCTTACTGGGTCTTCGCCATCCAGAAAATGCTGATGACAGAACAACAATTTAAAATGTTTTTCTGAACTTTTTAAACAACATAGCAATATAGCAAAATCGAAAAAGAATGATAAATTAGATGGACTAAAAGAGATAGTACAAGAATAGAAAAACATGCCTGCTTTCTTTCATAAACAATGTGTGGCACCCCAGGAGTTCGGTTGCCACAGTAACCTTGCCTCCCTCCAGGGGGGAGTAATGTCATACCTGAAAGCATGGAAGGATCCCCTTAACAGGTAACACACATCATACAACACTTTTCCTACTCCAGACCAGAAGAGGGAGCTAGAGCTCCTGATTTTCAGGAGAGCTTCTCTGGAACATTCTGGCTGGGGGAGGAGTTAGTTAGTGTCTGGGGAGAGTTGAGGAAGGACGTGTGGGAGACTAGCTGGGGGACTGGAGCTAAAACTGAGCTCACCCCCAGGTCTGAGCGCCAGAAACCGGACCCCGGAGTCCGAGGCTGAGTGGGTAACTAAAGTCCCAGCAGCAGAATCCGGATTGCAGGAGATAGCAGGTTCTCAGCCCCAACTAATACTCGGCTACACAACAGCACGTGTGATCCAGAGACGCCATACGGGAGCGATCCCTGAAGCAGGCTACAGCTGTCTGATATGCGAGTGAAGTTCCACTTAAGTAACAGAGAGAGAGAGGAACTTGAACAGAGTTTACAACAGTAAATACCTCAGAGAATAGCGCTAGAAAGGAGGCTTCACCACCACCTGAATGAGGAGATTCCAAATTGCTTTCAGGCTGACCGACTCCAGCACCATCTGTAACCAGTGCCCTGGATACTTTGCCTGCAGAACGGTGAGTAAAGCTTTGGAAACTGCATCTGACTGTCTCCTCTCAAGTTCTTCCTGCAACACCCTCTCAACACTTCTACAGCCCTTGCCAAATACTACATCTTTACCATCCACTTTATAGTATATCTGCCTTGGGACATAGCTCTGCCTGTGGAGAGCTTTACCAACTCTGCCGCACCACCATCAGTCCCAGTGAATCTGCACTGCAGCGCTGGTCACCTCTGACCAGAAACCACAGGTGGCTTCACAAATACTTTATTATAAACTCCATTATCCCTTGTAAATATACCCCTTTTATTAGACACCCAGGGCCATGGACCAGGTCACTGCTGCTGTGACACTGCCCCTTTAAAAAGCGGCCTGGTACCAAGTACCCCACTGCCCTGCCGGGTGATCCAGATGCACCCCACCTAAAGGGGGGGGGAAGAAGTCCCTAGCAGGGGGCCCCCCCTTTGGGCCCCCCCAAAAACTTGCCTTGGTCAGTCGGGGAACTCCCCCGGGAAAAGGAAAAAAAAAAAAAAAACCCGGGGAAAAAGGCTTCCCTTTTAAAAAAGGGGCGATTTTATTGGGGGCGCCCCCCCCCCCTTTTTGGGAGGGGAGATACATATCACTACCCCAAAAGGTTTTGGGGAAATATATATATTTTTTTTTTAATAAAAGCCCCCCCCCCGTCACCTTGGGGGGTTTTTTCCCCCCCAAAAAAACAGGGGGGGGTTTTCTGCCCCCATTTTCCCCCCCTTCAAAAAAAAAAAAACCCAGTAAAAAAGGGGCTTTTACCCGGGTCAAAAAAAAAAAACCGGTTGGGGTTTTTTAAAAAAATTTTGACCACCCGGGGTTTTTGTACGGGGGATTCGGGGATGGGGGAAAATAAAAAGACCCCCCCCAAAAAATTTAAAAATTTTTTAAAATTTTAAAAAAATGAAAAAGGGCCCCCACTATAAAATAACAGATATTATAAAAAAATTTAAAAAATATACAAGTATGAAATCAAGAGTGTGTACAATTTTTAGGGCATAGAGGGGTTCCCAATTACCATGTTAGGCAGCATTGGGGCCCGGGGGTAGGCGCTAAATGGTTTGGGGGCCCAAAATCTTATTTAAAAAAGGGCTTTCACCCTAACGATCCCCCGGCCAAATTAGAAAACTGGCTCCAAATGAGGAGCTGACTTTTTTCCCAAAAATCTCATCCCTGAGAATATAAAATTTTTTTTCAGTGCAGAACTGTGGATGCTCAAAAAAACCTTTTTTGGCCCGAAGCCCCCCGAAGGGAAAAATTTGGGACGGTCCCAAATTTTTTTTGGGGGGTGGTTTTTAATTGCTCTAGAAAAACCAAAAAATAAAAAAGAAAAAGTAATTTCCTGGGGAAAAGGGTTTTTTTTAAAAACCCCCTTTATGCGGGTTCGGGGGGTGGCTAAAAAAATTTGGCCCCCAGGGGAAAGGAAACCCGATTCTGATAATTTTGTTAAAATTGGCTCAGAGATTTTTTGCTTTTTTGGGGTTTTTTTGGGGCTTTTTTCCCCCCGATTCAATACCTAAAAACCCCGCTGTAAAATTTTTTGAAAAAAACGGTTTTATTTTTCCATGTGCTTTAAGTCAGAAAAAAAAGTTTCATTTTGGGGGGGCCCTTTTTCTTGCAGGAGTTTTTAAAACCCCCTTTTTGTTGGGGGTTTTTAAAAAAAGTTTTTTTTTTTTAAAAAACCCCAAAAAAATTGCTTTTGGGCCCTTTTTTTTTTGGCCCTTTTTGGGGGGAAGGGGTTTGGGGGGACTTTTTCCAGGAGTTGAAGTAGATGTCCAAAAATCCAAAATGGATTTCCTCCCTTTTTTCCCAAAGCCATTTTTGGGGCTCTTGGAGCCCCGAAACTTCAGCTGAGCTTGTTTTTTCCAATCCCCTCCCCTTTTATAAATCTGGGCCCCCTTTTTTTAAAACCCCTGTCGGCTACCCCCTTAAAAAAATTTCCAAATTTTTTTTTTTTTTTAACCAAGGGTAAAGGAGAAATTTTAAAAAACCCAAAAAATTGTTGTAAAATTTGCCCTTTATTCCCCCTTTTAAAACCCTTCCCAAAGCAGGGGAAAAACCCCGGGTTTTTGGGGGGATGGCAGAGCTCGGAAGGGAAAGGGGGGGCCGTTTTCTTTTTTAAAAAAAAAAAATTTTTAAAAATTTTACGGGGAAAATTTAGATGGAAACCATGTCGCTTTTTTGGGGGACCCCCCTACGTGCCAAAACCCAAGGGGAAAACCCCCCAAAAAAGTGACAACCAAATTTTGGGGAAAAATTATTAGATGTTTTTGGGGGGGAAAAATTAAAAGGGGCCCCAAGTGCTTCACAAAAAGGGTATATAATGTAGGGGCCCCTAAAAGTAAAAAAAAAAAATTTTTTTTTTTTAAAAATTTTTTTTTTTTTTTTTTTTTTTTTTCCCCAAAAAAATTTGGGGTTTTTTTTTGGGGGGGGCCCCCCCCTTTTTTTTTTTTTCTTTTTTTTTTTTTCCAAAGGGGTTTTAAAGGAGAAATTTGGGGGAAAAACCCCCAAAAATTTTCTTGTAAAATTTTTTCCCCTGAGAAACCCCCCGATACCCCATATGGGGAAAGGAAAAAACCCCCTGTTTTTGGGCGCACGGCAGGGCTCAGAAGGGAAGGACCCCCCCGTTTAAATTTTTTTTAAAAAAAAAGCAAAATTTTGGTGGAATTGAGATCAGACACCATGTCCCCTAAAATGGCTAAAAAAAAATTAAAAAAACCCCCCAAATTTTAAAATCCAATCCAAACCCCCCCAAAAAACCCCAACCCTAATCAAAAAACCTTTAAAAAAAACCATAGCCCAAACCCCAAAAAAAAAACCTTTCCCCCCAACCCACCCTTAACCCAAAAATTTCCCAAAACCCCCCTTTTAAACCCCAATCCTAACCGAAAATGAAAAACCAAAACCCTTTAAAAAACCCCCAAATCAAAAGCCCCAACCCAAACCCAAAAATTTTAAAACCCCCAAAACCCCAACCCCCAAAAAATTTTTGGGCCCCCAAACCCAAAAAAACCTTCCCCCAAAACCCCCAAACCCCCAATTTTAAAAAAAACCCCCCAAAAAAACCCAAAAAACCCAAACCCCCCAACCCCAAACCAAAAACCCCTTGCC
>JARQOD010000003.1:368712881-368722309 GCA_033576555.1 Oophaga sylvatica
TGAAAAATTTGGGCACACGGGAAAATCGTTTATAGCGGCTAAAAAATTTTCCCTTTTTTTGGGGCCCCCCAAATTTGAGTGAAAAAGACCCAAAAATTTTTTGGGGGTTTTCCCCCGGGCCCCCAACCCCCCCTCACTTTTTTGGGGGTTTTGTCATTTTTTTCCCCCCAAATTAAAAATTTGATTTTGTTTTTTTCTATGAAAGAATTTTTTAAAAAAAAATTTTTAAAAAATTTTGTATATAAAAATTGCCCCCAATGCCCCTGAAAATTTTATTTTTAAAAAGTTTTTATGTTTGTATATTTAGTTTTTTTTAAAAAGGAAAAAAAAAAAGGTTTTTTTTAATTTCGATTTTTTTTTTTCCCCAAAAAATTTTACAGGGGGCCCTTCCCCTATCAAAAAACCCGGAAAAACGACGATATTTATTTAAAAAGGGGTTTTCCCAATTTTCCCCTTTTCCATATTTTTAGATATGAGCAAAAACGCTAAAACAAAAAAAATTTGGGAAAAAGCGTTTTCACCTCATTTAAAAAAAATTTTTTAAAAAGGCCCAAAAGGACTTTAAAGGTTTTTTTCCCCTTTTTTTTGCATGCCCAAATTTTGACACGATAATTGATTGAATTATTTCAACCCAAAGGCAGGGGGGAAAAGGACACTGAGGAGGGGTCATCGGCAAAGGTAGGTGGGGGATCGTAAAATTTCCCCCCGTTTCCAAAAAGGTTGGGGGCCCGTTGCCCCGGAACGGTTTTTTTCCCCCCCAAAATCCCCGTCCAAAAAAAAAAAATGACCAAAAGTCACCTGGTCTGAAAGGGGAAAAAAAAAACCCCCCACTGGGCCCGAGAGGGTGGGCGCAATTTTCCCCAAAAAAGCAAAAACCGCACTGCGGGGGGGGGTACCAAAGGTGGCAGCAGAAAAGTAAAAAAAAAGGGGAAAAAACCAGAGAGAAAAATGAGTACCAAGGGGGGTGCCAAACAAAAAGGGGGCAAAGCCACCCCCCGGGTAAATTTTCCGGAAGAAGAAAAGGGGTCCCAAAAACCCCAAGGGGGGAAAAAAAACGGGCCCAAAAGCCAATTTGGGGAAAAACCGGGGAAATTTTCCCAAAAAAAAAAGGGGGGAAAAAGGGGGGGGGGGGAAAAAGGGAAAGGGAAAAGACGGGTTTTAAAATTCAGCTAAAAACAGCGGACAAAACAGGGTATCACCAGAGCCCAACCTACTCATCCCCTAGGGGGGAAAAAAAAACGGGCACTCCCCGCGGGAAACCCCGGGGAAAAAAAAAATTAAAAAGTCCGGGCCCAAGAAGGGGGGGAGAAAAAAAATTTAACCCCGGGGAAAATTTGGGGGAAAAAGGGGGGGAAAAAAAGGACTAAAACCCTGGCGGAAAACATAAAAAACCAAAAAATTTTTAAAATTTGGGTTCTGTATGTTTTTTTTTTTTTAAAAGGTTTTAAAAAAAAAAGGGGAAAAAAAAACGTAGCATTTTTCTATCTTCTTTCCGTCGGGGGAAGACCCCCCTTTTTTAAAAAAAATTAAAAGGGGGGAAAAAAAATAATGGGTTTTTCCATTGTTTTTTTTAAAGCATCTAAAATTTTTTAGAAAATTTTTCAAAAATGAAAAGAACCCCCTTTTTTCCCTCAAATTTTTAAAACCCCTAAAAAATTTTGGGCGGTCAAAAATTTTAAAAGGGGCCCCTGTTTTATTTTACAATTGCTTTTTTTTTTTTTTGGTACCCAGCAAATTTTTCTTTTTTTTTATTAGTTTTTTGACCCCCCAAGTGTTTTTAAATTTAAAGGGACTCCCCCGAATCCTTTTTTAAACCCCTTTTGTAAAAAAAGGGGGTCTTTTTTTTTGTTTTGAGTCATGTTTTTACCAAAAGTTTTTGGGGGGGGGGGAGGGGGGAGTCCCGGGTTTTAGGGGGGAAAAGGGGAATAATTTTTTTGCAGGAGAAAGAGTTTTTCCCTTTTTTTTACCCCGGGCAAAAAAAAGGGGGGAATTTTTGGGGGGAAAAAAGGGAAAATTTTGGCATTGAAAGGGGAAAACAGGAATAAAATTTTTGATGTTTCCCCAAAATTTTTTAAAGGATAAAAAACTGTGAAGGGGGGGGTTTTTTTTAATTGGGAAAAGCTGTTTTTGGTCTTTTTAATTTAAAATTTTGATGGAAAAAAAAAGATGACATAAAAAAAACCCCAAAACAAAAAGAAAAAAGGGGATAAAAAAATTTCCCCTTTAAAAAGTTGAGCAAAAAAAGGGGTTTTTTTTTAAAAAATCCCCAAAAATTTTCCCCGCTAAGGGGTTTTCTTTTAAAAAAAAACCCCCCCCTGGGTGATTTTTGGGGCTTTTTTGGGGGCCCTTTTTTTCCCGGGAGGGGTTTTTTTCCCCCACTTTTTAAACCCCCTTTTTTTTGGCCCAAATGAAAAGGGGGCCCAAGGCTGTGGGCAAGGGGAAACATAGGCGGGCCTCCCCCTTTTTGAAAAGGGGGGTTTTTTCGGGCGTTGGGGTGGCTTTCACGGGCATCCAGTGATAAAAAATTTTCCCCAAAACGCCGCCCCCCTTTTTCATCCCCCAAAAATCAGTGAAAAAGGAAAGGGGGTTTTGGGGGGCGTTTAAAAAAAGGGGGAGCATTAGGGGGGGCCAAAAAAAAAAAAATTTTTTTGAAAAAGCGTTTAAAAAAGTACAGTGACTCCCCCGTGGGGGGGAAAGGGTTTTGCTGGGGGGGGGAAAGTGGTTTTTAGGTCCCCTGTCCCCGTGGTTTTTAGAAATTGCTTGTGTGGGCTTTCGTTTTTTATTATTTTGGGGCCCCCCCATTATAAGGGGGCAATTAATTTTGGTGGAGTACCCCAAACTGCCTGCCAGTGCAGTGTAAAAATTGTTGTGTGGAGCATCACACTGATTAGTAGGCAGCCGGGCTGTGATAAGGGGGAAATTTTTTTCCCCCTTGCCCTTGCATTGCATTGGGGTCGGATTTTGTTTCCGCCCCGACCTTTTTCCGTTAGTCGGGTGACTTCGTTGATCGATTTTTAAAGAAAGTGGGTTTCACAAAACCCGCTGCCCCGGAAAAAACGGGAAAGTGTATCTCTAGTGAAAAATATTTTTAAATTTAAAAAATAGGTTGTTTTTTTTTATACTCTAGTGTGAGGTACCCTTAGAGTGTCTTGTAGCTGTCAAAAAAAATATTACAATTCAGAATTGATTGGTTTTTAAAATAAGTGGGAGGTTTAAAGGGTGTGATTAATTTATTTGCAGTTATGAACCCCCGTTTTTATATCATGTATGACCCACCTAAATTTATGAATAGAATGCAAAAATTCATGAAACCTATAAAAATTCAAACACTCCGAACCCCCGGAGGTTTTTTGGAAAAATTGGGGTGAGTATTTCATCACTTAACCATTTAAAAGGAAGTAATCGAATCTCGAAATGTTTTGTTGGAGTGAATTTTTGCTAGTGATTTTTTAAAACTAGCAAATTTAAACTATACCAAAGTGATCAGCTTTAAAGGCCCCTGAACAACATTTTCAACCTTTTAAAAAAGGAGAATCAAGGACCTTTTTTTTTTAATGCAAAATTTTAAAACCCAAAATATCCGTTTTTAAATATCACAAAATTTTTTTGCAACTTGTATTTGTGCAATAAATTTTTTTGACCCTTTTGGGGTTCGTACACCCAAACTGCCCAACCCTTTGAAAAGTTTAACGTTGGTGGGGGGCAGTGAGCATGGGCCCACAAAATTTTTCCTTTAAATTTTTGCCACAAAAATATTGCATAAATTCAAACTTTAACTTGCTCTAGTCTTTGGAGCATATTTCTTAAAACCCAGCGGGGGGCCTGAAAAAAAAGTAAAAAGATACACAAGCTATTTAATATATTTCCCGATCTTTTACAGAGGGGTTCTTTTTTTACTTCTCAGAATTTGGACTAAATTTTTTCCATAAGAACATTCCAATTACCCCAGCCTTGGTCACCCCTCTTTGGTAAAGTTTAGCTGAAGTCTACAGGATGTTTGGGAAAGGCAAAGGCAAAGTTTGTTATAGTGGACTGTTTGTAAAATTTCTTAAGGGGCTTTTACAGACAGTTTTAGCAAGGCCCTAGGGAAACTTCAGATTTTACCCCTGTACAGGATTGGACTTGGCTGAAAAGGCCCCGAGTAAATCCACAGTAAAGCTGCTGGACATGGAGCGTTGGCAAAAAATAATGAAAAGGTCAATGACAATGGCAAAAAAGTAGGCAGAAAAAAGGCAGGTGCAGTGGAGAAAACCCACGGGGGTGCAAACAGAGACAAAACAAGGGGTTTAAAATAAGCCCAGGGCTATAACGATAGCAAGCTGGGGGTTTCAAAGTTTGGTTAACCCAAAAATTTGAGATTTTTTAAAAAAGGGTCAGAAAAAAAACCCTAATAAACAAAAATTTTTTGCACTCTGTAGGCTAAAGCATGCAGTATAAAATTGAAAGCAAAAAACTTTTTCAACTGGGAAAAAAATGGACACTTAGCACATATTTTGGAATTTCAGCGCCCCCCCCCAAACGGGGGTGGTCTCAAAATGTGGCCAAATGTCTTTTTGAATACCAAATTATTGTAGCGTCCTTTTTTTCCCTGTATTAGAAGCAGTATGCTATTTTTTTTTAAATTTTTTAATTGAGTGCTTTATCACTACAGATGCAGCTTTTTTTTTTATTTTTGTAGGAGTGCCCTTGTTGGCACCTGTTTAATTAGTTGGGAAGTAAAAAAATTTTAAAAACCTGCAAATAAAAAAAAAACAATTTTTCCGTAGGGAGTTTAAATAGTACCCTTAATGATGATTGCTCATCCATTGATCACCAAGGGCCCAACAAAAAGACATAATGTTAAGGAGGAGAAAAACATGGGGGCTTTGGCTGGCAGGGTTTCCCGCCAAAAGCTAAAAGCATAAAATTTTGTTGTGGTTGGCCGTTCTCTTCCCAAAAAAATTTTCATGTCACTGTGCCTGGTCGGCAGTAGAGGCAGATGTCACTGGGCCAGCAAAGGGGGGTAGGAACAGCTTAGTTATCCCTAAAGGGCCCATAGATTTTCAAACAGGGTGCTGGTATGACTGCCGTCTCCGGGGCTGGGGGCCCCCCCCCTTTTCAGGGTTGAGTCCCACAGTTATCATAATTTTCAACTACCTTAATTAAAAATAAAAAATTAGTAAATGTTCATTCTAACCCCTTTAAGTCCTTTTTGTATTGAAAATTGCAGACCAAATAATTGTATCAAGCGTGTAATGGCACCTATAGAGTTTTTGGGTTTATTTACCCCTTTTAGTCCTTGATTCATAAAAAGTCAAAAAAACTCCAACATATGGCTCCTGGTGCCGAGACTTTACCTTTCAATGACCTTCTAAAAATACACCCCGGATCAATGACAATTGCACAGCAAAGGAGATTATTCGGGGGAATTTCTACAGATTTAACAACTTTTCTTGTAAATTTTAAAAATACATTTTGAAAAGAGATTAGAAATGAAGTAAGACATTGGAAGCCGAGTAGGAAAGGGGGGTGAGAAGGGGAATTAATTAAAAAAAGGATCAAAAAAGAGAAATAGAAACACGGAAAGGAAAAGGAAAAGACGAGGGTTGGGGGAAAAAATGATAGAAGGGATGAAAGGGGAAAGGGGTTTTTTCCAGGAAATTTTTTTTTTGGAAAATTTTTTATTTTTTTTGAACGTTGCTCCACTCAAAAATCAATTTTTTAAAAATTTTTCCCCTTTTTGTGGCAGAAGAATCCCGGTTTTAAAAAAAATTTTCTCCGTAAAATTGAAACATTTAAAAAAAATTTTTTTTTCATTGTCGCAATTTTTTTTTTTTTTAAAAATGCCCTTTCCCTTGATTTTTTACGAATTGATTCCCTTTAAAGTAACCCTTTTTTAAAATTTCCTTTTGAAAAAAATAATCAACGGGAAATGAGGGAATTTTAAAAAATTTTCCTTTTTCCCCTTTAAGGAAAAAAAGGGAAATAAAAATGGATTTGCTGTAAAATCTTGAACCTAAAAATTTATTTTCCATCTTCAAAAAAAATTTTTAAAAAAAACCCAAGGGGGAAAATTTAATTTAAAGGTTTTACCCTGTTTTTCACCCGGGGAAAAGTAAAACCTTTTTGGGGAAAAAAACCCAGGGTTTTTGCAAAAATTTTTCCCTTTTTTATTCAAAAAAAAATGGGGGAAAAATTTTTGGGGTTTTTTTTAAATTTTAAAGGGGGGGAGGAAACCAATGATCTGAAAATTTTTAAGATTTTTTTAAAAAACCGTCAAATAGGTCAAAGATAGCCTCAATGCACGGGAGGTCGCGGCTTTCCCCCTGAGGTGCCGGTTCAAAATAATTCAATGAAGTTTTATGTGGGTTTTGGGGAAAGAAAAAGGGGGCCTTTTCTGTAAATGGCGGCCCAACGAGGCCAATTTACAAGGAGTCTAAATGCCCCTTATTAAAAATTGCCCTAAATATAGAGAAAAACTCCCCCCTCTTTGCAGCGGGTTGGTTTTTAAATGGTCTTCGAGGGAAAAGGGGGTTTTTAAAATAAAAATGGGTAAAATTTAAAAACTGTTGCCAAAAAAAAAAAAAATTTTTTTCCCCAATTTCATTTTTAAATTAAAAATTTCCCCTCCCCTTTCCCCCAAAAATGAAGGAGGTTTTTATCATATGCTTACTCCCTTTTAAATGTTTAGGCCATTTCTGGTTTTTTCATCGGGGGGGGTTTTTTTGGGAAAAGGGGGGAGCCCACCTTTTTATTTTTTGAAGCTCAGGGGCTGAAACCCCGTCGATTCAGTCCCTCCCCCCATGTTACATAGGCAAAGCTGCTTACATAAGTTTAGGAAGTGCACAGTGGGGGAGCTGATTAAACGTAAAACATTCGGGGTTTTAAAGGGGCCCCCCGCAAGGGGGGGACCGGGAAAGAAAAAGGGGGTGCCCCGCTAAAGAAAAACCTAAAACTCCCCGAAAAAAGTGTTAAATGCTTGCAACTCATGACTTTATAAATTTGGTGGACTTCAAAAGTGCGATTTATTTTAAGATTGATTTTAAAAAAAAAAAATATTCCAGGGGAAAAAAAAAAATTTTGGGGTTTTGGGCTTAGCAAATGAAAATGAGTTTTTTCAGAATTAAGAAAATAAAGTTTTTTTATAATATATTGGGAGCCCACGGGGTCGGGGGTCCCCCGGTACGCTACCCAAAAACTAGGGCCCCGGGGATATCCCGGAACCCCATTTTCCCTCTACCGTGGGCTAACGTACTTAAAACAAACGGGGTTGGGGTTTTAAAAACAGTTTTGAAAATTGCTTTATTAAACCCACAAAAACCCGGGCAAACAACAACGGAAAGCCCCAAAAAAAAAATTCCCCAAGAGGTAACGTTTACAGAGTTACCCCATCCACTGACCCCCGGGTAAGAGTAGTGTGATTTAAAATTTTTCCCCAGGGCTGACTATCCCCCCGCTGAAGGGGAAGAGATCTGTTTTCTTTCGAAAAAACCCCGTGGCCCCCCAAAACGGGACCCCTTAAAAACAAAAACTGTGTTCGTGAGGGGGCCCCTGATTTTTTGGGGTTGTCTGTAGAGAGTCTGGTTTTTTTGATTTGGATTTTGGCTATCTGGTAAAATTTTTAAAATTTTTTGTTATGTTACAGGGATAACCTTTTTTATTTTTAAAAAGCCCTTTCATATTTTTTAAAGGGAAAAGGGGGCGAATGGTGAAAAGACCAACGCATTGTTAATTATGAACCCAATTTTTGCTATTTTTCCCCATCCATTTTGCAACCCAACAAAGGGCCCTTTGGATAGTTTTTAAAAACGGGGGGCCGGCGTAGCCCCCGGTCCCCGGGAAAATGGGGGCCCTGGGTGCGGGGGCCCATTTTCCCCCCCTGGGGGCCCCCCCGGGGCCCCCTTTTAGGGGGGCCAGCACTCCCCCCGGGCCCCCCCCCGCTTGCAAGGGCCCCCGGGGCAGCACCCTTCCCCCTTAACAGCGCGCCCTGAATGACGTCACCCTTCCCGGGGCCCGGGCGGGCAGGGGGGGCGCGGAAGGGACGGTGAGGTGTGTGTGTCCCCCTGGTGTGTGTATGTGGAAAATTGCTGCGGGCTGAAATGTGAGGGTGGTGAGGGGGGAAATGTGATGGGGAGGCAATGATGAGGGGGAGGGGGGGGTTTGGGGGGGGCCCCAAGGATGGGGGAAAAGGGCCAATGATGTGATGATATTAAGGGGGGGAAAAAATATGATGATGAGATTGGGGGCAATGATAATGGAAGGCAAGATGTGAGTTTAAGGGGAGGCAATGATGAATGTGATAAATGATGGGGAGGAAAAAAGGGGGGGAAGGAAAATGATGATGTTAAATTAAGGGGGAGGCAATAAAATGAAAATGATGGGGGGGCAATAAAAAGGGGAAAGGGAAAATGTGAGAAAATTTTAAAAGGGGGGCAATGTGAGATGATGATGGGGGGAAATTGATAATGGGGGGGCAATGTTGGGGGGGGGGGGAAAAAATTGGGGGGTGATGGGGGGAAAAGGGGAAAATGATAAAAGGGGATTGGGAATCATGCCAAAATTTAAAAAAAATTTTTTTTTAAAAATTTTTAAAAAAAAATTAAAAAAAAATTTAAAAATACCCCCCCTTTTCCCCCTTTAAAACCCCATTCAAATAAAAAAAAGAAAAAAAAAAAAAAAAATCCCAAAAATTTTTGGAAAACCCCCCGCTTTTAAAATTCCCCCCTTTTCAAAAAAAAAAAAAGGGTTTAATGTACTAAATTTTAAAAAATGAAAAAAAAGGGGGGGAAAAAAAAATTGTATCTGCAACAAAAGGTTTTTTTAAAAAAAAAGCTCGGGCCCAAAAAAAAACTACCCTCACCCCCCCCCAGTTTTCCAAAAAGGGGGGAGCTTTTTGGGGATAAAAAAAAGGGATAATTTTTTTTTTTGGGAAATTTTTTTTTTCAATTTTGTGAAAAAAAACCCTGACATTTTTTGTGTTTTTGCCTTGTAATGCCCGGGAAAATATAAGGTAGGTCAGTTTTGCTTTTTGGTGAAACATTAAAAAACCCAAAACCAAAAAAAAATTGGGAATTCATTTTTTGGAATTTCACTCCCATTGGGAAAATTTTTTTCCCATTTTTACCCCAAAGACAGGGAAAAACCCCCAAGGGGGTTTTTTTCCCAAAAGAAAACCCCAAAACAACTTAAAACACCCAATTGACGAAAAAAAAAAAGTTTTGGTTTCGAGAAAAAGGAGACAAAAAAAAAAAAGAAAAAACCAAAAAAAAACCCCCGGGGCTGAGGGGGTTAAAAAAAGTCCCCCCCCAAAAAGTTTATATGTGAAAAGGCGGTTTCCCCCCCCTTTGGGTTTGGCTTTCTTTTACCGCGCTTGGTCTCGTTTTTTTGGGCAGCGTGATTAAAAATTTAAGTGAAAACCCCCCTGCAGCTAATCTTCGCTCGATGTATCT
>JARQOD010000003.1:368722409-368851134 GCA_033576555.1 Oophaga sylvatica
CCCATAGGCGGAGCGAGCGGGAGGAGGCGCGGCTTGGGGCGGAGCTTAGCGGCGGCCATGCACTGACCGCGCAGGTCGGTTAGACGCTGGTCTGAAACCAGCCTAACCTGTGAGACTTCCTGACATGCACTGCGCATGTCAGAAAGTTTCACTGTTCTGGAGACCCGGATGTTGTCATGACGACATTGGGTCTCCAGGGTAGTGATCGGAATTACGCGGCTTGCTGTGTGGTCTCCGGTCCAAAGGCAGAGGGGCTGTCAGCCCCTGTGCCAGCTCCTGAACGCTGCGATCATGTTTGATCGCAGTGTTCCAGGGGTTAAAATACAGGGAGCGGTCTGTGACCACTCCTGGCACTTAGTGCCGGGTGTCAGCTGTGAGAATCAGCTGACACCAGGCCATGATCGGAAGCACCCCCAGTGAGTACAGCCGATCGCATATGACGTACTATCCCGACTATGGTCATTAAGGCCTAGGTCACATGGACGGGATAGTACGTCAAAGGTCAGAAAGAGTTTTAATAATTCTCTTTGCCATGACACATGGTGTACTTACTGTGAAAATGCTATAATATATATAATCTAGATAGCAGAATGATACAGAAAAGATGTATATCTTTGTACCGTGTTAGCTATTAGATAGAAAAATATCCAGAATTGAGAGTCCTCAGTGGTTGATACCTTTTAATGGCTAACTGAAAAGATGGTAACAAATTGCAAGCTTTCGAGACTACTCAGGTCTCTTCATCAGGCAAAGACTAATACAACATCTGAAGAATCACATAATTATGCACAACACAGCACAGAAACAATGCAATAGATAATACAAGTGACTTCACTGATTTGGCTTTTATCCTAAGTCATATTACAAGACTCGTTAAAGGGTTGATTGGTGACTTGTAGGATCGCTACTTCCAATAGGTGGCGCTATAGAGTACAAGTCCTCTTTGTTTGAAGAGGCAATTTGCATATTCACGTAGAATGAGCATTTTATAAGTGCAGACAAAGAGTGAAAGATAATGAGTCTGAAAGCATTCTGTCTCCATTCACCCAGCCTTACTGACAGCTGTAGTTTGTACTGAGCAGTGTGAAATCTCAGCAGGGAGGAGGGACAATGAGGGTCTGTCAATCAGGATTGGTCAGAGATTCCGAAGCAGTAGGGAGAAGGAACACTGAAGAGCTGTCAATAAAGCTAAGTGGGTAACCATTTAGCAGCAGCAGGGTGGAGGGACACTGAGAAGCTCTCAATCAAGCTAAATGGGTAGAGATTTAGCAGCAACAGGGAGGAGGGATACTGAGGAGCTCTCAATCAAGCTAAGTTGGTAGAGACTTAGCAGAAGCAGGGAGAAGGGATACTAAGGAGTTGTCAACCAAGCTAAGTGAGTAGAGATTTAACAGCAGCAGGGAGGAAGGACACTGAGGAGCTGTCAATCAGGATACTGGTAACTTATGACATTGATTTTCAAGGTATGTACATAAGTTTTGCCAACTCTAAAAGCTGTAATGTGAAATCTGGTGACGGGTAAACTTTAAGGTGCATCATTTTTGTGATATCAAGCAAACTATGCAACAAATGCCAAAAGCTGCTGATGACCATAACATCTGCACTGATGCCTGTAAATTACAAATAGTCCAATTACCATCTGAGTTGACTCACATGCAGCCATGAAAACAGTACAACACTCACAAAACTCTGATGTGGAGTGCAGTCATACTATCTGTTGATGTGATCAAATAGTACAAATAATGATGTAATCTAAACACCAAGTATTAAAGATATGGAAAGAATGCTTTAAACTGTAATGTGTGTTGTATACATAAACCTTTATGAAGCAGAATGTTGATACATTGTAAAGATTCTTGTTACGAAGTATGATGAATTATGATTTCATTGTTTTAATATCCCTTACGCATAGGAAATGCTTTATTTGAAGGATGAGGACAGACTAAGAGCTGAGAGCGGTAAAATGATAGGTCTCATCTTCCTATCACAGCCATCTTAATCTGAGCAGTTCTTAAAATAAAGCCAGTGGACTGAGATATTGTATGATTGATGCAATCTTCTGTTTGTAGATATTCCTGTATCACAAGCTTTGCCAAACCTTCCTAATCCCCGGGTGGAAGCTTGTGTTATTTCAGTGGCAGCAGCTGGTATATAATTTAGTCTGATCTGCATATCACTTCAATTGGAACCACAATAAACCTATTTTACCAGCTCAAAAATCCAGATTATTTACTGAACGCTGCAGATGCCCATTTGGAAGCAGAAATAGCGCTGGTGACCAGAAAAACAGAATTCTTCATACACCATGTAAAAGATGCTTGTTCTTTACCAGCTGATCTGCTTCACAATTGGATGCAAACACCAACTCAAGTGTAGACAATACATCACTGGAGAGTAGTGTTGAGCGATACGATAATGCAAATATCGGCTATCGGCCGATATTAGCTCTATCGGCCTTTCGATAATTCGTTTCGATATTTTCGTCTTATCGAATACCGGAATCGGATTTGTCACTGTCACTGTCAGTGTCCGTCGGTCGGGTCTGTCAGGAGTCAGCGGCACTTACCTGGCAGAAGATCTCCGGCGGTCACGTCCTGGACTGCTTGATGGCCGCCATTATCTTCTCCCTGGCGGTCACATGCAGTTTTTCGCGATAACTGCAGTGACTGCAGGGTAATCCCGGCCGTAAAGCAGTCAGTCCGATGACGTCACCGCCAGGGAAGCAGGTAATCAGCTGTGCTGCGCCGGAATGACAGGCTCTGCCTGTCATTCTGATGTAGCAGAGCTGGATCGTCGTGGGACACTCGTTACTATGGACTGCGTCGGTCAGGTGGTATACTTTTTTTTTTTTTGTAATTTTTTTACAGATCGATGGCGTCGCAGGATGAGACAGTAATAAAAGAAATGAAAACTGTGTTTTTTTTTTTATTAAATTAAAAAACTTTTTTAGGAACATTCACCCGTCCGGGTACATAAACAATTTAACTATTTACATACAGGGACCCTGTCCGGGTTATTTAGACTTCTTTGGCTGGCCTCTTCCAGGTACCACCTGGTACTCTTCTTGAGATTGCCAAACATCCGAGGCACCAAGGACCACCAGGACCTGATGACATCGTGTGGCCTGTACAGTGACGTCGTGACCCGCTATCTGGGTCTGTGTGGCCACCTCTTTCATCTCCCTCCGGGTCTGGAGCCCTATGTCACGGACTGAACGAACCCCAGGGGGCCTAACAGGCGCCGGGTACGGGCCACGTATCGATATCATGTCCATGGGTGGGTCTGCTGAGGAGACCACTGAGGGAGGCTGGGGAGATTTACGGCGTGGGGTGGGCACTTTTGCAGAGGCCTGGATGTGGGAGGCTGAAGGCTTCGAGGGTCTCACAGGTTCCTCACACACTGGGGAGTAGGGGTCGCACCTGGTAACATTTAGGGCGTACCACCCATTGTAACCCCAGTCTCCTGGCAACAGGTCCCTCCCCGGGTGTCCTTCTGGGAGGTGAGCCTCCACGTCCCGCCGGGTCACAAAGACTTCTAAATAAAGTCCAGGCTCCTTGATGAAGCCCCAACCACCTTTCAATTTAAAGTTCCGTACTGCACCCTTACGCCGCGGCTCACTCAGGGTTCCTTTATCATCCAGTCCTTATCTGCCCGGTCCTTCTCCAGGTGACGTTGGCGAAGTTTTAGGGTTTCTCGCTGCTCCCTTTGTCGCTCTGCTTCCCGCTCCCAACGTCTCCACTCTTCCTCCTGACGCCGGTTGAAATTCTCCTCCACCAGCTGCTCCATGTCTCCACCACTCCACTGCAGCTTACAGTGTCCGGTTTGCGGCAGCTCTCCTGTCGCCCCCAGTCCTGGCGGCGCTCCCCTGCGGAGGAAGCAGACGGCTCTAAATCAGATGACAGTCGGGGCTCCGGTACAGGCAGGTAGTGCTCTGGTGCCTGCGCGGCCTCCTCCATGAGGACGGGTGTCGCTTCTTCTGTCTCAGCGACGGGGGCAGACAGCGGGATCTGGGGTGCTGCTGACGGTGCTGCGGTTTTTGCAGGAACGGGTGCCTCCACTGCGACAACGTCAACCGGATCACATTGCAAGGACTCCTCTACTAGAACGGGTGTCTCACCTTCCGGTACAGACACTTCAGGTAAGAGGGATTGGCGCCGCTCCAAGTTTATTTTTAGGGCACGCCAGCTGGCTTCCATCCTGGCGACCTCCTCCCGGTGCCGGGCCAGGCCTCTTAGGGTATCCTCCGCTTCTTGCAGCGTAGGAGGGTTTACAGGCCGGGTGCCCAACGGTGATTCTGTGGCGATCGGGTCGCTTCCGTGGGGGGAGAGCTCTGACTGCTCCATCCCTTCCCACTTCTGCTCGTCGTGTCCATTAGCCATCTCTGCCAAGTCACATGTGTCATTAGCATCTGGAGAGGGCCCCTCTTTTGTAGTGAGGCGTGACCTTCGTGTTAGTTTCCGCACACTGAGGAGGATGAGGAGGCGGAACTGAAGAGCTGTGGGGCACGATCTTACATTGCAGTACCATTTAGAGTGGTCGGCCATCGTTTTCACGCCACTGAGTGAGTGACACCCACTAAGAGCACGCCCTTCTTCTTCACCAGTGCCTCATCGTGACGCAGATATGGCGGAAAAATGGCAAATACATTCTCTGATGATTTTAGCAATTCTCAAGCACAAAACCAGTTCAATTCAGGCACACAGGACTCGCTTATAGCGAGCTAAAAGAATCCTGTTCGTGACGCCCAAGTTGAGTCGCACAGAGCCAGAGGTTTTCGGGGTACTCGGCACCGAGCCCGTCGACTTCTATGGGGTATGTCACGTCTTTACCCGGCAATTGAATTAGAGTCGATTTTACTATGTAGAAGTGTATAAACTATAAATATATGTATATATATATGTCACAATGACATGTATATATATATATGTGTATTCTATGTGTGTATATTTAGTGTTTACAAGGAAATAAAGGTTTTTTTTAATTTCGATATTTTGTTCCCATAGACTTACATGGGACTTCCGCTATCGAAATCGGATATCGACGATATTTAGTGCTATCGGCGATACAATTTCGATACGATATTTTTAGATATCGAGCAATATCGCTCAACACTACTGGAGAGCTGATTACACCTCATTTAACTATTATTTATAAAGGCAGAGACTATACTAGAGTTTCTTTACTTGTTTCTGCATGCCCGAATACTGACACAGACTAATTGATTGAATTATTTCAAGCCAGCCGCAGGGAGGATGGACACTGAGGAGGTGTCAGTCAGGCTAGGTAGGTGGAGATCAGTCAAATCTGCCAGATCTCAAAGTTAGGCCACGTTGACAGGACAGTGTTTTCATTCCAAGTGCTGTCCATTAAAAAAGTGACCAAATGTCACGCTGCAGCTCTGCAAGTAAATGAAAACTCCACTAGATGGCAGCAGAGTGGAGTGAGGACTGCAATACTGCACAGAGCAGACCAGCAGCACTGCAGCGAGGCTACCACCAGGTGGCAGCAGAATAGTCAAAAAAGCCGGGTCAATACCAGAGAGTAACTGAGTACCAAGGGGAGTGCCAAACACAGAGTCAGAGCCACGCCACAGGGTCAATGCCGGTCAGAAGCAAAGGTACCAGAAACAAGAGACAGACTCAGAGCCAATGCCAAGTTGAATACCGGGAAGTCCAAATACTAAGGGAAACAGTCGGGGCGGGAGGAGAGGAAGGAATAGACACGGGTAAAGTCAGCTAAACACAGCAGGACAAATCAGGGTATCACCAGAGTCAGCTACTCATGCCGTAGGCAGAAAATATAACTGACACTGCCTGCAGGAAGCAGTGGAGAGAAATAACAGTCCTGACACCAGAACGGGGCAGAGAAAAGTTAACCCCTGACATGACCAGTCTGGGACAGAGGGAGACAGGACTCAATACCTGGCCTGGATCATGACACCAATATTATTGAATTGGCTTGCTCAGATATGTGTTTCTTCTTTACGGATCAAATATGCAGGTGAAAAGAATCGTAGCATGTTCTATCTTCTTCTACATGTCAGGTAAGACTCATCTACTCAAGTCTATGGGTGAACAAAAATAATAGGTTTCCATATGTATCTGTAGCATCTGATTTTTATAGATACATTTGCAATACTGTAAAGAAGCCCTCTTCCCATCAAAGTTTTCATCCTCTCAATATATTGCGGTCATCATATTATATAGCACTGTGTACTTACAATTGCTCATTTTTCCTGTGTACCCAGCTAATTCTTCTCTTTTCCATTAGTTCTATGACGTCACGTGATTAATAACTGACTATCTGAATCCTTCTAAGCTCTATGTAGAAACAGGAGGTCAATTTTTCTGTATGAGTCATGATTCACTGCAAAAGTTTTTGGCAGCGGGAGGTGGGAGTAGCTGGGTCAGGAGGTGAAGACGGGAATAATTTATGCAGGAGAAAGAGACTTCCTGTTTCTACACAGGGCAGAAAAAAGGTAGAATTTACTGGGTGGAAAGGCAAAATGAGCACTTGTAAGCACACAGTGCAATACAATATGATGATTCCAAAATATTAAGAGGATAAAAACTGTGAAGGGAGGGGATCTCTATTTAATATAGGAAGCTGTATTTGGTCTTGTAAATTCTAATAACTGTGATGGATAAAAACAGATGACATACAAATGACAATACAGATGACAACTGGGATGAAAATTGACATTTAGAGTTGAGCGAAAAAGGTCGTTCATTTTCAAAAGTCGCCAATTTTCAGCTAAGTCGGGTTTCATGAAACAAAACCCGACCGTGGAGTGAGTTCGGTCATCTGTTTCGGCGACCATTTTGCTGGAGTCGGTTTTCCCCTACACTTTAAGCACCTTTTTTTGGCCAATGAGCAAGGACGCAGGCTGTGGGCAACGGGATGACATAGGCAGCGGCCTGCACCATCTTAGAGAAGGGCATTGCAGCGATTGGCTGGCTTTCACTGGCATCACAGTGCATATAAAATCCCTCAGCGCCGACCGCCATTTTACATCTGCCGAACTCAGTGTAGAGGAAGGTTGCTGGTGGTGCGTTTGAGCAGGGAGAGCATTAGGCAGGGCCTAAAAAAAAAATTGCTTTGTGCTGATAGCGATTAGTAGTGTTGAGCATTCCGATACCGCAAGTATCGGGTATCGGCCGATATTCGCGTTATCGGAATTCCGATACTTAATTCCGATACTTTTTCCATATCGTATACCGGAATCGGAAGTTCCCATAATTCTTTGAGAGGCAATGTGATTTTAGTCAGCCAATGAGGAATCCTACGAAGTGTGGGCACATCCTGTAATGCTGCGGTCATCTTAACTAATGGCATGGCTGTGATTGGCTGCTGAAATGATGTCAGAATGCACTATAAAAGGCGCCGCCGCCATTTTAGCGTCACTGTGCTGTGAACTCAGTAAGGGACAGAACGCTACTCTGCTCACTCTGAGGGACAGTTAGATATTGCGATTTTGTGTACTACTGTGCTTGAGGCAGGCTAGTTTACCAACCGCTGTGTAAAGCTTCATTTTGCCAGTGTTGTTTTAACAGCTCTGTGCAAGGTGTGTGTGTGACAGTGCAGGTGACGCTGCAGTTTGCTCTGCATCCACCGCTGTTTGTAGGCATCTGCACGTGTCACTGACTCTTTTTTTTTTTTTTTATTTAGTGGAATTGGTGCAGCTCCATTATATTAGAAAAAAATCAAATCTATTAGTGTGACGTGCTTCCATCCGTATACAATACATTGGTTGCAAACACTATAGAAGTACACAAAGGAGCTTTTCACAGATAGTGAATAGTTGTGTTTCAGTGTTCACTGCAGTCTGTGAGGTTTTGATTTTTTGAGTGCAGATCACGCTCCAGTTAGTTCTTCAACCACTGCTGGTTGTAGTCTGCTGAGCGTGTGTCACTGCCTCATCCTTCACATTTTTCTCTAATTGGTGCTGCTCCATTTTAGTGGAAAAAAATCTAATCTATTAGTGTGACGCGCTTCCATCCGTATACAATACATTGGTTGCAAACACTATAGAAGTACACAAAGGAGCTTTTCACAGATAGTGAATAGTTGTGTTTCAGTGTTCACTGTAGTCTGTGAGCTTTTCATTTTGTGAGTGCAGATTACGCTCCAGTTTGTACTTCAACCACTGCCGGTTGTAGTCTGCTGAGCGTGTGTCACTGCCTCATCCTTCACATTTTTCTCTAATTTTGGGGCTGCTCCATTTTAGTGGAAAAAAATCTAATCTATTAGTGTGACGCGCTTCCATCCGTATACAATACATTGGTTGCAAACACTATAGAAGTACACAAAGGAGCTTTTCACAGATAGTGAATAGTTGTGTTTCAGTGTTCACTGTAGTCTGTGAGCTTTTCATTTTGTGAGTGCAGATTACGCTCCAGTTTGTACTTCAACCACTGCCGGTTGTAGTCTGCTGAGCGTGTGTCACTGCCTCATCCTTCACATTTTTCTCTAATTGGTGCTGCTCCATTTTAGTGGAAAAAAATCTAATCTATTAGTGTGACGCGCTTCCATCCGTATACAATACATTGGTTGCAAACACTATAGAAGTACACAAAGGAGCTTTTCACAGATAGTGAATAGTTGTGTTTCAGTGTTCACTGTAGTCTGTGAGCTTTTCATTTTGTGAGTGCAGATTACGCTCCAGTTTGTACTTCAACCACTGCCGGTTGTAGTCTGCTGAGCGTGTGTCACTGCCTCATCCTTCACATTTTTCTCTAATTGGTGCTGCTCCATTTTAGTGGAAAAAAATCTAATCTATTAGTGTGACGCGCTTCCATCCGTATACAATACATTGGTTGCAAACACTATAGAAGTACACAAAGGGGCCTTTCACAGATACTGAACAGTTGTCTGCAGGGTTCACTGTAGTCTGTGAGGAATAACCACACTTAGGCCTTAACTTTTCTGACTTTCTTTATCAATCTACCAAGATGAAGAAGTCAGTGAGTAAGGCACGTGGTCGTGGTCGAGGCCGTGGATTTGCAGCAGGGAGAGGACGTGGGGATTCTGTGGCTGCTGCCGCACCCAGTGACACAGCATCCACCAGTTTTCCCCGTGAGCGTTCCTTTATGCGCACTTTTGTAGGAGCTCAGCATACCCCCCTGCTGCGTGAAGAACAAATTGAAGCCGTTGTTGGTTGGATGGCAGCCAATGCATCGACTTCAATACCTTCCACCTCCTCTCAGGACCACAGCACTGTTGAACAACCATCAGTCTCTTCACCGCCTGCCAAATTGCCCAGGCAGTCAGAGAGCTCTGTACAGGAGCCAGCTGAGTCTCTGCTTCTGTTCTCAGAATCTGTTGGCTTGGAAACAGGGGCCCAGCCAAGCAGCATTCTGGAATGTGAAGAAGAGGCAGTATGCAGTGATGCGCAACAGCTGTGTCTCTCTGAATCTGAAGAGGCGGGTGAGCCAGTGCCGATGGTCAGCACACCGCAGAACGCATCTGATGATGATGAGACTCAGTTGCCAGTTTCTGTTGAGCATGGTGCTGGCCAGACCACCCAACAACAGCAGGTGATGGAAGAGGGTAGTGGTGGAGATGATGAGGTCCAAGACCCAACATGGCGTGAGGAACAGGAAGGTGGTGGGAGCAGCTCTGAGGAAGAGATTGCACCAACGGTCCAAACAGTAGGGAGAGGTAGGCTGCAGACTCGCTTGCCTGTAGCCTCCAGTTTGGCACCCGTTCGGAGCAGTTCTCTTACAACAGCCAAACCGGGCGCTCCCAGGACTTGCTCTGCGTGGTCCTTTTTTGATACAGTTGCAGATGATATTTGCTATGTAAAATGCAAGCTGTGTAATCAAAAAATTAAAAGAGGTAAAAGTGTCAGTAACCTTAATACAACAAATATGTGGAAACATGTGCGGTCAAAGCACTTTGTTGAGTTACAAAGACACACTGGAGATGTAGGCCAACCTACAGCAGCACCTACATCTTCAGCTCCTGTTGGAGCCTCTTCCTCCAGTTCACACACAGCTGGTAAGGCTTCCTCAAAGGATCGCCATGGAAGAACCTCTGTCACTGTTGTCCAGAGACACAGTGTTATTCCACCCACAGCTGCAAGTTCCCTGTCATCCTCACACACCCAGGCCACAAAACAGCCATCGGTAGCACAGGCATGGGATAAAAGACGGCCATACTCGGCAAACCATCCACGAGCACAGGCTCTGAATGCTGGCATTGCAAAACTCCTGTCCCTTGAAATGCTGTCATTCAGGCTGGTGGAGACTGACAGTTTCCGTGAATTAATGGCATTGGCAGTCCCACAATACAATGTGCCCAGCCGATTTTATTTCAGCAGGCAAGCCGTCCCTGGTCTGCAAAAGCATGTTGAGGCAAAAATTAAACATGCGCTACTAAACGCCGTCAGTAGCAAGGTCCACCTGACCACCGATGCGTGGACCAGTACCCAATGGCCAGGGACGATACCTTTCACTCACTGCCCATTTGGGTGAATGTTGTGGAGCCGGGTACAGATCTTGCGAGTGGCGCTGTACGTGTTCTGCCAACTCCAAGGATTGCCGGAATCAAGTCTGTCCACATTGACTCCTCCTCCTACTCCAGTTCCTCAGAATCATCGCTGCAGGAGCCGTCACGGTCTACCTCCACTGGACCCGTGGACGCTTACCTGATGCGACCGATATGAGCACAGCCGTGGCCAAACGGCAACAGGCCGTTCTGAAATTAATTCCCATGGGGAATCGAAGCCACACAGCGCAGGAGGTCTGGAATGCCATCAAGCAGGAGAGCGACGTGTGGTTTTTGCCAGCGAATCTCCAGCCAGGCTTGGTAGTGTGTGACAATGGCCGAAATCTGGTGGGAGCTCTGGGCCTTGGCAACCTCACTCACAAACCATGTCTGGCACATGTGCTCAACTTGGTCGTGCAGAGTTTTTTGAGGGACTATCCGGATCTTGATGCACTGCTGCACAAGGCCGCCTGAGTGCGCTCACTTGTGACGTTCCAGCATGGCCAGATCGCGCATTGCAGCTCTGCAACGCAGATTGCGCCTTCCTGAACATCGCATCATATGTGACGTATCCACCAGGTGGAATTCAACGTTACATATGTTGGAGCGGTTGTGTGAGCAGCAGCCAGCAGTTATGGAGTATCAGCTGCATCAGGCGCAATCAACACGCAATTTGCGCCGTCCACACTTCACCATTTAATGAGTGGGCCACTATGAAGGACATGTGCCACGTTTTGCGTGCGTTTGATGAGTCAACGCGGATGGCGAGTGCAGATGATGCACTAGTCAGCCTGACTGTCCCCCTTATCTGCCTGCTTCAAAAACACTGCAAGCAATAAGGGATGAGGTTTTGGAAGAGGTGGAGGATGAGGAGTCACAAATTCCATCACCTTCTGGAAAGTCAGCGCAACGTGGTTCCCCACAAAGGGCGGCAGGGCTCACTTTGTGGGGGGGATGAGGGAGGAGCATGGAGGAGGAAGACATCGCTCCGGGGGGAGACACAACGCTCAGCGTTTGAGCGAGGGGGGTGATGCAGAGCACAGAGATAACGCCCCCTTAGGGACAGCTTTTTTTGCCAGTTGGGAGTTGCCACATGGTTGATTTCATGCTGCGTGCCAAAAAAAACACCGCCCCACGCCCCAATTTCTCACGACGTTGATTTTGGGGGTGTACACCCCCAAAACCCTCGCTCCGGGAAACGTCAAAAGCCCATCACACCGTTGAACCGGGGGAAAAAAAAAGGGGGATACCAAGACAACGGTCAACCCCTAATGTTCCTTACGCCGAGAGCACTGCTGCTGCTACTGCTTTAAAAGCAGCTTTGGGTGGGGGCATGTAGGAGCTCGCAAAAGAGGGAGCACACCAGTCCTCTGCACGGGAAAGACCAAAAATGTTCAAAAGGGGGCAAATTTTTGTGGCAGCGCCCAAAGTTACACCCCCCAAGGGCCCTTCAGCGGGGGGAAAACGTAATCCGTCAATGGGACAGCTATTTTTTTTTTGCCTCTCGTTACTCCCAAGGGCTCTTCCCCTTTAAAAATTTTTGGGTCCTAAGCGGGATAAAGGGCCCCCAGAGCTTACCAGTAGCATTGGAGGTGTGGTTGCCCTGCTGCCGGGTTTTTTAATCGAGCGGTTTTAGTGCTGCAGTGGGAAAACAGACCGTCGCATGCGACAATCCTCCGTAATGTAGAGGCTTACTTTTGAAAATGAACAAGGCATGGATCCCCAAATTTCTCTTCCGTTTCAGATTAATAACGGTTCAAAACGTTACCATGTCTCCTGTTATGTTCATCTTCTACCACCGATTTACTCCCTGGCTCCAACACCCTTTTCTGCCCAAAGTGCGGGGCCACAAACAAAACACAAGTTTTTCGTTAGGGGGTTATTAAGCCAGTTTTTCCCCTGCTGTGTCAACGGAAGAAGTGCCTTTTTTTCCACACGGGACAAAAAAAACAGACCAACTGCCCCAAATAGGGAAAGCCTCCCCCTGTTGTTAGCAAAAAACTGAAATTGTGAATTTTGCGGGCCTAAATGATAAATTTTTGAAAAAAGGACAAAAAAAAATTTGTCTCACAGCGCATATTGCACTTTTTTTAAAAATGGTAACAAAAAAAAAAAAAAGTCTACTTTTCACTTTTTTAAATTAATGCAAAAAGTATTTTCAGACTTATGAAAACTTTTTAAGGAACTTTATTTCCCCCTTAAGAAAATGACTCAATGGATTAAAAATCATTAAATCCTAATCACCAACATCACAGTTTATTTAAAGAATTATAAAATAACTACGATGCAACAAAATTTCAAACACCATATATAAAGGGCCAGCATGAAAAAGGTAAAATGTCCAATAAAAAATTATTACACTAAAAGGCATCATGCATACTGACAAATTTAATATACCTGCAATGCGTTGAAACAACCACAAGAGAAAAATTAATAGGGGTTAAGGTTTTTCACGTGAAAATTTACAAGGGGAAATTTTGATGTATACTGTATCAAAAATTAAGTCAGCGTCAACCTTAGGCTTGTTGTCTTGTCATTGTTAAAAGGGAACAAAATTTTTTGGTTTGTCATGGGTTTTGTATTACACTTAAATTATACTGCTTTTTTTTTTTGCGTCCCTATGCCAATAACGCAGCCAACCTCCTTTTAGCAGCTAATTTTCCACACCACCCTACCCAAAAAGCGTGACAGTGGGGAAAGGGATTGTTGACGATAAAGTTTGCGCAACAGCTTCTTTTACCCTCTTCAACACCTCAAGCAAAAAATGCTTTTTTTACCCCCAGACTTTATTGAGTACATATAACATCGGCTTAACCCATCAGAGGCTGTCCACTTTTGATACAGACATAGAAAATACCTTTGCTATCCGTAGTTTTTTTACCACACTTGCAGGCACACACAAAAATTTGGACAAACAATGCAAATTTTTTTTAAAGGGGTTTAATTTTATTGTACATTATTGGCCCAAACACTTTTTTGAGTCCATGCGGGGGTGTCATACATGCTATAAAAAGTTACGATTTTAAACAAATAATTGAATTGTCTGTACTTCACAAAAATTTGCGATAAGATGATGAGTACATTAAAAATCCATTGTCTTCACTATGTTTGGTTTTTAAAAGCTTCCTTAAGCATTTTCTAAAAAAAAACTTTTCTTTTATTTTTAAAAATTTTAAAAAACAATTTTTGTTACCAATTTTTTGGTGTTGTGTTTTCCATTTTTTTTGGCATGTGCAAAATGCGTTTATATTTTATTTTTTTTTTTTTTCCTTTTTGAAATTAGAAAACAGTGTATTTTTGTACCGTGTTTGCCAGTAATAAAAAATTTTAGACTTCAGAGTCACAGGTTTATCCTTTTTTGGAAAAAACTGAAAAATGGAAAAAATTTTCAAGCTTTCAAGGCTACTCACGTCTTTCACAGGGAAAAATAACAAAAAAATTAAACACATTTTATCAAAACGGGGCACAGGAAAGTAAAAAGGGGAAACAATAAGTGACGTGTATCAAACTGTCATTTTCTCACGGGGGTGAACAAAATTTGGGGAAAATTCCTAGAAAGGGGTAAAATTTGTTCCCTCTCATTGGCTTTTTTTTTGGGGTTTTCATGACCCGGGGGGTAAGACGCAGACCCTTTTAAATTTATATAGAATGCATAAATCCTGTGATATTCATCCATCACTAACATGCAAAGGTCATGAGAGCTAATTTTCTAAAAACCCTTTTTACGTTTCTCATTTTTGAATTTTTTTTTAATACCATAATTCCATACCATGATGCTTGCCGGGGATCAAAGTCTTTGCCACAGGTAAATTTTCATTAATTTATCTTGTTTGTTTTCGGATAATTCATTTTGTTCCCTTTTTTTTTTGCCTTTTTCCCTCCCCACTTGTCCCCCCCTCACTTGTCTAGCACCTGTGCCTGTTTTGTGGAAAATGTGATTCTTTTTTTTGGCTTACCTTAGCCTATAAGACACCTGATAGTCCAAAAAAGCTTTGAATTTGTTCCCCCAATTTTCTTTTAGCCTTTTAAACTTATCAACCACAGGGACTGTCAGTATAAATATTTTTCTTTCTTGAATTGAAATAATTTTTTTATTGTCGAGTAAAACTTCATTTATTTTTGTTTGAAGTACATCATTTGCAATGGCCACGTAACAAGGCAATAACAAAAAATTTTTTGTGCCTACCCTCCTTGCCCCCGGGGTTTTTCAACAGCGCCGTTTGCTAAAAAGTGTTAGATGCAAGTAAAAAAAATCGCGATTTTTTTGGGGGTTCAGTAACCCTGCTGTTCCCGCTGTGTGTCTGGCAAAAATTACTGTGCAAAACACAACTTCAATTTCAAAACGTCTCATACAGGCCTCTCCCACCCCCTTGCCCCGGGGGTTTAAAACAGCGCCATTGTGCTCAAATGTTAGATGCACAGAGAAAACAATCGCTGGGGTTTTTGTGGGGTTCAGAACCCCTGCGTTCCCCGCTTTTTTGCTGGAAAAATTCTGCTGCAAAACTACAACTCAACTTAAATCCTACGGGGCCTCTGCCACACCCCCTTCCCCGGGCTTCAACAGCGCCAGTTGCTGCCAAAATTTTTAAATTGCACAGATGAAAACAATCGCTGAGTGTTTTTGGGGTCAGTAACGCCTCTTTCCCCTGCTGTGTGTGGGGGAAAAATTACTGCTGAAAACAAAAACTTCAACTTCAAAGTTCATACTAGGCCCTGCCACACCCTCCTTGACCCTGGGCTTCAACAGCGCCTTTTGCTGCTCAGAATTTTTAGAGCACAGATGAAAACAATCGCTGGGGTTTTTGGGGTTCATAACCCCTGCTGTTCCCCGCTGTGTGTCCGGCAAAAATTACGTAGTACCTAACATGGTAAAAAAAACATGACATCTAAGTTCTATGCTACACAAAAAAAATAAAGGCACCCATTTTTTCTAACTGAAATTTTTGAAACGTCAACTTTAAACCAAAAATATTTGTCGAAACAAATCGGTAACAAAAAATTGTGACATATTATTACAGATAGCACATGTCGAAAAAAATCAAAACACAAAAGCCTACTTATGCATAGGTACTGATGGTAAAAACCTTTCACTCCATAGCTTAACAAAACCAACCAAACTATACTCAAATACGCAATTTTGGGGAATCATAATGTGGGTTGAACTTTGACAACGCTGCAGTGCAAAGGGTTTATACTTCAGGTTTTTGCCTTTGAAATAAAAGCAACAAGTAAATATAATACCAATTTTTTTAAAGGGGCCGTTGTACACCGTAATTTTTGTGCAAAAATCATGTAGGAATAGCCCCCTTTTTTAAAAATTTACTTAATTTTTTCTTTTTAAAAAAAACATTTTGATTAGAAAGTTAACAGCCCTATCAAAAGGTCCTATGAAAAACAGATAATCGCTAACAAAAATCAGCATAAAATGGTAAACAATATGCATAGTCCAAAGCAAAATAAAACCCCCGAAAAGGGGGCTGAAAAACCAACTGATGAAATAGGTGAAAGAAATCTATTATCAATGAAAAACGACCCTGTACAAGCGATATAATACTGTACCTTAAAAAAAAACTGTGTCACACCTCACACGCATTTTTTCTTGAGCTTTTATGTAAAAAGGGGGCAAAGCGGGGTGTTTCATCATTGGTGTGTTTACGAGAAAAAAAGCTGACAACGCCTTTGTGTTGTCGGTACCTTGCGATGTGAACGATGCCACCGTGAAAAAAAGTCTGGCTAAAAGCACAGACCTCCCAAACCCAACCTCACAGAGGGAAACCAGTCTGTGCATCCAAAAAAGGCGCAAAATACATGCACGTACCCTTTTAGAAAGCTTATAAAAAAAAAAAAGGTGTATAGTAACGCCACTTTATTGAGGTACATATACTCGCCTTCCCTCGGGCTAAGCAACTCCTATATATCCTTACTACCTGTCAGCTTGCAAGTCCACTCAGGCATAAATAGCTTTTTTACTATGACTTTTTTAAAGGTTTTTTTGTTAAATAAATGATTGCACTAACAGTATTCAGATGAAAATTTTAGAATTTTTAAAAACTTTTTGAAAAAAACAGCAAAAAAAAAATGGTGTAAAACGTAATTATCCTCATTAAGGGGTTTTATAGTCTTAAAATTTTTTTAAAACCGTATAGCAGATTATTTAACCTTTTTTTGTGGGGTTTTTATGCTTTTTTAACATGTTTTAAAGTATGCGTTTTTGTTTTCAAATTAATTACTATATTTTTTAAAAATAAAATCATCTTTATGGGGCAAAGGTTATATTTCTCTGTTGGGTAAGACATTTTAATGCACGTAAAAAAGGGAAAACCTTATTTAGTATTTAAACATCCTCCTTTTCCCGGGCTCCAACCCGCCTTGTTGCTCGAAGTGTGTTGCACAGTTAACACTTGCTCCCCGGTTACTGGGGGTTTTAATTTTAGCTTTCCCCGCTGTGGAAGCAAAAGCCTGCGCCCCACCCTGTTCTCTTCTCTCCCCCCGGGTTAAACACCCCCCTTTTTCTCCCGGAATGCTGTTTAAAGCTACATTGCTCCGTGTTACGGGGTTCATAATGTCAGCTGTTCCCCTGCGTGTAACCAAAAATCCGTGCCCCACCCGTTCTCTTTCTCCCCCGGGGTTTCAACACCCCAGTTTTTTTTCTCGGGGAATACTGTTACACAGTCTACCTTCCCTGGGGTTACGGGGGGTTATAATGTCAGCTGTTTTCCCCGCTTTGTGAACGGGAAACAGCCCCCTGCCCCAAAATGCTCTTCTCATCCCTGGGTTACAACACCCCAGTTGTTTTTCGGAAGTGCTGTTGCACATCTACACTTGCTCCTGGTTACTGGGGTTCAGTAATGTCAGCTGTTCCCCCCCCTTGTGAACGGCAAAAAAAACCTGCTGCCCCACCAGTTCTCTTCTCATCCCTGGGTTCAACCCGCCAGTTGTTTCCGGGGAAATGCTGTTCAAGTCTCACTTGCCCTGTGTTTTGGGGTTTGTAAGCACTGTTTCCCCCCCCGGTGAACCAAACAGTCCGCTGCCCCCACCATGTTCTCTTCTCATCCCTGGGTTACAACACCGCCAGTTGTTTCTCGGAAGTGCTGTTAGCACAGTCTAACACTTGCTCCTGTGTTACTGGGGTTCAGTAATGTCAGCTGTTCCCCTGCTGTGTGAACGGCAAACAGTCCTGCTGCCTCCACCATGTTCTCTCTCATCCCTGGTTACAACACCGCCAGTTGTTTCTCGGAAGTGCTGTTAGCACAGTCTAAAACACTTGCTCCTGTGTTACTGGGGTTCAGTAATGTCAGCTGTTCCCCTGCTGTGTGAACGGCAAAAAGTCCTGCTGCCTCCACCATGTTCTCTTCTCATCCCTGGGTTACAACACCCGCCAGTTGTTTCTCGGAAGTGCTGTTAGCACAGTCTACACTTGCTCCCTGTTACTGGGTTCAGTAATGTCAGCTGTTCCCCTGCTGTGTGAACGGCAAACAGTCCTGCTGCCTCCACCATGTTCTCTTCTCATCCCTGGGTACAACACCGCCAGTTGTTTCTCGAAGTGCTGTTAGCACAGTCTACACTTGCTCCCGTGTTACTGGGTTCAGTAATGTCAGCTGTTCCCCTGCTGTGTGAACGGCAAAAAGTCCTGCTGCCTCAACCCAGTTCTCTTCTCATCCCTGGGTTACAACACCGCCAGTTGTTGTTTCTCTGAAGTGCTGTTAGCACAGTCTACCTTGCTCCTGTGTTACTGGGGTTCAGTAATGTCAGCTGTTCCCCGCTGTGTGAACGGCAAACAGTCCTGCTGCCTCCACCATGTCTCTTCTCATCCCCTGGGTTACAACACCGCCAGTTGTTCTCGGAAGTGCTGTTAGCACAGTCTACACTTGCTCCTGTGTTACTGGGGGTTTAGTAATGTCAGCTTTCCCCTGCTGTGTGAACGGCAAACAGTCCCTTGCTGCCTCCACCATGTTCTCTTCTCATCCCTGGGTTACAACACCGCCAGTTGTTTCTCGAAGTGCTGTTAGCACAGTCTACACTTGCTCCTGTGTTACTGGGGTTCAGTAATGTTCAGCTGTCCCCTGCTGTGTGAACGGCAAAAGTCCTGCTGCCTCCACCATGTTCTCTTCTCATCCCCGGGTTACAACACCGCCAGTTGTTTCTCGGGAAATGCTGTTAGCACAGTCTACACTTGCTCCTGTGTTACTGGGTTCAGTAATGTCAGCTGTTCCCCTGCTGTGTGAACGGCAAACAGTCCCGCTGCCTCCACCATGTTCTCTTCTCATCCCTGGGTTACAACACCGCCGTTGTTTCTCGGAAGTGCTGTTAGCACAGTCTACACTTGCTCCTGTGTTACTGGGGTTCAGTAATGTCAGCTGTTCCCCTGCTGTGTGAACGGCAAACAGTCCTGCTGCCTCCACCAAGTTCTCTTCTCATCCCTGGGTTACAAAAACCGCCAGTTGTTTCTCGGAAGTGCTGTTAGCACAGTCTAAAACTTCTCCTGTGTTACTGGGGTTCAGTAATGTCAGCTGTTCCCCTGCTGTGTGAACGGCAAAAAGTCCTGCTGCCTCCACCATGTTCTCTTCTCAACCCTGGGTTACAACACCGCCAGTTGTTTCTCGAAGTGCTGTTAGCACAGTCTACACTTGCTCCCGTGTTACTGGGGTTCAGTAATGTCAGCTGTTCCCCCTGCTGTGTGAACGGCAAACAGTCCTGCTGCCTCCACCATGTTCTCCCTCTCATCCCTGGGTTACAACACCGCCAGTTGTTTCTCGGAAGTGCTGTTAGCACAGTCTACACTTGCTCCCGTGTTACTGGGGTTCAGTAATGTCAGCTGTTCCCCTGCTGTGTGAACGGCAAAAAGTCCTGCTGCCTCCACCATGTTCTCTTCTCATCCCTGGGTTACAACACCGCCAGTTGTTTCTCGGAAGTGCTGTTAGCACAGTCTACACTTGCTCCTGTGTTACTGGGTTCAGTAATGTCAGCTGTTCCCCTGCTGTGTGAACGGCAAACAGTCCTGCTGCCTCCACCATGTTCTCTTCTCATCCCTGGGTTACAACACCGCCAGTTGTTTTCTCGGAAGTGCTGTTAGCACAGTCTACACTTGCTCCTGTGTTACTGGGGTTCAGTAATGTCAGCTGTTCCCCTGCTGTTGAACGGCAAACAGTCCTGCTGCCTCCACCATGTTCTCTTCTCATCCCTGGGTTACAACACCGCCAGTTGTTTCTCGGAAGTGCTGTTAGCACAGTCTACACTTGCTCCTGTGTTACTGGGGTTCAGTAATGTCAGCTGTTCCCCTGCTGTGTGAACGGCAAACAGTCCTGCTGCCTCCACCATGTTCTCTTCTCATCCCTGGGCTACAACACCGCCAGTTGTTTCTCGGAAGTGCTGTTAGCACAGTCTACACTTGCTCCCGTGTTACTGGGGTTCAGTAATGTCAGCTGTTCCCCTGCTGTGTGAACGGCAAACAGTCCTGCTGCCTCCACCATGTTCTCTTCTGATCCCTGGGTTACAACACCGCCAGTTGTTTCTCGGAAGTGCTGTTAGCACAGTCTACACTTGCTCCTGTGTTACTGGGGTTCAGTAATGTCAGCTGTTCCCCTGCTGTGTGAACGGCAAACAGTCCTGCTGCCTCCACCATGTTCTCTTCTCATCCCTGGGCTACAACACCGCCAGTTGTTTCTCGGAAGTGCTGTTAGCACAGTCTACACTTGCTCCCGTGTTACTGGGGTTCAGTAATGTCAGCTGTTCCCCTGCTGTGTGAACGGCAAACAGTCCTGCTGCCTCCACCATGTTCTCTTCGATCCCTGGGTTACAACACCGCCAGTTGTTTCTCGGAAGTGCTGTTAGCACAGTCTACACTTGCTCCTGTGTTACTGGGGTTCAGTAATGTCAGCTGTTCCCCTGCTGTGTGAACGGCAAACAGTCCTGCTGCCTCCACCATGTTCTCTTCTCATCCCTGGGTTACAACACCGCCAGTTGTTTCTCGGAAGTGCTGTTAGCACAGTCTACACTTGCTCCTGTGTTACTGGGTTCAGTAATGTCAGCTGTTCCCCTGCTGTGTGAACGGCAAACAGTCCTGCTGCCTCCACCATGTTCTCTTCTCATCCCTGGGTTACAACACCGCCAGTTGTTTCTCGGAAGTGCTGTTAGCACAGTCTACACTTGCTCCTGTGTTACTGGGGTTCAGTAATGTCAGCTGTTCCCCTGCTGTGTGAACGGCAAAAAGTCCTGCTGCCTCCACCATGTTCTCTTCTCATCCCTGGGTTACAACACCGCCAGTTGTTTCTCGGAAGTGCTGTTAGCACAGTCTACACTTGCTCCCGTGTTACTGGGGTTCAGTAATGTCAGCTGTTCCCCTGCTGTGTGAACGGCAAACAGTCCTGCTGCCTCCACCATGTTCTCTTCTCATCCCTGGGTTACAACACCGCCAGTTGTTTCTCGGAAGTGCTGTTAGCACAGTCTACACTTGCTCCGTGTTACTGGGGTTCAGTAATGTCAGCTGTTCCCCTGCTGTGTGAACGGCAAAAAGTCCTGCTGCCTCCACCCTGTTCTCTTCTCATCCCTGGGTTACAACACCGCCAGTTGTTTCTCGGAAGTGCTGTTAGCACAGTCTACACTTGCTCCTGTGTTACTGGGGTTCAGTAATGTCAGCTGTTCCCCTGCTGTGTGAACGGCAAACAGTCCTGCTGCCTCAACTTTAATTTCCATGGGTACCTTCTGCTACCCATCCGGGTTCCAGTACCGTCAGCTGGTTCTCCGCAGTGCCTTTGGCCTAGGTGCCTCCATGTCGGTATCCGAGTTCCAGCAACGTCTGCTGGTCCTTGGTAGTGCTTTGGAGCACAGGTACCTCCTGTCTTAGTAACCCTGTCCCAGTAACGTCAGCTGGTCCTCGGTTGTGCCATTGGCTCTTTCCTTCTGCTGACCTCCGGTTACACGCACAGTCAGCTGGTCCTCATTACTTTCATTGGCTCTTGTACCTTCTGCTACCCATCCGGGTTCCAGTACCGTCAGCTGGTTCTCCGCAGTGCCTTTGGCCTAGGTGCCTCCATGTCGGTATCCGAGTTCCAGCAACGTCTGCTGGTCCTTGGTAGTGCTTTGGAGCACAGGTACCTCCTGCTTAGTAACCCTGTCCCAGTAACGTCAGCTGGTCCTCGGTTGTGCCATTGGCTCTTTTCCTTCTGCTGACCCTCCGGGTTCCAGCACAGTCAGCTGGTCCTCGTTACTTCCATTGGCTTTTGTACCATCACCAACAGGACAAAGAAGGTTAAGACAAACTACAAGATACAGAACAAGAGACAGAAGAACAATAAGCAGAAGATCAAAAAGCAGAAGAACATTAAGTATAAGACCAAAATGAAGAGCAAAATATATGCTCTAAATTCTAAGCAGAAGAAGACTAAGCAGTGTATGGGGGTGAGTCCGTTCCTCCTCGTGGTGCCCCTGGAAAATGCCTGATGCTGCTGCAGGCTAAACTGAACGCGGACAAATACTGTTGTAATTAAAATCTTTCGTGACAGCAAGAACGGAAGGATGAAAATTCAGAGTTTTACAGATTACAAGTACAGGAATGTCTGTCACAAATAAGAATATGATGAAAAGGATGAATAGGAAGAACATGAAGAAGTAGAATATGAAGAATAATAACTGTTTAATAAGAACAATATAAGTAATGTTAACAAAAAGATGAATAGCAAGAAGTTTTAGAAGATTAATAAGGTGAAGATGAAGAATAATTTGATGAGAAAGATGATGCTGCTGAAAATTATGAAGGAGAAAGTGTGTGAAAAGTTAAAAAGGTGAAGACCATGGAAGTTTGTGAAACAGACATATTTGCCAAAATAGAAAAAAGGTTAACAACATTGTCAATTTGTTCGTCAATCCGAACGTATTTCCTAAAAAAAAAAAATTAATGCTATTCCATTGGATTGGGTCAAACATCTATGCCTTTAATGTCTCCTCAACCTCCCCCAATACATTCTACATTAGTCTTTGTTGTTTTCCTTCATGTACAATTAACCAACAAGGCAAGAATGGGTTTTTTTTAATTTCGATATTTTGTTCCCATAGACTTACATGGGACTTCCGGTATCGGTATCGGGTATCGCCGATATTTTAGTGATATCGGCGATACCATTACGATTCCGATACTTTAGGATATCGGAAAGTATCGCTCAACTCTAGCGATTAGATGTACAGTGACTGTGCAGTGAGAGGGGAGGATTTTGCTGTGTGCAGCAACGCTGGTTCTTAGGCTGCCTGCCTGCCAGTGACGCTGTAGAAATTGCTTGTGTGGAGCATCAGATTTGATTAGTAGGCTGCCTGCCAGTGATAAGGGGGCAATTAATTTGGTGGAGTAGCAGAGCTGCCTGCCAGTGACAGTGTACAAATTGCTTGTGTGGAGCATCACATCTGATTAGTAGGCAGCCTGACTGTGATAAGGGGGCAATTTATTCCCCATTGACTTGCATTGCATTGGGGTCGGATTTTCGACTCCGACCCGACCATTTCCGTTAGTCGGGTGACTTCGTTCGACTCGACTTTTAAGAAAGTGGGGTTTCACGAAACCCGACTCGACCCGAAAAACGGGAAAGTCGCTCATCTCTAGTGACAATATTTTCTGAATTAAACTAGGTTGATTTTTTTTATACTCTAGTGTGAGCGTAGCCTTAGAGTGTCTTGTAGCTGTCACAAAAATATTACAATTCAGAATTGATTAGGATTTTAACTAAGCTGGGAGGATACAAGGAGTGTGATTAATTTATTATGCAGTTATGAACTCTGCTATTTTATATCATGTATGACCCACCTACATTTATGAATAGAATGCAAATATTCATGAAACCTATAAATATACAAACACTCCAGAACCCCCTGGAGGTTGTTGGAAATCATCTGAGTGAGTATTTCATCACTTCAACCATTCTCACAGGATGTAATCTGAATCTCAGAAATGTTTACGTTGGAGTGATTTCTGTCTAGTGATTTTTAATCTAGCAATTAATCTATACCAAAGTGATCAGCTTTAAAGGCCCATGAACAACATTTATCACCTTTAATAAGCGAGAATCAAGGACCTCTTTTTTATAATGCAAATTAAAGGGCCAATATATCAGTCTTAAATATCACAAAGTTGTTTTGCAACTTGTATTTGTGCAATAAATTTTGTGACCTTTGGTGTTCGTACACCAGATCTGCCAACCTTATGAAAAGTTTAACGCTTGGCTGGGGTGCAGCTGAGCATGGACCTACAAATTCTTCCTAATTCATGCCACAACTATTGCATAAATTCAAACATTAACTTGCTCTAGTCTTTGGAGCATATTTCTTAATCCAGCGCTTGGGGCCTGATAAAAAAGTCATTAAGATACACAAGCTATTTAATATATTTGCCGCATCTTTCTACAGAGGGCTCTCTTTTTATTACTTCATCAGAATTTTGGAACTCAATTTTCCATAAGCCAACATTCCAATCCTATCCCAGACCTTGGTCACAGCCTCGTTGGTAAAGTTTAGACAGGTGAAGTCTACAGGACTGATTGAGATGGCAAAGGCAAAGCTTGTGTTATAGTGGACTGTTTGTGAATTTCTTAAGAGGGCTTTTACAGACAGTTTTAGCAAGAGCTCCTAGGGAACACTTCAGATTTTACCCCTGTACAGGATCTGGACTTGGCTGCAAAGGCTCCTGAGTAAATCCACAGTGAAGCTGCTGGACAGTGGAGCAGTATGGCAGTAAAATAATCGAAAGGTCAATGACAATGGCAAAATAGTAGGCAGTAAAAAAGGCAGGTAGACAGCTGGAGACGAATCCACGAGGGTGCAAACAGAGACTAAATTAGCAAGAAAATGGTTAAATAAGTCCATGGCTATCAACAGATAGCAAGCTGGGGGTCTCTCAGAAGTGCTGGTTCAACCATCAAAATTTGAGATTTTATTATTGAACCAGGGTCAGTAAAAAATTCTAATAAACAAAAATAGTTGCACTCTGTAGTGCTAAAGCATGTCAGTATGAAATATGAATAGCAATACTGTTTCTGGATACTAGGAAAAAATGAGACACTTAGCACATAATTTGGCCAATTCATGCATGCCCATCAACCAATGACAAGGTGGTCTCAAAACTGATGGGTCCTAACATGTCTAATTGAATACCAAATTATGTGCTATGCGTCTCATTTTTTCCTAGTATCTAGAAGCAGTATTGCTATTCATTTTTCATATATTTCACATTGACGTGCTTTATCACTACAGAGTGCAGCTTTTTTTGTTTATTGTATATGTAGGTAGCTGCTCCTTGTTGGCACCTGTTTACATTAGCTTGGAAGTAAAAAAAATCTTAAACTGCAAATAAAAAAAAACAGAGTGTCAGTATGGAGTTTAAATAGTACACCTTACATGATGATTAGCTCATCCATTGATCAGCCAATGGGACCAACTAAAAGACATAATGTTAAGGAGGAGCAAAACATGGGGGCTTGGCTGGACAGCGAGCTTTCCGCCAAGAAGCTGAAAGCACTCAACTTCAATGTTGCTGGTTGGCCGTTCTCTTCACCAACATCATTCACTGTCACTGTGCCATGATGCTCGGCAGTAGAGGCAGATGTCACTGGAGCCAGCAAAGGTGGGTATGGAACAGCTTAGTTATCCATAAAGGTCCCATAGACTTTTCATTAATCAGTAGTGTGCTGGTATGACTGCCAGTCTAACAATGGGACATGGGACCCCCATTCTCAGGATTGAGTCCCACAGTTATCATAAATTTATCAACTACCTTAATTAATAATAAATAATTAGTAAATGTTCATTCGTCAACCCCTTGAAGTCCTTTTTGTATTGAAACATTGCAGATCCAAATAATTGTATCAAGCTGTGTAATGGCACCTATAGATGTTTATGGGTATATATTCTACCCTTGTAGTCCTCTGAATTCATAAAAATGTCAAAAAAGCTCCAACATATGGCTCCATGGTGTGCACGAGACTTTACCTTTCAAGGTGACCTTACTAAAAATACACCCAGGTAGCTCAATGACAATTGCACAGCAAAGGAGATTATTACGAGGAGGAATTTCTACAGATTTAACAACTGTTCTTGTAAATTTGTAAAAATACATTTGATGAACGAGATTAGAAGATGAATGTAAGACATTGGAAGACCGAGATATGGACAAGGAAGGTGAGAAGTGGAATATAATTAACATAGAAAGGATCAAAGAAGAGAAATAGAAGCACTGGAAGGAGAATGGAAAGACGTAGCGAGTTGGAGAGGAAAAGATGATAGAAGAGGATGTCTAAGGGGAAGGTGTTAACCAGCGTTGAAGAAGAATTGGATGATATATGTATCATTTCCTCCAAAAAGACAGGCTTGTTTTATGGCTGAATCTGTTTACCTCAATTTATTCTGTCTTCGTCCCTCTGTTCTCCTTCCTCCTTGCCAGGCAATGTTGTTTTGACAAGATTGATTTTATCTTGAACGTTGCTCCACTCAATAAATCAACATTGTCAATTTTCCTTTTAGTGGCAGAAGAATAGCCGGCTTGATAAACACATTTTCTCCGTAAATTGAAACACTTAAAAAACTTTTTTTCATTGTCGCAATATATTTTTTTTTTATTAAATGAACACGTTCCCTTAGATTTTGTACAGAATTAGATTGCCTTTGAACGTAACCTTTAAATTGCACTTCTGATAAAAATAATACAACAGGAGATGAGGGAATCCTTAAAAATTCTCTTTTCCATTAAGGCACCAAAGGGCAAATCAACTGGATTTGCTGTGAATCTTGAACCTGGCAAATTGATTTTACCATCTTCAAATAAAATTCTTATGAACCATAGGGGTAAATTTATTATAAAGGATTTACACCTGTTTTTCAGCACGGAAAAGCTGAACATTTTGGAGTAAACCATGGTTTTGCTAAAATTTTCATCTTTTTACTTCTAAAAAAAATGGTGGAAAATTTAGGGTGGCTTAATGTAAAGGGCGAGGTAACCAATGATCTGACATATTTAAGATACATTTAGACATCCGTGCAAATAGGTCAAAGATCAGACCTCAATGCACAGACTGGTCGCGGCTCTTCCAACCTGAGCGTGACGGCTTCATATAATTCTATGAAGCTGTTATGCTCGGGTAGGGAGACACACGGCCAGTCTGTGAATGGCGGTCCAATCGAGGACCAATTTACAAGGTAGTCTAAATGCACCCTTACTATAACTTGTCATAAACTATAGAGATAACTACGCCTCTTTGCAGCAGGTATGGATTTCTATGTATGGTCTTCAGACAGTTAAAGGGGTTTTCTACTAATCAAAATGGGTACAATTTACAAACTGCTTGCACAACAAAAAGAATCAACTTTTCAATTCACTTCTTATTAAAATTCCTCTCCATTCTCAATGACAGGAGGATTTTTATCATATAGCTTACTGCATTTTGACTAGTTTACCGGCCACTTCTGCAGTCTATCATCGGTGGGTTTTTTTGGGCAAGGAGGGAGCTCACACCTACTAGCTTTTTGCAAGCTCAGTGCTGTATCCAGTCAGATTCAGTGCCTCCTCCGATGTTACATAGGCAAAGCTGCCTCATACATAAGCATCAGGAAGTGCACAGATCGGGCAGCTGATTCAAACTGTCAATCATTCAGGAGTGCACAGCCCCTCGCAAGCAGGTGACCAGGAAGCAAAAGAGGGTGCACCGCTAAAGATCAATCCTGAACACTACCCGCTAAAAGTGTTCCAAATGCATTGCAACTCATGACTCTTACTAAATTTGGTGGATCTTACACAAGTGCGATTTAGTTTAAGACTGACTTTTGAAAAAAAAAATATTCACATGGGAAAACTACTCATTGGATATGGCTTAGCAAATGTAACTGCAGATAATTTCAGAATTAAGTAAATAAAGTATTTATATAATGATATTGTGGAGACACAGGGTGTCAGTGGGTGCCCCGGTACGCTAGCCAAAACTGCATGGACCAGGGATCATCCCACCGAACGCCCACTTTCCCTCTACCGTGGGCATAACGCTACTTAGACAACACAGGGTGAGGGTAAAACAGTGTGACAATGCTTTATTGAACCACAGAAACAGGCAAACAACACACAGAACAGTCCCAGCAAAATACCCAAGATGGTGAACGATTACAGAGTCTCATCCATCCACTGACTCGCCGGGATAAGAGTAGCTGTGACTTCAGAGCTTCCAGGGCTGACTATCCCACCTGCTGCAATGGAAGAGATCTGTATTCTTTCAGCTGAAGCCGTGGTCCCCTAAGCTGGCATCCTGTAGAATCACAAATCTGTGTCTCGTGATGGAGCCATGATGTCTTGGCTGCTGTCCTGTAGAGAGTCTCTGGTTCTTTTGATCTCTGGATCTCTTGGCTATCTGGATGAACTTTCTGAATCTCTGTCTCATGTTACAGAGGCATACAACCTCTTTTTATAGTTAACAACTGTCCTTCATCCAGTTATTTACAGGTAAAGGGGACGAATGGTGATAAGACCAACTCGCATTGTTAGATTATGTAACCAATTTGCGTAGTTTTCCTACTCCTATTTTGCAAGCCAACAAACTGGCCTGGACTATGTGTGTAATCAGGGCCGGCGTCAGCACCCGGCATACCCGGGCAAGTGCCGGGGCCCTGAGTAGACGGGGGCCCACTCACCGTCGGGCACCCCGGCGTCCGTTAGCGGTGCCAGCACTGCCACTGGGCCCCCCCGCTTGCTCAAGGCCCCCGCGGCAGCGAGCCTTCCCTCTCTCACAGCAGCGCCGCTGAATGACGTCATCATTCAGCGGCCGGCTGTGGCAGAGAGGGCGCGGACACCGGACAGGTGAGGTGTGTGTGTGTGCCTGCGTGTGTGTATGTGAGAGAGTGCTGCGGTGCTGTATATGTGATGGTGGTGAGGAGGCAATGATGATGGGGAGGCAATGATGATGGGGAGGCGATGGTGATGGTGAGGCAATGATAATGGGAAGGCAATGATGATGATGATATTAATGGGGAGGAAATGATGATGATGATGATTGGGAGGCAATGATAATGGGAAGGCAATGATGATGATGATATTAATGGGGAGGCAATGATGATGATGATGATGATGATGGGGAGGCAATGATAATGGGAAGGCAATGATGATGATGATATTAATGGGGAGGCAATGATAATGATAATGATGGGGAGGCAATGATAATGGGAAGGCAATGATGATGATGATATTAATGGGGAGGCAATGATGATGATGATGATGGGGAGGCAATGATAATGGGGAGGCAATGATGATGATGGGGAGGAAATGATGATGATGATGGGGAGGTAATGATGATGATGATGAGACTATTGAATCATGCCAAAAGTTAAAAAAAATGTTTTTAAAAATATTAAAAAAATATATAAAAGTTCAAATCATCCCCCTTTCAACCCCTTTCACCCCATTCAAAATAAAACAATGAAAAAAAAATCAAACATACACAAATTTGGTATCGCCGCGTTCAGAATCACCCGATCTATCAATAAAAAAAAGGATTAACATGATCACTAAATGTTAAAATGCAATAACGGGCGATCAAAAGATTGTATCTGCAACAAAATAGTATCATTAAAAACGAAAGCTCGGCGTGCAAAAAAACTAGCCCTCACCCAACCCGAGATCACGAAAAATGGAGATGCTATGGGTATCAAAAAATGGCATAATTGTTTTTTTGGAATTTGTTTTCACCACTTAGATGAAAAAGAACCTAGACATGTTTTGTGTCTATGAACTTGTAATGACCTGGGAAATCATAATGGTAGGTCAGTTTTAGCATTTGGTGAACCTATTAAAAAAGCCAAACAAAAAAACTGTGTGGAATTGCACTTTTTTGGCAATTTCACTGCACTTGGAATTTTTTTCCCATTTTCTAGCACATGACATGGTAAAACCAATGGTGTTGTTCAAAAGTACACAAAACAAGCCTTCAAACAGCCATATTGACAGAAAAATAAAAAAGTTTTGGCTCTGAGAAGAAGGAGAGCAAAAAACAAAAACGCAAAAACGAAAATACCTCCGGTCATGAGGGGGTTAAGAAAAGTGGACCCCAAACACGTTTATATGTGTAACAGAGCAGGTACTCACCCTCCTCTGGTCTAGTGCTTTCTATCTACCGCTGCTCTGGTCTCTGTGTTTTGGCTGCAGCAGTGATATCAAAATTACAGTGCATATCACCGCTGCAGCTAATCATTCAGCTCAGATGTATCTCCCAATGTAGATACAGATGGCACAAGCCGCTAAGTTTAGTAATTGGCTGCAATGATTATATGCACTGTTAACAATGACATCACTACTGCGTCCAAAATATGAAGTCTGGATCAGTGGTGAAGAGCTGTCACTGGACCCAGAGAGGGAGAAGTTACACTTTTTTTAAAGTGCTTAAAGTGTAAAACTCTTAACGTCTGAAGGTACTGCCACACTAAACAATCCCGCTAGCGATCACGATAACGACGCATACTAATGCGATCGCTAGCGGGATTGTTTCTATATCGCTAAGTGCGGCCACATTTAGCGATGTTGTTAAGGACGCTATCGCGGTTAGCGATCTTCTTAACGACTTTAGCGGTACAAAAGTACCGCTAAATCGCTAAGAAAAGGTGCCACACTAGCGACATATACTTACCCAGCGGGAGCGCCGACGAGAAAATAGGGTCCGGAACGATTCCAGCGACGAGCGAGATCACAGCAGGAAGCTCGTCGCTGGCAGATGCCGCACTGAACAACATCGCTAACGGGATCGCTAAATAGTGACGTTTTTTAGCGATCCCGTTAGCGATATTGTTCAGTGTGGCATACCCTTGAGTCTGGGTTCACATAGGTCAAAATAGATGAGGATTTTAGTGCGGATTTTGCACAGAGATCCAACTACAATCCACATCACATGCATGTGAATGCCACTTTCTTTCCCTCCTACATTGTCTTTTGCATAAGAATTATGAGACATCCATAGAGAATAGGTGGTTTACCGATGCGACGATAATCATATAATATTCAAAAAGCAAGAAAAAGTAATAAATCTGGCTAGAGACATATCTGTACTCGTCTCTCCATTGACACAAAAATATGTATTTGTAATGGATTAAATCATATATAACCTAAAGATGGATACCAAGTATCCATAAACCATTCACACAAAAAAATAAATAAATTTAATAAGGTTCATTAAACACAAGTTAAAAACCATATATCACAAAAATGAGGGACATACGCATGAGGTTAACAACAAAGAGGATATGTCAAGCATAGAAAAAATGCAGTGGTGGTAAGTCAAAAGATAGTATAAGGCAATGGTGTCACATCAGACCAGAAAAATACAAGTCATCCAAAAAATCAATGTAATTGCCAGTAAACATTTCAAGACTGTATCTCTAGTTTATTGTAAAGATGCATGGATGAATCAATTAGGTCATAACAGTGACAGTATTAAGTGCTCAGTGCTTACCCATAGTATCAAATGCGAGATCAAAGACACCGCCGCAAACGGCCTGAAGCGCGTTTCACCAACATATTTTTTCAAGGCGAATGTTTCAAATATCCCCTCTTGTCATCCTTGTATACATAGTTACTCATGTATAAGCCAGTAACCACAGCGCATGCAAGACCGCCCCCATGTTCCAGGTGCATCCATTGTGACACTCATCTCCGGCGCATGTGAGAGAAGGAAATCTCTCGATGATGTTGTAAGGGGGAAGACCGCACCGTGGGTACCTGCGTGCAAGGTCCGGAACTGTCGGGGCTGTCTCCTCTGTTGTCTGGAGAAAAGTTTAGGCAACCGGACCGATCTTTGCACTGACTGACAGGGGACGTGGCTAAGCATTACCAGGGGCAGCGCAGCGCGTGGCAACAGACTGAGTTGGTGGGAAGGTGCAGCGCGTGGCTGAGGAGAGTGAGAGCTCCTGCTTCAGGGACCGTTACCAGCGGGGATGCGCCCTGGCTGTGAGAGAAATCGACCGCAGGGACTCTGACGAGAAGCCCGCCTTTTGCAGGTTGGCTCCCAGACATCGAGGTGCCAATTGCTCTCTAACGGTCAGTGCTGTGCGTGTGCCGCCTGGTAGAGACTGAGACGCTGACCGGGGACTGCTTCCTGAATCCCCCGGTGCATTTTCGTCAAACCTCACTTAATTTTGACAGGACTATCGCATATATATTGCCGGCCACCGGAGTCTCCTTACTGAGGCCTCCATGAGAAGTTTCAAAGACTCAACGTTGCCAGCCGGGAACGTATCATCACCTTCTTCAGGACCCCACCGGATCAACGTTGTGCCGAGGGCTGTTGGTGCCATCATCTGCTCCGGGACCTATTCTGAAAGGTAACTCCTTTGAGAACAGTTTCACTAGTTATTCCTGCGTTGATTTTCCCTCAACCAAACCCCTGTATTTCCTGTACTGTCCATTATTTACCTCACGTTTACCTATCTCCCTGTGTGGAGTAACTCACTGTTTTATTAAAACTTGTTAACCCTTGATCTGCCTCCTGCCCGTCACTGCATCTCGCAACCTACTCACACTGTCGTCGACACGTGCCGGTAGTACTGTAGGAAGAGGCCTTTACCAACACAGGGATTATGAGTACCCAGCACATGAGTTTAATCTGATGTATATGGATGGGACTTTTAGACACAATTTCTAGAGTATGTTTTTTTCAATTTCTGTGTTCCAGTAAAACTGTTTTTGAAAAACAGAAACTTAAATTTTTGAAAAATATCAAAAATTGTTTTCCTTTCACTCCTGTTTTATACAGGTAATTGTATTTAGTCTTTGCAGAGAACCGACCGAGCAAGTGATGGTGTCTGAGTCTTCCTGTATTGTTCTATATCAGCGGTGCACCATGTTATAACCTTGAAAGACACATGTAGGCATCCTACCTGGGGTCCGCTCTCCACGGGGAAGAACAGGTCAAATGGAGTGAATGGAGCTAATGCAGAGGTATTTATAGCCACAGATCAGAACAATGTTTGGAAACCATGTAGAAATGTTCTAGAATATTACTGCCTGAAGAGTGGAAATATCAAAGACATGGGGATTTTTAACCCATTACAAGTGCTAACAGTGATCCAGTAGTGGTTGGCTGTGATGTATCAAATCTGAAAAAAAAACTTTTTGCCATCTCTGAGTTTGTGCTAAGTGTGCATGTATTATTTCCCACAACAGAATAAGCAGAAATGTATAGACAGTGGACAACCCCTTATTTATGGTCCCAGGAAGGTGAGAAAAATAAGAAAAAAATTGATACTCATCTTCTGGACCAGCGCCATTCCATCTTCATCGCCATTGTGTCTCCCACTGGTCTGCTGGGTATGACATCCGGTTGGGGCCTCAGTGTCCACATTTCATTTGAGCCAAGTTGTGAAATGCAGTTCTGACTACGGAGGACCTGTGCCGGTCTGGACCCATTAACAAGGGGTTGTCAAGTAGTGGACAACTCTTTTAACACAAAACAAGGGAGGAAATGATTTCAATTATATTTGGACTTATTTTTTAAGGGATGTCCAGCTAACAATTGTTGTTAAATGTGTTTAAATTAGTAAATTATGCAACCTTATTATTACAGATGAGCAGATCGATTAGCAGGACTCGGGTCTAATGTCTGGGTCAGTGGAGTCCAGCCGCTATACGGGGGACCTTATCTTCTGGCATCCCCTGTGTGGCATTTGATTTGTTGGCTCTGACGCGATGTCATCTGTGCACAGGTATGGACTGGGGCTGAAATTCAGCCCTGGCATTTGAAATCACACAGGCCCATGCTATTACTGTCCCCAAGCGCCAGATTATTATTATTATTATTATTAATTTATAAAGCGCCATTTATTTCATGGCGCTTTACTTGTGAAAAGGGGAAATATAGACAAGTACAAAAAACATGTGTAAGACAAGGGACATACAAGTACAGAAGGAGAGAGGACCCTGCCCGCGAGGGCTCACAGTCTACAGGGATGGGTGAGGATACACTAGGAGAGGGAAGAGCTGGTTGTGCGGTGGTTCAGCATACTGAGGATCATTGCAGGCTGTAGGCTTGTCGGAACAGGTGGGTCTTCAGGTTCTTCTTGAAGGTTTCTGTTGTTGGTGAGAGTCTGATGTGTTGCGGCAGAGAGTTCAAGAGTGTGGGGGAAGCACGGGAGAAGTCTAGCATGTGGTTGTGGGAAGAAGAGATGAGGGGGGAGTAGAGAACGAGATCTTGAGAGGATCAAAGGTTGCGTGCGGGTAGGTACCATTTCACAAATGTATGGAGGAGACAGGTTGTGGATGGCTTTGTATGTCATGGTTAGGGTTTTGAACTGGAGCCTCTGGGCAATAGGAAGCAAGTGAAGGGCCTGGCATAGGGGGAGGCTGGGGAATATCGGGGAAACAGGTGGATTAGTCAGGCAGCAGAGTGTAGGATGGACAAGGGTGGGGCCAGAGTGCTAGAGGGGAGGCCGGAGAGTAGGAGGTTGCAGTAGTCGAGGCGAGAGATGATAAGGGCATGCACTAGTGTTTTTGTGGTTTCATGGTTGAGGAATGCATGGATCCGGGAAATATTTTTGAGTTTGAGGCGGCAGGAGGAGGCAAGTGCTTGGATATGTGGTTTGAAAGAGAGGGCAGAGTCGAGGATCACTCCAAGGCACCGAGCGTGCGGGACTGTGGAAAGCGAGCAGCCATTGACTTTAATGGATAGGTCTCGTGGAGGGGTAGAAGTGAGATGGGGAAAGATTATGAATTCTATTTTGTCCATGTTCAGTTTGAGAAAGCGAGCAGCAAAGAAGGCCGAGATAGCAGACAGACATTGTGGGATTTTGATCAGTAAGGAGGTGAGGTCAGGTCTAGATAGGTAGATCTGCGTGTCATCGGCATAAAGATGATACTGCAAACCGTGGGATTCTATGAGCTGTCCCAGGCTGAAGGTGTAGATGGAGAAGAGTAGGGGTCCTAGGACTAAGCCTTGAGGAACACCGACAGACAGGTGAGTAGGTGGTATGTAAGAGGGAGACACTAAATGTTCAGTCTGTTAGGTATGATGAGATCCAGGATAGGGCCAAGTCTGTGATGCCAAGGGATGAGAGAATCTGTAGCAGAAGGGAATGGTCCACGGTGTCGAAGGCAGAAGACAGGTCCAGGAGAAGGAGGACAGAGTAGTATCGCATGCTCTTGGCGGTTAGCAGGTCGTTAGTGACTTTAGTTAGGGCAGTTTCAGTTGAGTGATGCGGTTGGAAGCCAGATTGTAACCAGTCAAAGAGGGAACAGGAGGAGAGGTGGGAGGACAGTTCAAGATATACATGCTGTTCCAGTAGTTTTGAGGCACAGGGGAGAAGAGATATTGGGCAATAGTTAGGCACAGAGGATGGGTCTAGGGAGGGCTTTTTGAGGATGGGTCTGATTAAGGCATGTTTGAAGGATGAGGGAAAGACACCATTTGTAAGTGAAAGGTTGAAGAGGTGGGACGGGAGCAGGTCAAGCGCGCAAATGGTGAGGTGTGATCTTGACAGGAGGGTGGAGAGCTGATCTTTTGTCATAGTGGAGAAGCTGCTTTTGGAAGAACAGGGCTGAGAGGCTAAGAGGGGCATTGGGAGCTGCGGGGGAAAGCTATCTCTGATCGTATAGATCTTCTGCTTAAAGAAAGAGGCAAAGTCTTCAGCAGAAATGAGAGGAGAGGGAGGAGGTGCTGTGAGATGAGTAGAGAACTGAAAGTGTTGAAGAGCTGTTTAGGGTTATGAGACAGGGAGGATGTGAGAGATGCAAAGTAAGTTTGTTTTGTGGCAGAGAGCATGGCTTGAAGTTGGTGAGGGACTGCTTGTATGCATTGAAGTGCTCGGTAGAATAGTTTCTCTTCCATCTCCGCTCAGCGGCCCTGGAAGCCCGTCTCAGTTCTTTGGTCAGGCTGGTCAGCCAGGGCTGCCTGTTGATTATACGAGTTTTGCTCTACATGAGGGGGGCGGCCGAATCAAGTGTGGCTGTTATTGTGGTGTTATAAAAAGTGGCAGCAACATCTGTGTCATGAAGGGAAGCTATGTCTGTAAGAGGGAGAAGGGACTCAGAGAGCGATTGTAAATTGAGGTGTTTGAGATTTCTGCGAGGATGAGTGAGATTGTGGAGTGGGGGATGCGTACTAACAGAGGAGAGGGAAGAGAATGTCAGTAGGTTGTGGTCAGACAGGGGGAGCGGTGAGTTAGTGAGATTAGTGAGAGAACAGAGACGGGTGAAGATAAGGTCCAGCGTGTGGGCCATCTTTGTGAGTGGCCACAGAGGGCCATTGAGTGAGGCCAAGGGAAGCCGTGAGCGATAGAAGTTTAGAGGCAGCCGGGGTGGAAGTGTCAATGGGGATGTTGAAATCTCCCATGATCATGGTGGGGATGTCAGCAGAGAGGAAATGGAGTAGCCAGGTGGTGAAACGGTCGAGAAAGGTGGAGATGGCTAGTTCTGGGGGGCGGTAGATGACAGCGAGTTGGAGGTTGGAGGGGGAATAGATGTGGACGGAGTGCACCTCGAACGAGGGAATAGTAGCGGAGGGTGGAAGTTGAATAGGGGTAAGGGAGCAGGTATCAGACAGGAGCAAGCCAACTCCTCCACCAAGTTTGTTGCTGGGGCGAGGGGTGTGAGTGAGATGGAATCCACCATAGGAAAGCGCAGCTGGAGAGGCTGTGTCAGAGGGAGTGAGCCAGGTTTCATTGATGGCAAGGAAGGAGAGTTTGTTGGTGATAAAGAGGTCATGGATGAATGACAGTTTGTTGCAGATAGAGCGTGCGTTCCATAGTGCTCCAGGTAAGGGGACCGGGGGAGGGGGTGTGGATGAATAGGTATGAGGTTGTCATGGTTACAAAAACGTGTAGAGGATCGTGGTAGGATGTTAGAAATGAGTGTGGGGATGTGTTGAGGAGGGCCAGGATTTGGGGATATGTCGCCAGCGATCAGGAGTAGCAGACAGAGCATTAGAAGGTGGGAGCAGGATACGACATGATGTGGCCGTATGTGTCTTGGAAAAAAGGCTTGTATGTGAAGGAACAGTTCTGAGGAGAAGGTGAGATAGCTGGGGAGGATGGAGGGAGAAATGACTACTTCCTTACTAGGTGGAGGGATTACAGGAGATAGGAAGAAAGAAAGGAGTATGGGGGTGAAAGTGAAAAGAAACCGAAACATAGTAGTTTTATATTTAGTGACCTTACAGCCAAATTCCCGTCAAATTCTAGTCTAATTCACATTCTAATTAGAAATCTGTAATTTGAACTATGGAATTTTAAATATATGGAGCAGACTACGTTTGGAGCAGACCCATGCCACAGAATATATGTGCAGCTAAGGACAATCAGGTGTGATTGGAAAGTGGGGTGTGACTGGCCAGGCCAGATGCACAGAGTTAAGCAAAGGTCATAAAAGGGGGGAGGGGTTACACAGACCCCTCAGATGTGTGGTGAAGATAAGAAGAATGGAGTACAATTATGTATATAGGAAGATTTGTGAGCAAGATCAATAACAGAAGAAACTGAAGTAAGCAAAGATACACATGGGCATAATCAGGAATTGAGTCATACCAGAACAAGCATCAAGGGCATAGAACACGGAAAGCGGTGGAAAGTTTGCAGTTCATACCTGTGGGAACAGAAGAACATCTCGGTCACAAGGTGATGATGGCAATACTGTAGGAGTGATGTGTGGCGAAATTCATTCTAGAATTCTAGTCTAATTCACAGTAGTGTAATTAGAAATCTGTAATTTGAAATATGGGATTTGAAATATATGGAGCAGACTATGTCTGTAGCAGACCCATGCCAGATGGGATATATTAACACTAATATTACCCTGGATGGAGGAAAGCAAGATTTACTACAAGACCAATATTTCTAATGATAACTGTGGCTTTCTGGGGTACGTGACGGAGTCAGTGACTTTGTGCTCTGTCACTTAACTCCATCTTAACAGTATGGGTGTCTTGAGAACACTGATTCTGCTAACATTGTAGCAGACAAGGCAGCACACAACCAGGCAGACGGACCGAGATCTTAACAAAATGTATAGACTGTCAGCAGCTCTCCTGACACGTGTGGCAGCTTCACGTATTTCTATGCTGCTATCACGCTCAAATTGGGAGCGCCACTGGCCAGTCCATGCAGTGTGTTCTGATTGCGGTATGATTTATACAACAGTCTGACTGCACCCTGATTGTAATTCACTTCTGAAATGTGCCCCGATCTTCAATTACAAGCTCAAGTCCTGGGTCCCAGCAGGTCCTGTTCCATTTTGTAGGAGAATTTCTTTTGTGAATATATGTGAATATGTGAGTGAGGATAACATTTTCTTAATATTTTATAACATTTCCTGATTTTTTTTTAATCTCTAATAACAATCCCTTTAAGAATTCAAGAAAGTGAAGTTTTACACCATTATAGAAGGTATCTCAATTTTAGGCAATTTAAGAAGTTGTTCAGGACTTTAATATTAATGGTTATCCTCAGGATAGGTTATCTGACTCGTGGAATTCCTGCCAATCAGCTGTTAGCGGGTTCCCGAGGCGGCAGGGTGTATACAGTGTAGAAAGCCGGAACACCATAGCTCTGTAGTCTATGTAGTGGCACTTCTCTGGTACTGCAGATCAGTTCCTATTGAAGTAAATATGATCTGAGTTGCAGCACCAAATACGGCCGCTGCACAGCTGATCAGTGGGGGAGGGTGGGTGTTGGACCCTCACCGATCTAATATTAATGACTTATCCTAACAATAAGCCAATGATATGAAAGTCTTGGGCAGCCCCCTTAAGTATTTAGCATGGTGTCTTGTTTTATGTATTAATTTATCACAGTAAATGTTCTGGTTGAGATTTTTTTAGATATTCTAATCTGAAACGTCATCTTGATTAAATTTCACATATATTGTTTAACAAGCTACAAATATTCTAGCACTGGACTGTCTAGATTGCAGATTTACAGATTAGTTGGCTGTCGGCCAAACAATGCTTCGGCCGATCAGTCTGCCGGCAGCCATGTCAGCTGACGCTCCTATACACAGAAGCACTTACTTGGCCAAGCGCTCCTGTGTTCTCTATGATAGAGCCACTTAAAGTTATGTTAGTGAATCATTTGGGCCTACAGCCATCTCAGCCAACTCTCTCATACACAGGAGTGCTTATTTGGCCAAGAACTTCGGTATTCTCCATGAATCATAGAATCATAGAATGGTAGAGTTGGAAGGGACCTCCTGGGCCATCTGGTCCAACCCCCTGCTCAAAGCAGGATTCTCTAAATCATCCCAGACAGATGTCTGTCCAGCTTCTGTTTGAAGACTTCCATTGAAGGAGAACTTACCACCTCTCGTGGCAGCCTTTTACACTCCTTGATCACCCTAACTGTCAAGAAGTTTTTTCTAATATCTAATCTGTGTCTCCTCCCATTCAGTTTCATCCCATTGCTTCTAGTCTTTCCTTGTGCAAATGAGAATAAAGATGATCCTTCTACAATGTGACAGCCCTTGAGATATTTGTAGACAGCTATTAAGTCTCCTCTCAGTCTTCTTTTTTGCAAGCTAAACATTCCCAAATCCTGCAACCGTTCCTCATAGGACATGGTTTGCAGACCGGTCACCATTCTGGTGGCTCTCCTTTGAACTTGCTCCAGTTTGTTGATGTCTTTTTTAAAATGTGGTGCCCAAAACTGGACACAGTATTCCAGATGAGGTCTGACCAAAGAGGAGTAGAGGGCAATAATGACCTCACGTGATCTAGACTGTATGCTTCTGTTGATACATCCTAGAATTGTATTTGCCTTTTTTGCTGCTGCATCACACTGTTGATTCATGTTCAGTCTGTGATCAATTAGTATACCCAAGTCTTTTTCACATGTGCTGTTACTTAGCCCTATTCATCCCATTTTGTATATGCTTTTTTCATTTTTATTGCCCAGATGTAGTACTTTGCATTTTTCCCTGTTAAAAAACATTCTGTTAGTTGCTGCCCACTGCTCCAGTTTATTTATATCTTTTTGAATCCTCTTTCTCTCTTCTCTAGTTTTAGCTACCCCTCCTAGCTTTGTGTCATCAGAAAATTTGATCAGTTTACCCTCAATTCCTTCATCTAAATCATTGATAAAGATGTTGAACAATAGAGGGCCCAAAACAGAGCCTTGTGGTACCCCACTTGAGACATTCTTCCAACTGGATGTGCAGCCATTTACGACCACTCTTTCAGTCCGATCACTAAGCCAGTTATGAATCCACCTAACAGTTGCCTTGTCCATTCCATGCTTAGTCATTTTTTCAATAAGGATTGTGTGAGATACTTTGTCAAATGCTTTGCTGAAGTCAAGATATACTATATCTACAGCATTTCCCTGATCCACCCAGTCAGTGATTCTGTCATAGAAGGAAATTAAGTTAGTCTGACATGACTTATTAGTTACAAACCCATGCTGACTCTGTTTAATCACTTCATTCTTATGCAGGTACTTACATACATGTTCTTTAATAATTTGTTCAAAGATTTTTCCTGGTATAGAAGTCAGACTCTCCAGCCTGTAGTTCCCTGGGTCCACCTTCTTCCCCTTTTTGAAGATAGGAACAACATTTGCTCTTCTCCAGTCTTCTGGGACTTCTCCTGTTCTCCAATAATTTTCAAAGATTATGGACAGTGGTTCAAGAATTTCTTCTGCTATCTCCTTCAGTATTCTGGGGTGTAATTCATCTGGACCTGGAGACTTGAATTCATTTAGGTTAGCTAAGTGTTTCCTCACTGTTTTTCTGTTTATAGATATCCTGGATTCTTCTATTCCTTTAATAGGACAGTGAAGATCAGTTGATGTTACATTTCCTTTCTGAGAGAAAACAGATGCAAAATAGGAATTTAAAAGTTCAGCCTTCTCAACATCCTTTCTTACCATTTCATCATTTTCATCCTGTAAAAATCCTATAGCATCTTTGACTTTTTTTTTACTTTTGACGTATCCCCAAAATCCTTGTTTGTTGCTTTTGACATCTCTTGCAAGCCTTAATTCATTGTCAGCTTTAGATAATCTGATTTGTGCCCTGCAGGTTCTGCAGATGGCATTATATTCTTCTTTAGATATGCCTCCCTCTTTCCATTTGATAAACATTTCTTTCTTCCTTTTTAGCATGTGTTTCAGTTCTGTGTTCATCCATCCTGGTTTCCTTAAATGCTTCCCATTCTTCCCTCTTTTTGGAATTGTTAACGATTCTGCTTTGAGAATCTCATTTTTCAAGATGTCCCATCCTTCCTGGACATTTTTGTCCTTAAGGATATCCTGCCATTGGATCCCTCCAATTCTCTTTCTGAGTCCCTTAAAATCTGCCTTTCTGAAATCTAATCTTGACGTCTGAGTCTTCACAGGTCTTCCTCCTCTTGTTATCCAAAATTCTAAAATAGCATGGTCACTACCTCCTAGGGACCCAGCCACGAGAGTCGCCAGCTGTCATGTTAGCCGATCTGTTAGCCTACAGCCATCTCAGCCAACTCTCTCATACACAGAAGTACACGTTTGGTTGAGCGCTCAAGTGTTCTTTATGAGAGAGCTGTCATGTCGACTGGCTCTTCATCTCAGGGAGAGGAATGCTAACGGCAGTCAAAAATTGGACATGCACGATCAACATTTCCCCAGATCATCAGTTGGCAGGCACCTCCATACACATTAGACTGTCGAACGCACCATCAATAAGTTGTGGAGTTCAATGTGTATGGAGCCCTTTGTAGCCAATTGCTCATATGTCAAATCAGAAGTAAAATCTATATTTAATGGCAGCTTGTTTTCTTTGAATGGTCATCAGCTCACACAGGTTGCCAAGAAACAAAATCTCCATATTAATGACATGACGAACTGCACGTTTCTGTATTGCAGCCATGTGCACAAGGTGAAACTGGCCTACAAGTGTGCCAGAGGATCCTCTACTTGACCCAGGTTCTCGAAGAATGTGGAGCCTCAATGAACAGAAAACCACCCTATTTGGAGATGACTTTGTAGCCAATTACTTGCCAGTTAGTTTCAGGATTCAAAACAGAATATTTAAAATATACATTTAGAGTAACTTTAAATGTTAAGCTATCTAAATTAATAAGATAAAGGAAACAAACTTCTTAAGATGTTTTCTTCAATCACCTACCATCACTCGGGAACAACGATTAATCCCTATCCTATTAAACTCTGCGGACGAGATTAACCGCCCGAAGCTCAAGCAAGGAGATTAAATTGTAACAATGAGAAATTGAAGGAGACCATCACATTACACGGCAATTAAAAATGGCTTGTGTAGTGCAGATCACTGGTAACAGAAGACGAGCGATCACTATTAGAAAGTTAATCCAAAAATCACACATGAAACGCTGTCTTTACTCTGTGTGGCCTCTTTTATGATTTGTCTTTATTGCATTAACAGAGGCATTAAGTTAAGGGAAAGCCAAATTATTAAGAACATTTACGGTATCGGACCGTTCTGCAAATGAAACCAGGAATCTATTAAAGCTCAGAAGTCATGAAGAGAAGATGCTAGTCATGTCTTGTATAATCTGCACAAAATAGCGTAGAGTTCAAAATGTATTTGCAAGTGCAGTTAACATGTGCCTGTCTTTTCAGGTGACTTTTCAGAATAAGCTATCATGGTGTATATGATGAATAACATTGTCTGTGGCCATTATTTGACTTGCATCCTCCATTTTTTCAGCAGTTTTCCACTCTTAAGGCTCTGTCTCTAATTCAGCTGTCTCTGAGCTAGTGAGTGGAGATTAGCTGCCATGAAGTCTCTCTAATTCAACTATCTCTGAGCTAATGAGTGGAGATTAGCTGCATTGAAGTCTCCCATACAATGTGCACACAGACATGAGAGATTCCTGTTCTCCTGTCTTTATGTAGTTGATGTTCAGAATCAACAGCAGCATGGAAGACGTTATGCAGTAGTACTGAGCAGTGTAACTGTATATCCAGCTCGGTGGTGAGATAGCATAAGACAGTAGCAGCACGACCTGCCTGTATCTCCTTTAGTCTGTTCTCTCACTTTGCTGCTCTTTCCTCTTACCCCTTTTGCCTTCTCTGTAAACTTTAATACTGTACTGTAATATGACATTTCAGTAAACTACCCGAATAGCATGAAAAGGATACCAGAAAGATATGGCACGCAAAGGGTTTGTTTAACACTAGGTAGATTGAGGATAATCACCTGTAGAGTTGTGCTACAATGAGAACAACTTCAGTGTATACATATACCTGGAACTGCTGCCTATGTCCTTGGCCCTTCACTGTAGTTTTCACTCCTTGCCAACTGCCATGCCATCACTGGTTAAAAGGATTTAGCTGAAACCATTAATTCTGGAGCAGAAAAGGTCTTTATTCAGGTAATCTTGCAAACACAGCATGAAATATTTACTAAAATTTACAACAGAAATTATAGCATAAATCGACACCAGCTATGATATGTTTGTGGCCTTTGAAGATCTCAAAGACATGCCAAAGAGGCACACTCCTTTTAAAAATGTATTACATTGTACTTTCATGGGCTTTCATGGGCTTTAAGTCAAGGCTGTCATATGATGAATTCCTCCATATGTGTTAAAAGCTTACCAGGAGTCATGGGAGCAGTGCCAAAACCAGGTAGTCACGGTGTTTATGGGCGTGGCTAGAATTGGGATACAGGATATTTCTTATACTTGATGTAGAAATTTTGTGCTATGGCATCTTTGGGATGTTAATTATTAAATAGGGTACAGCCCTTGGGGCGTGTCCGGATGCCGACATGAGCCGTGGTGTGTTTGCAGAGCTCCTACCAGTCACACCAGCAACACGGCTAAAGCACACTGCACCGTGCGCTTCAATTGTTACCCAGATGGGCCCCAGGAGAACCAGGAACCCGGTGCTACCTGGAGCCGCATCTGCTGGTCCCGTGAGGGCTTGAACACCGTCCTCTGGGATCAGGGTGCCTCTGGAGTTCGGACGCAATCTTGCCTCGTGGAGGAGTTCGCTCATGCCGATACCGGGGGGGGCTGGTGAGAGGCCTTTGGGTCATGCAGTCGCTAGGTCCCAGGGGATATGGGGGTAACAACATGTGCAAATGATGCCCCGGAGCTGCGCTCTCCTGCTGGATTGATACAAGAGCCAGTTTCTCCTGAATAGGCCACTCCTTGAACTCTTACTTCTCCCTTCTAACAGAGCCCTCCCTTTCCCCTTCCCTTCCTTGTGGTGTGTGTACTGTCTTTATATATCTTCTATGCCTTTGTTCTATTTTGGTCCACCAACTTTTTGGAAAGTGAAGAGAGAGTAAATGGTAGGGGGCCAAGCTCTGCTGATAAAATCCTTAAATGTGGCATAAATTACAAAAATGTAACATCTTTGACGAGAGTACATTTCTAAGGCTGGTGCATGTCAACTGTAAAGTGCACTAAATTCATCTTACACCAAGGCATCCTCCTTTACGACTGTAGTGCAAAATATTAGTCTTGATGAATCATGCCTTAATGGCTACGAACAAAATTTGTTGAATAGTCTAATGTAATATTACTTGATATGTGTGACTGGCATCTTATAAAAGTTTGATCTGTATTTAATTAGAACATTAACCATCCATCAGGGAGGGGCCGTGGGTCGTACCTGTGTGAATCAAAAAGTGATGGTACATCTTAGTGCTTGGTTATCTCTTTATTAGATGAGAAATACCCGTTAAAATATTTCTCGTGGGAAACCCATTCTAAAAAGAATGTTTAATCATGTGCCTATAAGCTCGAGCTGAAGAGTAAATGATTTATGCAGCATGACTATGTTAACAATAGTCGTCTGAAACAACCCTTAAATGACAATTAGGTTTGCTTATTTCCCAAATTGATATGAACCTGAGCCTGAATGTTAATTCTTCTACGATGGGAAGATGAGTGGCTTACTGTCACGTTTGGCTGCAGCCGCCGAGAAGCGGCTCAGCCCATCATCGCCTCCACGCTGACCGACCACCACGGCGTGGGGCGGGCGCCCCCCGGGGGACACAATGTGGACCCTCCATACCGCAGAGGGGGACCCGGCCTACCCGAACTAGGGAAGGGCAGAGACCGGGGTTCTGTGGCAGCTGAGCATGTGGACCAAGAAGAGCGATGTAGAACTTCAGGTATAGAGGAAATAAAGATTACTGGAGTAACAACACATAATACATAAACATCAGGATCATGAACTCAGGAACACGAACTGGATCTCAGGAACATGGACCGGATCTCACGAACACGGATCGGACATCAGGAAACTGGACATCAGGAACACAGCCTGGATCTCAGGAACACGGACCGGATCTCAGGAACATGGAATCAGGAACACGGACCGGACCTCAGGAACATGGAATCAGGAACATGGAATCAGGAACACGGACCGGACATCAAGAACACGGAAATCAGGAACACGGGCACAGGAACATGGACACAGGAACACGGACTGGACATCAGGAACACTGACACAGGAACATGGACTCAGGAACACGGACTGGACATCAGGAACATGGACACCGGAACACGGACCCAGGAACACGGACTGGACATCAGGAACACGGACACCGGAACACGGACTGGACATCGGCCTGCGGACATCTGGCTCCGGACATGAGGCCACAGTATCAGGTTCAGGACATCTGGCAACGATCGGCAGGCTCCGGACATCAGGCAGGGAAGGATCGGATCCGGACATCTGGAAGCGATCTAAAAAGGAACCCAAGCATCTGGTACAAGCCCCGCCAGGCTCAATTGGAGGCGGCCGGGATTGCACCAAAAACAAGCTGAGCGCAGAGTAACAGAAACTCAGCACACCCACACCGGACTCCTCCTTCCAAGATGAACCCAGGTTGTATCAAAGGAAGTCAGTTAGCAAAAGATCACAGTCACTGGGCACAGGGTTCAGGACACAGAAGGATTCAGGAACACAAACACAGCAGATACAGTTCAGACGGTCAGGAACAGGACAGGTACAGGATCAAGGATTCAAGCCTGGAATTACCGCCTCCAGGATAGGCGAGCCTGGAATTACCTCCTCCAGGACAGGCGCAGGGACGGGTACAGAATCACGGATTCAAACCTAGAATTACCGCCTCTAGGATAGGCGAGCCTTGAATTACCGCCTCCAGGATAGGCGCAGGGACGGGTACAGGATCAGGGGTTCAAGCCTAGAATTACCGCCTCCAGGATAGGCGCAGGGACAGGTAAAGGAACACACAACAAACATGGCAAGATTCAGAAGCTATGTGAGTAGCTAAGGCCCCGCTCAAAGGGCAGGGAGCCTTTATATATGAGCTGCCCGTCAGCAATTGGCTGGGGAAAGCATTTCAACTACACACACCAACCCCGACAAAAGCAGGGCAGGTGTGGCCCGCGCACCCTATGCAGCCAGACACAAATCAGCACATCAAGGGCACCTGGAAATGGCTGCAGCCTAAACACACGTAGTAAGTCATGCACCACTGCAGAGGACCTTGACCTACGGGTAGCTTCCACATCAATAGCCAGGGACTGCACATGTGGGTGGTCATGCAGCGCAGCGGAGACACCCACGCATGCACGGCTACGCAGCGGAGCTGGGAACTGAGCAGCATCCATACAGGTAACGGATAACAGTATCCCAGCTCAATTAGGGGGAAAAGGACAAAGGGTTAAGGCACAGACATGCATTGTCACGCCGACAACCAAGTACAGACAGAACAGCGTGACACTTACGCTACATTCGGTGCAAGATGTCTAAGGCCTCTTTCACACATCCGTTTTTCGCATGACGGCGCCTTACGGCGTCGCGCCGGAGCTGTAAAACCGGATGAGATGGATCCGGTTTTTCGGCGGATCCGTCTCGGGCATCTGACCAAAATCCGGATCCGTCCCATCCGTTTCATCAGGTTTTTTATCCTTTTTTCGCCGGATTACGACGGATCCGTTTTTTTAAAAACGCCCCCTAAAAACGTGATTGGCTACTGTAATCCTATATATACACTGTTTTACAGCCCATCTTCGACAGGTTGTAGAGGAGCAAGTACAGTTTGGAGAGAAGATAGATGTTATTATTGGCAATATATTCAAGAATCTTGGGGATTTTACAGCGGAGGCAAATCGCTTGAAGATGATAGTTATGGAGAATGAGAGAAAGATACAGCAGTATGTGGATCCACCCCATCACAGCACAGAGACAAACTCGTGGGGCGCATTCAACACTGTGCATGGAGCTGAGAGAAAATCCGGAGAAATTTTTTGCCTACCTCGGATGAAGAAAAGAAAATTTTGACATTTTGCTGGAGCGTATTGGAGACCAAATCCGAAGATCCGACACATATTGTCGCTTCTCAATTTCTCGAGCGGAGCGTCTCATGGTCACTATAAGGTAAGCTATATGTATTGGATCTGCTCGCTTGAGCACACTTGTAACTTGAATGTTGTTGCTGCCAGTTTGTAACCTTTTTTTTATAGTATCTCCAATTTGTTATAGCTGAGTTCTGCTATGTAATGCTGTGATTGTGAACGAATTTTTTTTTCTTTTTTGTTTACAGATTTCTGACAACAGGAGAAAACGCAGTCATCGCTACATTTCCAGTATCGGCTGGGAATTTCAACGCTATTAGGCATCATCAAGTACACTTGTCGTGCTCTGTGGGACTCTTTGGTTGGAGAATTTCTTCCAGAGCCAACTACAGACCGGTGGATTGAAATAGCGGACAAGTTTCTCAGGATCTGCCAGTTTCCAAATTGCCTGGGCACTGTTGATGGCAAACACATCCGCATTCATATAGTCTGCAGGAACCGGATCGGAGTTCTTCAAATACAAAAAATATTTTTTCGGTCGTCCTCATGGCTATTGCTGATGCGGAGTACAAATTTATTGCTGTGGACATTGGGGCTTATGGACGGCCCAATGACTCACAAGTGTTCAAACTTTCAGCTATGGGTCAGAGACTGTACAGAAACACTTTTCAGTTCCCACCCCCTAGGCCGCTGCCTCAAACCTCTGGGCCACCTCTGCCTTTTGTCTGTGTAGGTGATGAGGCATTCCAGCTGTCCGAACACCTCTTGAAACCGTACTCCAGCAGAGGATTGACACAAACAAAGCGCATTTTCAATTACCGCCTCACAAGAGCCAGACGGATGGTGGAGTGCGCGTTTGGGATTATGACAGCCAATGGCGTGTCCTATTGACTGCGATCAACCTGAAGACAGAGACTGTGGATGACGTTATAAAAGTGTGCGTGGTCCTACACAATTTTGTGATCAGCAAGGAACCGATTTCTATTGAGGACCACTATGAAGATACCACCTTGCACGACTACAGCAACATTACCAATCGGAGTACACTGGCGGTTTCACGAATGAGGGACCATTTTGCCCCATTACTTTGTCACCTGAGGGTAGACTAGACTGGCAGGATGACAGAGTGTGATAAATTGCTTTGTTATGTTAAAACTCATGTACCTTCTGTACCCACATTAAACCTTTAAAAGCAAACATGTCTACCTTCTTGTGTGTTTTCTACTGTATTTAACCTTTTGGCCACAGTTGTGTCCCTGGCTGTGTTTTTTTTACCCAAAGTATTTCACCTTTTTTCAAAAAATGTGTACCTTGTTGGGGATAACCTAACAAAGTACACAAGTTTTGGAAAAAGGAAAATACTTTGGATACTACACAACCCGGGACACAACTTTGGCAAAAAGGTTAAATATATGTACCTTTTACCCAAAGTTATGTAGGTGTTTTTTACCTATTACCTGATGTTGGTGTTTGTGTACCCAAATATGTTTACCAGTTTCACAACATTTTTAACTTAACATCTTATAAATAAATGACAGACAACAATTGTACTAAACCAATTTAACTTTTATTAAAAAAGAAAATTTTTAATATAACTTTTGTAAATGTTGAATTTTGTAATAAATTTTCTTTTTTATTCAAAGTCTTTATTATTATGAAAAAAACATATTTACATTATTTATAGCTGAGTATAGTGTGGGGTGGAAATACTGCTGGAGGGGCTGCGGGATACTTCGACGGTGGGAGTGTGGAGAGAAGACTGGGATGGTGGTGGGGAAGGAACAGTAAGAGGTGAAGGAGTGGAAAGAGTAATAGAATAGGAGGATAAGTTGAAGGCAGAACTGGTGATGGGTGGTGGAGTGGAGGGTGGGGCAGGGACTGGAGGAGCAGGTGATATGGTAGGGAATTGGAACGGGGAAGGAGGTTGGTAAGAGGCAGGAGTGTGGTATGGGGTAGGTGGCTGGTACTGGGGAGGTTGCTGGTACTGGGCAGGTGACTGGAGTTTGGTAAGGTGACTGGAGTTGGTGAGGTGACTGGAGTTGGGGAGGTGGCTGGAATTAGGAAGGTGGCTGGTACTGGGGAGGTTGCTGGAACTGGGAGATGGCTGGTATTGAATAAGAGGGTGAGGAGGGACGGTGGCTGGAGGGGGGGCAGGTGGAGGAAACGACTGGGGTGGATGGAGGAGGTTGGGTGGTAGCCTGCACTAGAGCAGCGTGGCACGTATGCATTACATACATCTGCTGGTCAGTAGATAGCGTATCCATGCGCTCCGCTACAGACCTAAAAAAAGCTGTGATTTGGAGATGTTCTTGCTTCTGAATACAGGTTTGCAGAAGTGTCTTCACCTCCAAAATGTTGGTGTTTATTTGATTAATGCCTGTGGCAAGTTGTTCAGATAATACTTTCAGACAGTTCTGGAAAGATGCATTCAAATGCAAGAACTCTGGTGCATAGCTCCTTTCCTGATCCCTCTGCCGCTGCCGCCCAGTAGCCGCAAGTGTACTAGAGGTGGCAGTGGCAGAAGGGTGGGGTATAGGGAATGCTATCTCCTCACCAGCAGATTTATGGAATGCAGGCAGCCACGATCCTCCAGTGCTGGTGGATGGGACTGCGGGATCGGATGTGAGGGAAGGCTGCAGAGAAGGTGCAGATGTACCGGGGCGGACGAAATGTCCAGCGGTGCCGGTCTCCTGAGGGATCGCCCCAGAAGTGTCCAACTCTGCGGGCGCCCGAGTGCTGGTCACCGTTCAGTGGAATAAAGAGAAAAAAAACAATTAATATACAGATGTGGAATGGGCCCTGGCTGAAAAAAAACATTTGTTACACATGTTAACATTTTCTTGTAATATTTACCTTCTGGTGACCATTGTTGCCCGCAGGAACGCCAGGGCTCGAGCGTACTTATACTTGCTCTGGCAGCCTGCAGATCCACTCGGGGCCCGCATCTCCTTGTTGAACTCCTTCTTGAAGCGATCCCTCACAGACCGCCACCGCTTCACAATTCTCTCCCCTGAAACGAGATAGCACAAATTTGTTAGTATACAATATCAGTGTTTCCCGAACTTCAGTCCTCGTGGCCCCCATGGGTCATGTTTTCAGGATTTCCATACTGTTGCACAAAAGGAAATTCTGAAAACATGAACCGTGGGGGCCACGAGGACTGAAGTTTGGGAAACACAGCTTTACATTCAGCAACCTGAACTGTATATACTTAAGGTGTTGAGTCTGGGCCCGAACATCGAGGTCCTCCCAGCGGTCCACCATTAGCGATGCGACTTCCTCCCAGAGCCATCGGGTCACTATCAGATTAGAATGACAGCGGTCCCCCATGTTCCACAGCGGCTCCCTTTCTCGGACCAGATCGATGAGGTTGTCGACATCTATCCTCTCCTCCTCCTCACCGTCCGAGTCGGGAGCACGCTGTGCAGCCTGTTAAAGAAAAAGAGAAAAAAAAGTACATTAGCCTCCACACTACCAAGTAAAAAAAATAAATACATTTATATACTTACACGATGGTGACCTCCATGTCTCTCACGCCGACGACTCTAGGAAGCACTGTGAGGACCTCTTTGCCGAGCACCAGATCCATAAGACTAAAAGAAAAAATTTAAATTTGGGATATAGGCATATGTGTTGGGTGCTGTGTGATGTATGTACTAAATGGTTTTCTATGTGTTGTGTGTAGTGTGATGTTGTGTTTCTGCGATTGATGCAGGATACTTACGAATTGTGAGCCCACTCCGGGTATCTCTCCACCCCGTCCTTCTTCTTCTGGGAGCTCCTCTTCATCTTGCGATTCCTGTAAGACAATGAATACATATATCCCATAGAAGGATTGTGAAAAAAAAAATTATAAATTTTTACCACCAAATGCTGATGATGAGAGGGATGGCTCCCAGAAGAAGATGTGTCTTCCTGAGGCAGCAGCTACCTTGCCTCCGGTTCTGGCTGTGGAGCTGCTGCTGCTGCTTCCGCTGCTGCTTCAGCTAATGCTGCTAAAGCAGCTGCTGCTACCTCTGTTTGCCTTTCTCTGCTGTGGAATAAAGAGAAAAGATTAAACTTTTTGGGAATGGGGGATGTGATATTTACCGTCTTCTGTCCGATCTCCTCTCTTCCTCTTGCTGCTGCTGCTGCTCCTCTCCCCTTTCTTGTGCCTGTCTTTGGCATCGTCTGCTGTGGAATTAAGAGACAAAAAGGGCCATGGAATATGTGTATATTCCATAGCCCTGGCTGAAAAAAAAAAATTGATTACATTTTTTGGGAATGGGGGATGTGATATTTACCGTCTGCTGTCCGATCTCCTCTCCTCCTCTTGCTGCTGCTGCTGCTCCTCCCCTTTCTTGTGCCTGTCTTTGGCATCCTCTGCTGTGGAAACAAAAACAGCAAATGAATATATGGATATTCCATAGCCCTGGCTGAAAAAGAAAAACTTGGTTAAATTTTTGAGGAATGGGGGATGTGATATTTACCGTCTGCTGTCGGATGAGCTGTCCTGTCACTCCATTTCTGCTGCTGGTGCTGCTGGTGCTGTTGGTGGTGGTGGTTATCTCTGGCTGGGTCTTGCTCTCTTCATGGCTGGCTGCATGCTAATGGCTGAGTGTCCCACTGCATGCTTTATATATGTTTGCTGTGGGCTGGGCTATCAATTGAAAAAACCAGATCTGGACACCGGATCCAGCTTTTGCTGGATCTGGCGCATTCCGGCGCTCATAGACTTTCCTTGTGACAAAAGCCGAAAGCGCCGGATGCGGCGCTTCCGGATTTTTCGCCGGAGACAAAAACGTTACAGTTGCCGTTTTTTCCAGACGTCGGAATGCGACTAGACACCGGATCCGGCAAAAACCGGATGCGCCGCAAGGCCATGAGGAGCTATCCGGCGCTAATGTTAGTCAATGGGAAAAAAACGGATCCGACATTACATTTCGCCAGATCCGGTTTTACAAAAAAAGCCGGATCGCGGCGTGAGGCGCAAAACGGATGTGTGAAAGAGGCCTAAGGTATTGTAAACACGAGGAGAACATACAAACTCCTTGCAGACATTCTCCTTGGTGTTATTTGAACTGAGACCCCCAGCGCTCGAAAGCAGCAATGCTAACCACTGAGCCACCATGCTGCAACAAGTCTTTCTATATACTCATTACACATACTTTTACTGTTGATTTATTTTAATATGTTCACAGTAAGCCTATGGGTTCGTGCACACGACCTATTTTTCGGACGAGTGCTATCCACAATTTGCACATGTCCATTTTATCCCTCAGACTAAGTGATCCATGAAAACATTCTGAGACATGTTCAATTTTCATCCAGGTGTGATGACATCTGAGTGTGGTCCAATTTTCAAAAAGTGAAAAAATGGAGAAGTTGGAGAAACTTTTTTGTTTTTTTTTGTCTCCACATTCAAGAGAAAACACTCAGATAAAACACTGATCAGAATAATCATATTGTTTATCTCGGATGTGAAGAAAGCTGTGATATGACCCTACCCTAAAAGTGCTTTCCAATTTGATTTTATTCCCAAAAATTCTAGATAGCAAAAATTCAGTAACAGCCAACATTTTTATGGGCACATTGGAAAACCATAATAAATCATTAAGATTTCAAGTGATTTATATGAAAACAACTAGAGATGAGAGACTTTGCCTCCGGGAGTGTCGAGTCGGGTTTTGGTCGGCTCGACTTTTACAAAAGTCGAGTCGATCGAAGTCGGCCGACTATCGGAAACAGTCGAGTTGGTGTCGGAAACCTGACCCCAATGCAAGTCAATGGGGAATAAAAGCCGCCAGTGAGTGGAGGACAGTAAACCACCTACAGTGCCCATTTCAATGCCAACGACATCAATTCTTATTACTTAAGCTTGTCAACCTTAATTTACTTTATAATAATAGTAACGCATTGAAAACTGGGGGTTATTTGGCTAAAGTTGGGGGGGTACAGCCCAGTTAGGGAGGTGGAAAAACTGGCATATGTTGGGTGGTGTAGGCTGGACATTCAGCAGCTGCAAATGGAGGAATTGGAGAAGTCTACATTTTGGGTCGACAGCCGGGTCCTTCTTTCTGTCAGGATTGATCCAGCAGCACTGAAGACTCTTTCTGATAGCACATTACCAGCAGGGCAAGCGAGCTCCTGTAAGGCATATTGTGCAAATTCAGGCCAGGTGTCCTGTTTACAGGCCCAGTAGTCAAAGCGGAATGAACTGTGAGGGAGAACATCAATAGGGGAGGAGAGGTAATTTTGAACCATAGTTGACAACTGCTGTCTCCTGTCTTTTGCAATCGATTCAGTATTACCAGTCGTGTGAGCGGTACTCGAGAAATCAGTCCACAACATGGTGATGAAACCCCTGTCTCCAACGCCACTTCGGCTATGTGCACCACGAACACCTCATCCATGTTGCCCAGTACGGCTCGTGGTAGAACCTGCACCACTGCTGTTAGCTGGGAATGCCTCTAACAAACGGTTTACCAGATTTGCTTGTTTGTTCACCAATATTAGCTCCAGGTTCTCCTCTGGCATGATGTTCTGTAATTTACCTTTATAGCGTGGATCGAGGATGCTGGCCAACCAGTAGTCGTCATCCTTCATAATTTTGGCAATGCGGGGGTCCCTTTTTAGGATCCGCAAGACATAATCACACATGTGGGCCAATGTTCCAGGTGTCAATGATGCACTGCCAGTGGTGGGTGGAGGAGCACTTTCTGCCAAATCCACATCCCTCCAATCATGCACAAACCCTGTACCTGACCTTGGCAAGCCAACATTTTCTCTTTCCCCCTGAGAAGCATCCTCCTCCCCAAAATAATCATCCCCCTCATCCTCCTCCACCTCTTCCTCTTCTTCCTCCACCTTGTCCAGGACAGTTCCCTGAGCAGACAATGCCTGACTGTCATGAAGGCTTCCCTACTCCTCCGCTGCAGATGCCAGATCCTTAATGTGCGTCAAAGTTTGCATGAGCAGACGCATAAGTGGGATGCTCATGCTTATGATGGCGTCATCTGCGCTTACCAGCCGTGTACATTCCTCAAAACACTGAAGGACTTTACAGAGGTCTTTCAGCTTTGACCACTGTACACCTGACAACTCGATGTCTGCCCTCAAACTGCCTGCCCGTGTATCCTCCCACAAATACATTACAGCCTGCCTCTGTTCGCACAGACCTCTCAACCATGTGCATGGTGGAGTTCCACCTTGTTGCAACGTCTATGATTAGGCGGTGCTTGGGGAGGTGGAGCGATTGCTGCAGCCTCTGCATACGACTGGAGTCTATGGGCGAGTGATGGATGTGTGAGCACAGTCTTCGCACCTTGTGCAGCAGGGCTGGTAACTCTGGATAATTATTTATGAAGTACTGCACCACCAGGTTCAAGGTGTGAGCCAGGCAAGGTATGTGTCTGAGTTTTACCAGGGCTATGGCCGCCACAAAATTACGTCCGTTATCACTGACTACCTTGCCTGGCTCAAGATGTAGACTGCCCAGCCATGACTCAGTTTCTTGCTGCAAGTAGTCGGCCAGTACCTCTGCGGTGTCTTTTGTCGCCCAAAGACATCAGCTTTAAAACAGCTGTTCGATAGTGGGACACCTCGTGTGCAACACTGGCAGCTGCGGATGGAGTGCTCGTGCCACTACGCTCTGTCGACGAGCTTTCACTTCTGAAGGAAGAGGAGGGTCGAACGCCTACAGCCAACTGTTGCCTATACCGTGAGCTAGGCAGCACTGTCCCACCGCCGCTGTTGCCTGTTGACCCTGCATCCACTACATTCACCCAGTGCGCAGTGATAGACACGTAACGGCCCTGGCCATGCCTACTGGCCCATGCATCTGTTGTGAGGTGCACCTTTCCACTCACTGATTGTTTGATTGCATGGACAATGCCGTCTTTCACATGCAGGTGGAGGGCAGGGATGGCTTTTCTAGAAAAGAAGTGCAGACTGGGTAGGTCATTGCGTGGGACAGCGTAGGCCATGAGCTCTCAGAACGCTGCGCTTTCAACCAAACGGAAGGGCATCTTCTCTACTGAGATCAGTTTGGCAATGTAGGCGTTCAAAGCCAGTGAGGTTTTGTAGTCCGTCCATGCTTGCAAGTGCATGTTGTTTACATGTCTAAGCATGCAACTGGTATTCAAATGTCCGAGATTTTTCCCTCGGCTAAAGGTCCTTCCGCACTTCTTACAGATAACCTTTGCCTCATCAATAGGATTTTGGTCAAAAAAGTGTCACACTGCACTCTTCCAACAACGATGGGAAAACTTTTCAGGGCTTGCACGCTGTGCTAATTTGACCATCTGGCCAAGCTGTCCTGCAACTCTTTTTGTTTTTTTTAACAAGTTTTTGGACTGCTACGGGCCTGCCAGATAACCGCAGGTGCGATATCGATGCCTGCTGCGGATCCTCCTCCTCTTCTGAGCTGTTGCCAGCGGCACCCTCTTCCCTCAATGGATGCCAATCTATAATAATAATCTTTATTTTTATATAGCGCTAACATATTCCGCAGCGCTTTACAGTTTGCACACATTATCGTCGCTGTCCTTGATGGGGCTCACAATCTAGATTCCCTATCAGTATGTTTTTTGTGGAGTCAACAACTGGGTCATCCATCACCTCCTCTTCAATCTCATCTGCAACTTTCCCTGTGTCACCATGTAAGGCGGTATAGTATGCGGGAACGGGCACCTGAGTATCATCAGGATCAGAATCTGGCTCAGTAGACTGCGAGGGCAATGCAGTGCTCTGAGTGAATGTACCATCAGAATCATATAGCACTGGCTGTGCATCAGTGCACTCCATGTCATATTCATCTTGGACTGGGGAATTCAGGATTTCACTTGATAAATTAGGCACGGTATGTGAAAAGAGCTCCAGGGAGTTATCTGAAGTGTGGCCTGCTGCAACCTTCACTTTTGGTGGTGGTGAAGGACACAATGAAAGATGTTGTTCCTAACCAGAAGCCTGGTTTACCTACTCCCAGAAAAGGGAGCCTTCCAGGCCTTCTTTAGCCAGACGATGAAGCAGGCTCAACACCTCCTGCATTAGATGCTATTGTGCTTTTGGCACTACCAGCAGATGCACCACCACCACCATCAGTACCAGCTGGCCCCCCCCGCCCACGTCCGAAGCCTCTTCCACCATACTTCCTCATGTTTGGGAAAATGTACCAAAAATACCAGCAGATATATGGTACTGTATGAGAAGCGTACAGCTGTATACAGTGTAGGGGAAAATGTAAATCTCCGTATTTATTTCCGGAGTCACACACAGACGCTCACTCAGTATGGATTTGACCGTAATACAAATAGCAGATATATGGTACTGTATGAGAAGCGTACAGCTGTATACAGTGAAGGGGAAAATTGAAATCTCTGTATTTATTTCCGGAGTCACACACAGACGCCCACTCAGTATGGATTTGACCATAATACCAGCAGATATACGGTACTTTATGAGGAGCATACAGCTGTATACAGTATAGGGGAAAGTTTAAATCTCTGTATTTATTTCTGGAGTCACACACAGACGCTCTCTCAGTATGGATTTGACCATAACACAAACAGCAGATATATGGTACTGTATGAGAAGCGTACAGCTGCATACGGTGTAGGGGAAAATTTAAATCTCCCTTTTTATTTCTGGAGTCACACACAGATGGTCAGCATGTATTTGTCCGTTTTAGCAGCCGGTACACGGTAGTGTGTGAGGAGCGTACAGCTCTATACGGTGTGGGAAAAAAATGAACGCTCGGTAACTGCAGAAAAAAAGAATAAAAGTATTAGTGCTGTGTAAAAAGCAGTCTGCACAGCAGTGTACACACAGTAACACAGCTATCAGGCAGCCTAATAACCAGCGCTGCTGCACACAAGAAAATCCTCCCCTGTCACTGGCAGGCAGCCTAATAACCAGAGCTGCTGCACACAAGAAAATCCTCCCCTGTCACTGCACACTAACTGTACAGCACAATTGCTATCAGCACAAGCACATAAGAACTTCTATCTTTACAGCCCTAACTCTCTCCCTACTTATAAACAGCGTCAGCAACTTCTCCCTACTGTTAAGATTGCCAGAAGTAAAATGGAGGTTGGCGGTGAGGGCTTTTATAGACACTATGACTCCCCCCAAAGCAAGCCAATCACTGCACTGCCCTTCTCTACGATGGTGGTGGATGCTGCACATGTCATCTCGTTGCCCACAGTGTACGTCCTTGCTCATTGGCTGAAAAAAGGCACCTGCAAGCATTCTGGGAAATCTGATTTTGGCACTCGTTTCGACGACCGCATGGCCGACTTCACGCTATCGTCAGGTTTCGGTTGCCGAAACTTGACTTTGGCTAAAGTCGGCATCTTTTGAATCTGACCGACCTGTTTCGCTCAACTCTAAAAACAACCCATAATTGTGCAAAACATTAGATGCATTCAGCGTGACCTGTGAAATGATAATAATTGCATTCACAATAATCTGCACAAGCTCCTCAAGCTAAAAGAAGCAGTCCTCCTCCTCTTCTTTCTCCTCCTCCCATCAAAGTTTTCTTCATCCTCTCAATATAATGCAGCCATCATATTATAAAGCAATGAGTACTTACAATTGCTCATTTTGCCTTTCTATCTAGATAATTGTTCTCTTTTCCATTAGGTCTATGACATCAATAACTAACTAGCTGAATCCTTCTAAGCTCTATGTAGAAACAGGAAGTCTCTTTTCCCTGCATGAGTCATCACTGAAAAAGTCCCTGGCAGGCGGAGGAGGGAGGAGCTGGGTCAGGAGCTGAAGAGGGTGATGACTCATGAAGGGAAATGAGACTTCCTGTTTCTACATAGAGCAGAGAAAAAAGAATTATCTGGGTAGAAAGGCAAAATAAGCAATTGTAAGTACACAGTGCTACATGATATATTATGACTGGAATATATTAAGAGGATAAAAAATTTGATGGGAGGAGGAGGAGGACGAGGAGGAAGAAGAGGACTTCTTTAAAAAAAATCATAGACGTATCACATTAATTTTATTATGGATGGGCTCTATTGTGCTCTATTTTTACTTACTATTCAGGAATTTCTGGTGCTTTTGTTTGTTATTCTCTCAGGTTATTCTTTTACTATGTTCTCTCCATTATTGTAGGTGTTCTGTTCACAAGCTAGAGGAATGTATCTTTCTTAGTACAAGTATAAAATGTAGCATAATATAGACGAACACAAACAAGTTGTATAACATACCGAAGTACCAGGGTTTGTTAAGGGCCAAAGTCATTTAATTGAATAATTTTTCTGGTCTTGCTATGTACAGTTGAGCTAAAGAATTTGCAGAGTTTTGATCCAGCAGCTACCTTGGTTATTGCATCTATTTACAGTATTTCCTTGTGAATTAGTTGCAATGTCGCCTCTGGCCTAATGGTTTAGCTGTCCGTGTATTCACACTGATGATCAAAGTTAACAGGCATTTACATTGCAAGACAATCGTGAACGAGCGTAGTAAAAAAACTGGGATCTTTAGGGCAGCACAAAAAATCATCGTTCTCGCCAATGCATTGTTCTGTGTAAACTGCCGAGAACTACGATAGCCTATCTAAAATAGATCACTCAGTGTGCATTTAACTCGATCTCCCTGTGTAAACAGGCACTTAAATGATCGTTGTGTTGTATAAGTTTACCGATCGGCAATCGTATCGTACTACTGGTCAGTGGTGTAAATAGAGTCTAAGGCCCAGATTTTCTTGCCGGTTTTGATAAGGGGACATGGTGGAGTTTGATTCTCCTGATTTGTGAAGAAATACACGCCTCTTAATGATCTGGAGCTTATGACAAGTGGCGCGTGCCTCCATGAGCCACGCCAAAAATCACCTGATTACCTGATAAAGGTTATGGACCGTTCCTGAAACACGTAGTGTTCATTAAATTCTTAATTTCATTCGGGTCTGGCTGGTCTGATCACATGTAACCCCAGCACCCTGACGATATCCACTCTCTCATCTCTTATTGAACATATCTTGTCACTTCCAATTCTGTTTTAAGTCACCACTAATTCCTGCCTGGATCACATAGATCACCAGTTTTGGATCACTCATAATTAGAGTTGAGCTATACTTTCCGATATCCAAAAATATCGGATCGGAATGGTATCGCCGATATCACTAAAATATCGGCGATACCGGATACCGATACCGGAAGTCCCATGTAAGTCTATGGGAACAAAATATCGCAACTAAAAAAACACTTTCTTTCCTTGTAAACACAAAATATACACACATAGAATACATATATATATATATATATATATATATACATGTCATTGTGACATATATATATACATATATTTATAGTTTATTCACTTCTACATAGTAAAATAGCCTCTGATTCAATTGCCGGGTAAAGCCGGCATTTGTGAAAAGACAGAAGCACCCGAGGGTCCAGTCGCCACAGAGATGTTGCATCGCACCCAGCGGTGTGACAACTTACTCTCAGGTAAGGAGGAAACACCCCATTGACTCCAACCACTGCATTCAACAGTACACTATGCCAGCTGAGTGTAGGCGGACCCAATGGGATGGTCTAGCTCAGGCTGGTTAGAACAGGGTGTAGCTAGTTGGATGGGAGGGGTTGAGGCAGCCTTATGCTGCATGTCTTTGTAGTAAGAATTGTTTCCTTTCCTGCTTTCTTACTATGTCGCATACTCCACTCTGCTACATCACTCTGCACCATTGCTCTATCTCACATCTATCTGCCCTGGAAGGATACCGTCTTACCTGTAGAAGACTTATCACCTAGCTGCACTACACCATCCCTGCCAGAGGACCTGCACAGCAGCGCTGGTCACCCTGACCAGGTACTACAGGTGGCGTCACGACAAACTACACAAACATTCTATCATCCCCTGGAAATATCCCACATTCCAGTGAGCGACCAGGTCACGGACATAGCTGTGCTACCCGTCACATCCCCCATAGAAGTCGACGGGCTTGGTGCCGAGTACCCCCAAAACCTGTGGCTCTGTGCGACTCAACTTTGGCGTCACGAACAGGATTCAGAAGCTCGCTATAAGCGAGTCCTGTGTGCCTTAATTGAACTGTTTTTTTGCTTGAGAATTGCAAAAATCATCATAGACTGTATTTGCCATTTTTCCGTCATATCTGTGCCACGAGGCACAGGTGAAGAATAAGGGCGTGCTCTCGTGGGCGTACACTCACTCCGTGGCGCGAAAACGATGTCCGCCCACTCTAAATGTTACTGCAATGTAAGATCGTGCCCCACAGCTCTGGAGTTCCGCCTCCTCATCCTCCTCAGTGGGCGGAAACGAATGCGAAGTCCCGCCTCCCTACAAAAGATGGCGCCTCTCCTGATGCTAATGACACATGTGACTTGGCAGAGATGGCGAACGGACGTGAGCAGAAGTGGGAAGGGATGGAGGAGTCAGAGCTCTCCCCCCACGGAAGCGACCCGATCGCCACGGAGCCACCGTTTGGCACCCGGCCTGGAAACCCTCCTACGCTGGAAGAAGCGGAGGATACCCTGAGAGACCTGGCCCGGCACCGGGAGGAGGTCGCCAGGATGGAAGCGAGCTGGCGGACCCTAAAACTACACTTGGAGCGGCGCCAATCCCTCTTACCCCCTGAAGTGTCTGTACCGGAAGGTGAGGCACCCGTTCCAGTAGAGGAGGCCGTGCGGGCATCCCAGCCCTTGCAATCTGAACCGGTTGACAGTATCTCAGTGGAGGCACCAGTTCCAGTAGAGGAGGCCGTGCGGGCATCCCAGCCCTTGCAATCTGAACCGGTTGCCAATATCACAGTGGAGGCACCCGTTCCTGCAGAAAACACCGCACCAGCACCCCAGATCCCGCTGTCTGCCCCCGTCGCTGAGGCAGAAGAAGCGACACCCGTCCTCATGGAGGAGACCGCGCAGGCACCAGAGCTCTACCTGCCTGTACCGGAGCTCCGACCGTCATCTGTTCCAGAGCCGGCTGCTTCCGCCACAGGTGAGCGCCGCCAGGACTGGCGGGCGCCAGGAGAGCTGCCGCAAACCGGACATCGTAAGCTGGCGTTTGATGGTGGAGACATGGAGCTGCTGGTGGAGGAGAATTACAACGTCAGGAGGAAGAGTGGAGACGTCGGGAGCGGGAAGCAGAGCGACAAAGGGAGCAGCGAGAATCCCAAAAGCTTCGGCAACGTCACCTGGACAAGGACCTGGCAGAGAAGGCACGTATGAGAAAGGATAAAAGTACGCTGAGGGAGCCGCGGCGTAAGGGTGCAGTACGGAACTTTAAGTTAAAAGGTGGTTGGGGCTTCATCCAGGAGCCTGGACTTTATTTAGAAGTCTTTGTAACCCGGCGGGACGTGGAGGCTCACCTCCCAGAAGGACACCCGGGGAGGGACCTGTTGGCAGGAGACTTGGTGACTTACACCCGACACTGGGGTTACAATGGATGGTACGCCCTAAATGTTACCAGGTGCGACCCCTACTCCCCAGAGTGTCAGGAAACTGACAGACCCTCCGAGCCTTCAGCCTCCCCCAACCAGGCCTCTGCACAAGTGCCCACCCCACGCCGTAAATCTCCCAGCCTCCCTCAGTGGTCTCCTCAGCAGCCCCAGCTATGGACATGATAATGATAGCTGGCCCGTACCCGGCGCCTGTTAGGCCCCCTGGGGTTCGTTCAGTCCGGGACATAGGGTTCCAGACCCGGAGGGAGACGAAAGAGGTGGCACACACGACCCAGATAGCGGGTCACGACGTAACTGTACAGGTCACACGACGTCATCAGGTCTGGGTGGACCCTCCTGTCACGGATGTTTGGCAAGCTCCAGAAGAGTACCAGGTGGTACCTGTAAGAGGCCAGCCAAAGAAGTCTAAATAACCCGGACAGGGTCTCTGTAGGTAAATAGTTAAATTATTGATGTACCCGGACGGGTGAATGTTCATAAAAAGAAGTTTATTGTTGCCTTAATATACCCAGGTTGGGTAATGGTTTGATGTACCCGGACGGGTGAATGTTCAGAAGAACAAGTTTATTGTTGCCTTTATATACCCAGGTTGGGTAATGGTATTTCAATGTAATCAAAATGTTGAACTTTGAAGCCATGAACTGTACTGGCTCACAAACTTTTCTGTAAATAGTTAGCACTTCGGTGCTCCATCTTGGTTTTACAAAAAACTTAACTGTGCACTATTTTCAACTACCTCAGAAACTAAAAACCCGTTTGGTGTGGCCGAAAGTGAGGTCTGCTCAAGGAAAGTCTTGCAGCCCACCCAAGACCACAGTTGGAGGTTTGGAGCGGGTCCTCCACAAGCACAAGTAAAGGACACTGTGAAGTTACCCCGGTGGGGGTAGTCCTAAGAAGTCTCAACAAACTTCGGCAGTAATGCTATTTGCACTTTTGTAATGTTATTATTAAAAATTTTATTATGCAACGTTTAACTTGAAGTGTTTCCTGCTTTCTTACTACGTCGCATAGTCCACTCTGCTACATCACTCTGCACCATTGCTCTATCTCACATCTATCTGCCCTGGAAGGATAGCGTGTTACCTGTAGAAGACTTATCACCTACCTGCACTACACCATCCCTTCCAGAGGACCTGCACAGCAGCGCTGGACACCCTGACCAGGTACTACAGGTGGCGTCACGACAAACTACACGAACATTCTATCATCCCCTGGAAATATCCCACATTCCAGTGATCGCCCAGGTCACGGACCGAGCTGTGCTACTCGTGACATCCCCCATAGAAGTCGACGTGATCGGTGCCGAGTACCCCCAAAACCCCTGTCTCTGTGCGACTCAACTTCCCTCACTGTGCTGGCACTTTAAATTTACAATGCCTCTGGGTTTTTTTTTTGGGGGGGTGGGGAACATTCAGACTTTTGCTATGGGGCCCCATGATTTATATGTACGCCCCTGCTGCTGAGGCATGGTATTTAAGGCTGTTAAGGAGCCAACATACATGGACCTTGCCAGCAGCGTCGGACTGGAGTACCTTGGGCCCACCAGAGAAAATTATTCTTGGGCCCACCATCATACTTCCCAACCTTTGAATAAGGGAAAGAGGAACAAAGGCTGTGGCACGCTGTGCATGCTGCAGAAAATTTTAGGCCACGCCCCGACAACACCCATTTCACAGCTAATCACACCCATATCCTCGCCCCAAGCGTAACCATTTAGCACTGCTGATCACACTGGCTGGTAATGAGGGCACAGTGGCTGGTACTGAGGAAAAGAAAGAAAGAGCAGCGAGAGAGAAAGAACAAACAGAGAAAGAAAGAGAGGAAAGAAAGAAAAGAGAGAAAGAAAGAACAGAGAGAAAAAAGAACAGAGAGCGAGAAGGAAAGAACAGAGAGCGAGAAAGAAAGACTAGAGAGAGAGCCATAGGCGTAGCTAGGGTTTTGGTTTAGTGGGGGCAAAACTTCTGAGTGGGCCCATCATCAGAGAACCTCAGCAAATGACCGCGCTGTTGGCCAAAATAATCTATATATAAAAAGACCAATATTGATATTACCGCCATATGGTCTGTGTTAAATAATACCAGTCCTACAGAACATATAGATTACAGCACAGGTACAGATAATGACTTACCGCTGATGTTCTTTCTAATGGAATTGTTCACTTTTCATGTCTTTTCCATCTGGCCCACACCGACATGACGACTTCTCCAGCCAGGACTCGACTGCACCCCCATTAAAAAAAAAATAAAAAAAATACTCACCTCCCGGCTCCTGTGCTGCTCACTGTTCTCCCTCTCAGCGTCTGACAGCGGGCGCCGGCAGGTGATGTTATTGCGCCCGCTGTCATACGCTGAGAGGGGGATTATGGGAGAGAAGGAGCGCTCGCTCCTTCTCTCTCTATGCGGTCAGCTTTATCGGCTGGATGCCGATACAGCTGACCCTCCGATGACGGGTGGGGGCCCACTGCTGGCACCGGGCCCCCCCAACGCCTGTTCAGGCCCCATAGCTTCCGGGCGGCAGAGCAGGGAGAGCGATTCTCCCTGCTCTGCCGCAGAATGTAACTGTATCGTAGCTCCGGGTGGGCCCCCTCAGAGCGCGGGCCCCGGGGCCACCGCCCCCTCTGCCCGCGTCCTATCTTTTCAAATCAGGGCCCACCACGCAGGAGCTGGGGCCCACCGTAGGTTTCTCCGATGTCCCGGTGCCTCAGTCCGACCCTGCTTGCCAGCCTGATAATACCAGGCCACAGCAGTCTGCTTATCTTTGCTGGTTAACAAAAAAGGGTTTCCCCTCGAAAAAAAATTGGCGTGGGGTCCACCCTATTTTTGTTAACCAGCCAGATGAAGCAGACTGCTGAGGCCTGGTTTTTCAGGCTGGTAATGAGCCAATATCCATGGACCTTGCCAGCCTGATAATACCAGGCCACAGCAGTCTGCTTAGCTTGGCTGGTTAACAAAAATAGGGGATCCCCTCGAAAAAAAAAACGGCGTAGGGGTCCCCCTATTTTTGTTTAACCAGCCAAGTAAAATGCAGACTGCTGCGGCCTGGTATTAAAAGACTGTCAAGGCCCATGGATTTTGGCCCTCAACAGCCTGATAATACCAGGCTACAGCAGCCGCACATTTGGCGCATCAAAAGATGTGCCAATTGTGGCACTTTACCCGGCTCTTCCCACTGCCCTGTAGCGGTGGCAAGTGGGGTAATAAGGGGTTAATGTCACCGTTGATTGCACGGTGACAATAAGCCCGGTTAATAATGGAGAGGTGTCAATAAGACACCGATCCATTATTAATCCCAAAGTTTTTAAATGTATAAAAAAAAAGACACAGCAAGAAAAAAGTATTTTAATGAAATAAAAGAGACAACACAGTTTTCATTTCTTTTATTATACTCTCAATCCTGCGACGCCATCGATCTCCTGTAAAAAAAGGAAAAAAACAAACCAACAGTATACCACCTGTCCGACGCAGTCCATAGTAACGACTGTCCCACGACGATCCAGCTCTGCTACATCGGAATGACAGGCAGAGGCTGTCATCCCGGCGCAGCACAGCTGATTACCTGCTTCCCCGGCGGTGACGTCATCGGACTGACTGCTTTACGGCCGGGATTACCCAGCAGTCACTGCAGTTATCGCGAGAAACTGCATGTGACCGCCGGGGAAAGATGATGGCGGCCATCAAACAGTCCAGGCCGTGACCACCGGAGATCTTCTGCCAGGTAAGTGCCGCTGACTCCTGACAGACCCGACCGACGGACACTCACAGTGACAGTGACAATTCCGATTCCGGTATACGATATATGGGAAATATCGAAAGTCAATATCGAAAGTCCGATACAGCTAATATCGGCCGATACCCGATACTTGTGGTATCGTATCGCTCAACACTAGGAGTCCAGCCAGTTTTTGTTGTCTGAATTAAAACTTTCCTAAAACACATACCCAACCCCTCAGATACAGATCCTTGAAGGTTCTATACATACCCCCAAAAAGGCACAACTGCAGATTCATAGTGGTCATCTCATGAATCTAAAGACGCTTTGGGTGGAAATTCACATAGAAACAAAACAAGTCATATAGAATCTGAGTATAAGGAGAAAATTCCAACTTCTTTATTCTGCTTACAAGACAGATCTCTTGTTGTATGGCATATCAATTTTAAACACACAGATTTGCAGGTGAGCCAATTGGTTTCACCTTTTGGCTTCATCTAGGGTGCACTTTTACTATTCCAGAATGGGATTTTTGAAGGCACTTGGAAAGGCTTGCTAAAAACAGTATGCAAGTCTACCACTTTAAAAGCATTATTACAAGCATTTTCTTTTCATGTCCTATAGATAAACCTATGAGAAAAACACCAAACGATACGATGACTAAAGTATGCTGAGTTTTGGAAAAATGAATAAATGTGCAAAGCTGTAATACAATAAAAACCTCAAACCAATTGTTTTGTATGTAGTGCATTTAATAAGGCGCCAAAAGTTTTTACAAAGTCCTTATGTTCTGAAAATATTTCTATTGAATCTGCATTAGAAGAAAATCCTAAACTCAGATACAATATAACCTGATGTGCAAAAATGCAATATATTAGTGTGACTCCATAATTGCAATTACCACCTAACAAACTAAGTCCATAAAGTGCAATGTTGCTTGTCGACTGTCTGCCAAATGTGGTGACAAGAACTTAAAGATTTTCACTGACTTATACATGACGGTTCAATTTCAGGAAATCTTACTCTGTGATTGAGCATTACAGAAGACAATACTGCTTTCAGTCTAAAAGCTTTTATTTTACCATCTGAATCTTTCAGGAACAGCTGTTTCCATTTCACACCCCATACTGTATTACTTAAGAAATGATTACGGCACACACGGAAAATGTTGGGGGTTGAAAAAAAAATGAAAACATATTGACTACAAAGAGCAAATTTTGAAACTTCATGCAAAATGAAACTTCTGATATGTCTTCACCTGTTTAATCATAACGAGGGCTGATCTATGGCAGCACCGCATGTCTCCGAGTATAACGAGACGGCACCCTACGGGTAAGGAGCCTTCTCATATTGTGCTGGCATTTCTGGCTCACATTACCTATGACTTTATGTGGGATTCTTGATGAGAAACTGAACTCTATTATAAAAAAGTCCTTTGTTCTTTTATATATAAATTAAAAAATGTATAAATGTGAGCCATCATGCAGGAAATACCATTATATATTGTACATACGGGAATCTATCAGGTCCAAGTCCAAAATGTGCTTGTGAAGAGGCAGAATGATTTTAAGTGGGGGAGCCTAGTTACCCGAAAGGATTACTACTACTTCCCGTGAAACATTGAAATTTATTGGGAACCATATGCTTTTTTTACCGCACGATTCTCAGACATGTGGCACACTTCCTTGAGCCAGAACTTGCAAATCCAAACTCAGAATAGGAAATACTAAGAGTATCTTCAATACACAAGGCCATTTTTATAGGGTGTCAAAGTAGGTAAATAAGGTTACAGTAGCCCTTCATTGCCTTAGACCAGCATGGAATGTAAGAATCAAATCCTTCATTACAGCTCTATAGGTTACTCAGTTCTTTTGTGGTTTGTAGGAAAGATTTTCTTGCTTGAATAGTGGTTTTTGAGAGCTCGTGGAATGAAAGAATGCTGTCATAAGGTGATGGGAGTTTTTTTTTAAGTCCCTGGTTAATGTTAGTAGATCATTCCTTATTTGAGAATAGAAGGAGATGATCATGATCCCCTTTTTCTGCGTTAGACCATCAAAATCAATCTATTCACTGCTTTAGACCAACAGTGAATGCAAGAATGAAGTCCTTACCTGCCCTAAGCCACCAAAGACTGTAAAACTACATCCTCTACTACTACTCTAGACTACCAGGAAAGGTAAGAATTAACCTCTTCATTGCCCCCAACCACCAAGAATGTAAGTATGAACCTATTTACTTCACTAGACCCTACATTATGATCATTACCAAGGGGGGAAAACTGATTTAAAATGGAATAGTTAAAGCAACCGAAGGTATAAAATAAGAGCAAAAACTGGATCCTTTTGACCCTGTAACCGGTCCACTTTAAAGGGAAACCGTAGAGTTCTTTAAAGCCCCAAATTGCAGCCATTATCATGCAGAGCCATAAAACCATGTGCTTTAATCAAGTTTGTGATCGCAGAAAGCTGTGCAGCTAGTATTTTAGTAATTAGTCAGGAATAGTCTGGCCGACCACCTATTCTCCTGAATTAAACCCAGCCTTTTGTTCTATAATCACACCCACATAGCATGATTGTTGTCCTCTTCGCTCAACCCCTTTATGACCAATGACGTATCTATGCGTCATCGGTCGTGTCCCTGCCTTTTATGTAAGCTCCAGCACTGAGCCCACATCTTTCCCTGCACATGACAGCTGATTTTATCAGCTGTCATGTGCATCTAACAGCCACAGAAGGAATCGCGATCCACACGCGGCTCTTAACATGTTAAATGCTGCTTTCAATCTCTGACATCGGCATTAGCTTAGCTAACAAGAAGCACGACACAAGACATGCCGATCAGCACCCTTATTGCGTGATCAAATGGGTTGTGTTGACAGCTTTGGGTCTGCAGAAGACCCCCGTGCCTGTCAGTGTGAACCTCCTTTGAACCAGGCTCGTGGTCGGTATTCATAGGAGATCAGTATTTATGCTGAAGCCCTGCTATGTGTAGTACAGGAGACCGGAAGATCACAGCTTCTTCTACTAAGGGTACTATTGAACCCAGTTAAAAATAAAGGTTTTAAAAATATTTAAAAAACACAAAAGTTCAAATCATCCCCTTTTACGCTATTCAAAATAAATCAATAAAAAATACACATATTTGGTATCAATGCATTTAGATATGTCCGATCCATCAAAATATAAAATAAATTAACCTGATTGGTAAACGGCGTAACAAAAAAAATTAGAAACTCCAGAATTACATTTTTTTGGCACCCGCAACACTGCAATAAAATGTAAGAATGGGTGATCAAAGCATCATATCTACCCCAAAATGGCATGAATAAAAACGTCATCTCACTGCACAAAGCTGTCACCCAGCTTCAGATTATGAAAATAGAGATGCTATGGTCTCGAAATTGCAAAAAAAATGTTTTCTTACTAACTTTGGATTTTTTTTCACCACTTAAATTAAAAAAACCTATACATGTTTTGTACCTGCAAACATAATGACAGGAGAATCATAATTTCAGTCAGTTTTAGCATTAGTGAACATGGTAAATAAAAAAACAAAATAACAATTGTAGAATTGCACTTTTTCTGACATTTCAACGCACTTGGGATTTTTCTTCTTATTTTTCAATACACATATGGTAAAATCAATGATGACTTTCAAAAATACAACTTTCCTGCAAAAAACAAACCTTCATAATGCCATATTGACTGACAAGTAAAAAAGATATGACTCTGGGAAGAAGGGGAGAAAAAAAAATGAAAACGCAAAAACAGAAAAAACACCTGGGGTGAAGGGTTAAAACCCTGCACTGAAGCTTTGACTGGGCATTGTGAAGTTTATGTCAGTTTTGCAAAATAAGTGTGATTACAGGACCCAAGGTCAGGACTAGTGAAAGGGAACAAATGCCCTTCAGGTTTAGTCCTTGCTAATTAACATACCATAATATGAGAAAGAAAAGTATTTTTGTTGCTCAATGTAGCAGAGTTTTGTCAGTGAGATGTATTCTTGTGTAAAAATGTTCCCATTTACTAATTTTTCAAAAAATTAGATTAGTGGTATCCCATATCAATACTCACATTAACTGATTCCCCCACAGCTGAGACCCTTCAGATCTTTGCCACTTCCCACTGATTTCTGTTTTCTTGACATTCCAGAAATGCCCACCCAATCAATCACTGGGCTTAAGAGTAAACAGCCTCAGTTAGTGATAGGGTCTAAGGGGTAAGGTTTCTCCTTGTGGAGAGTGACATACCAGCTCTGGCGTGTCGAGGTAAGGAGGCTTATTCGTCGTGCAATGCTCCTGTGGGAAATTTAATATGCAAATTGCCTCTTCAAAAAAGAGGAATTGTACTCTATAGCGCCACCTATTGGAAGTAACGATCCTACAAGTCACAATCAACCCTTTAACGAGTCTTGTAATATGACTTAGGATAAAAGTCAAATCAGTATCTCCATTTGCAGACACGGTGTTTCAGACTATGGTCCTCGTCAGTGCAAAGTAGGAGAGATCTGATTTGGCTGGATGAGAGGCTCTGGAATAGGGTCTAAGGGGTAAGGATTCTCTTCGTGGAGAGTGACATACCAGCTCTGGCGTGTCGAAGTAAGGAGGCTTATTCGCCGTGCAATGCTCCTCTGGGAAATTTAATATGCAAATTGCCTCTTCAAAAAAAGAGGACTTGTACTCTATAGCGCCACCTATTGGAAGCAGCGATCCTACAAGTCACAATCAACCCTTTAACGAGTCTTGTAATATGACTTAGGATAAAAGCCAAATCAGTATCTCCATTTGCTTACACGGTGTTTCGGACTATTGGTCCTCGTCAGTGCAAAGTAGGAGAGATCTGATTTGGCTGGATGAGAGGCTCTGGACTGGGTCTAGGGGGGTAAGGTTTCTCCTTGTGGAGAGTGACATGCCAGCTCTGGCGTGTCGAGGTAAGGAGGCTTATTCGCCATGCTTATTCGTCAGTTAGTGATAGGCAGAATGGTATTTCCTGGGTGTTGAGAGAGACCAACAGGAGCCTTAGAATGGAAGACATGGAGGGAAGTGGTAGCATTGCCACTTTTCTCAATTTTTTTTATTCCACTCTCTTGACCGAAATACAACATCCATTTGCCACAGGTCACATCTCTCTTTCATATTCATAGTGTTCCGTTTATATCTTATCTTTATCTATTTCTTTTAATTAAAACTTTTGTTCTAAATAAATTTTCCTTTTATTCAAATCACATGTGAAAATGGAAACTGGCACTTTTCATAAGAATTAATATGGAATACAGATTTCTATATCAATTGGTGGAGAATGCGGGCATTAAAGAATTTACAACGCATTTAATTTGTTTGCTTTAAGTTGATATAAACTTTTCTCTTATTTTTCGGTATTAATAAAACATTTTGTGGTTATTGCATCAGCACCGCAACACTTTTCATGAGAATATATATGGAATACATATTTTCATATCAGTTGATAGAGAATGCGGGGATTAAAAAATTGGCAATATCTTTAATTTCCCACCATTTTTAACATCTAAGTTTTCTTTAAGTTGGTAAAAACATTTCAATTATTTTTAAGTGTTAAATAAAACATGTTGTGGCTAATCCATTAGCAGAGTGGCACTTTCATGAGAATAAATATGGAATACAGATTTCCATATCAGTTGGTGGAGAATATGGGCATTTTAAATTGACAATGTCTTTAATTTCTTACCATTTTTAACATCTAAGCTAGATTTAAGTTGATGAAAACTTTTAATTTTAAGTATTAAATAAAACATTATCTGGCTATTCTTTTAGCACAACTGCACTATTATTATCATCACTATATGATAACAAGGTGGCCGTATACCGGTGGCAATTGAAATGCATCAAGGAGCATGTGCAGGTGGATTATGGCAGCATAGCATTCCTGTAATTATTTTTAATCATTCATTCACCATCACTGAATGACCATCAAGAAGTTGTAATGGTAATTGACTCTAAAATGTAATTGAGTTGAAAATATACTGCAGTCACCTTCCCGTGACCGAATGTTGGCGTGTGCATTATCAGATGTATCTCTTGTTGCAGATCTTGTGGAGATAATACTATGGCTTCTGGGGTGGGTGAGTTATTAGCAGTTGGCTGAGATTTCCCTTGCTATTGGAGGTAACATTTCTGCTTCTTTAGATAACAGTTTAGCATTTAGTTGAATGAATTTTATAAAATATTTTTCATAATTGGTGTATGTTACACTGTATATTTCAATCTATCGTATCTATCGTAAAGAGAAAATTGCAACAATTATTGGATAAAGATTTATGAAAAAGTGGAATTGATTATAGCACATTAAGGTCAATTCTACATATGCAAAATAAACGGTCCAAGTAAAGATTGTGATGTCCAGACCCACTGCGAGTCTCCTGACCCTGATCTCAACAGCATCATATAAGCTGACGACACCACTGAGTTCAGGTTCGGAGACCAGAAGCCTGTCCAGACATTGCACTATGACCGTAAATTCTTTATAAGAAAGTTTCTTAATTGTATATCCAGTAAAGCACTTCAATATTGATTACTTATCAGAATCCATCTTCTGAGTCTCGGTAATGGTAACTAAATGACAATGAAAAGCATTTAATTAAAGAGTACCTATCCTTTAACATATAGTCATGGTCAAAAGTGTTGGCTTACTTGAAATTGTTCCAGAAAATGAAGCATATCTCCCAGAAAATTATTGCAGTTATACATGCTTTGTTAAACATATGTATTGGAACAGCACAACAGAAAAAGAAAAATAGATAAATAATTTCACACGAAACCCCCAAATTGGTTCGGACAAAATAGTTAGCACCCTCAACATAATATTTGGTTGCACATCCTTGTTAATAAATAACTGCAATGAATTGCTTCCTATAACCATCAACAAGCTTATTACTCCTATCAACTGGAGTTTTGAACCACAATCTTCTCCCAACAGCAATTTTAAAATCTTTCCACAGGTGTTCAATGGGATTTAGATCTGGACTCATTGCTGGCAACTTCAGGACTCTCCAGCACTTTGTTTCCATCAGTTTCTTGATGCGGCATGAAATATGTTTGGAGTCATTGTCCTGCTCGAAGACCCATGACCTAGGACGCAAACCCAGCTTTCTGACAATTGGCATAACATTGCGATCTAAGATTCTTTGGTAATCTTCAAATTTCATGATGCCTTGTAAATAGTCAAGGTACCCAGTGCCAGAGGCAGCAACAAAACCCCAAAACATTTTTGAACCTTCACCATAATTGACTGTAGGTACTGTGTTATTTTCTTTCCAGGCCTCATTCCGCTTTTGTTAAACAGAAGAATGATGTGCTTTACCAAATAGCTCTATCTTGGTCTCCTTTGTCCACATTATACTTTCCCAGAAGGATTTTCACTTATACATGCATATTTGGGCAAACTGCAGTCAAGCTTTTTTTATGTCTATGTGTCAGCAGTGGGGTCCTCCTGGGTCTCCATAGCATTTCATTTCATTCAAGTGTAGACGGATAGTTCCCGCTGACACTGATGCACCCTGGTCCTGCAGGACAGCTTAAATTCCTTTGGAACTTGATTGGGGCTACTTATCCAGCATTCAGACTATCCTGCATTGCAACCTTTCATCAATTTTTCTCTGTTGTCCAATTGGAGGAAGATTAGCTACAGTGCCATGGGTTGTAAACTTCTTGATTATGTTGTGCACCGTGGATAAAGGAACATCAACGACTCTAGAGATTGACTTGAATCCTTTGAGATTGTTCATATTTTTCATCAATTTTGGTTCTCAAGTCCTCAGATAGTTCTTTTCTCATCTTTCTGTTCTCCATTCTTATTGCGGCACACACAGACAATTCAAAGATTCAGTCAACTTCTCCTATTTTTTATCTGGTTTCAGGTGTGATTTTCAAATTGCCCACAACTGTTTCTTGGCACAGGTAAGTTTGAATGAGCATCACTTGCTTGAAACAAAATTGTAGATAATTTTGACAAGGTGCCAACAATTTTGTCAAGCCCATTTTTGGTGTTTTCTGCAAAATTATGTCAAATTTGCCTTTTTTCTTTTTTGTGTTGTTCCAATACACACAAAAGAAATAAACATACGTATAACAAAACATGTGTAATTTCAATAATTTTTTGGGAAGAAATACTTCATTTTCTGGAACAATTTCAAGGGTGCCAACTGCCAACATTTTTGGCCATGAGTTGACTGTCTAACCTGTAAATAAGTATGGTCTTGCTGCCTTCAATCCCCACAATATGGTAAAGCTTCTTTTGGCACACATACCACTTTATGTGTCCAATCACTTTCCTATTTGTTCTATTTGAATAGGGATCTTCTCATAAATATTCTGCCAGAACTATATGTTAGGGTCTGCGGAACGCACCAAACATATGAGGTAGAGAGGTGCGTTCGCAGCCCGGGTGTCACGCTGTCTCTGCGTACCGGAGGTTAGGGGCCTAAGCTGACCCTAAGCTGGGGCCCTGACTAATCCCTCTACCTGGAGGTACTGTTAAAGGTACAGAGGTCCAGGCCGCCAGCGTAATCCCTACCTCCTGAGGATCCCTGAACCTCAGTGATCTAGTCCTGAGAAGGACCCCAATCACAACAACAGGGAACGGGATAATATAAGCCCACACACAGTACTAGACGAACGAGACAGTACAAGGGGAAAATCAACAACCACATTGCATACAAAACTACATCACAACAACAGAGGGAACACCAACGGGTAAGGAGATAAATGATAAAGCGAGGAAGGGAAAAAAAACACACACAAAGTACACTTCACTCCAAACTCCAAAATACCACAAGCCGCTCTGTTTGTCTGACAGGAATGCTTTCACCGACACTTCCCTAGCAGACTGGCAGGTATTTGAAGGAATCCCATTACAGCAACATTAATTGCAGCTGGGCAAGGCTGGCCTCGTCTAGCACAGAGAGAGGGAGAATTAACTCCCTCACTGCCGAAAAACACCCAGCACCAGAAACTCAGCTGTGAGAAGTCAGGCTGTGCAATCTTCGTAGCGACACACCCGTGACAGTACCCCCCCTTCTACGAGGGGCCTCCGGACCCTCAGGGCCGGGTTTATCTGGGTGAGTAGTGTGGAAGGCCTGAATTAATCGGTCTGCGTTAATATCCGACGCAGGAACCCACGTCCTCTCCTCAGGACCATACCCCCTCCAATGAACCAGGTACTGAAGGGACCGGCGATTCAGACGTGAATCGATGATTCTCGACACCTGAAACTCCAAGTTACCATTGACCACCACAGGAGGAGGAGGTAAAGTTGAAGGTATCACCGGCGCCACATACCTCTTAAGCAACGATCTGTGGAACACATTGTGAATTTTAAATGTAGGAGGGAGGTCAAGACGGAATGCCACCGGATTAATTATAGAACTGATCTTGTATGGCCCGATGAACCTGGGACCCAGTTTCCAGGAGGGAACCTTAAGTTTTATATTCTTGGTAGACAACCATACCAGATCGTTCACACTTAGGTCCGGAACAGACACTCTCCTCCTATCAGCCATACGTTTGTATCGGTTCCCCATAGTACTCAGATTATTCAGCACTCCTCTCCACACTGAAGCAAGTGACGACGAAAATCGTTCCTCCTCAGGAACCCCAGAAGATCCCCCCTATTGAAAGTACAAAACTGGGGGTGAAAACCATATGCCCCAAAAAACGAGGACTTACCAGTGGACTCGCTCCCCTATTATTAAGAGCAAACTCCGCCAGAGGCAAGAAAGAAGCCCAGTCCTCCTGGTTCTCTGACACAAAACACCGGAGATATGTCTCCAAGCTCTGGTTCAGACGCTCTGTCGACCATTGGTCTGCGGATGAAAAGCCGATGAAAACGACAACTGCATCCCCCCCGTGTACAAAATGCCTTCCAGAATTTGGACACAAACTGAGACCCCGATCCGACACCACATCGGAGGGTACCACCGTGAAGCCTTACAATCTCCCCAATGAACACCTGCGCAAAGAGTTTTAGCATTAGGAAGAGCGGGATAGAGCGATAAAATGTGCCATCTTGCTGAACCTGTCCACTACAACGAGTATGACTGTTTTACACGAAGATGGTGGGAGGTCCGTAATGAAGTCCATAGACAGATGAGTCACGGACGCTCCAGGATCTTCAAAGGTAAGAGGGCCCCAGACGGACGGGTATGTGGGGTCTTAGAGCGCGCACAAACCTTGCAGGACGCGACAAAAGTTACCACCTCCCTATGTAAGTTAGGCCACCAAAACCGACACGAGAGGAGATCCTCAGTTGCTTTACTCCCTGGGTGTCCTGCCAAAGCTGAATTATGGTGTGCCTCGATCACCTTTTGTCGCAACTGATTTGGAACAAACAGTCTCCCTGGAGGTCCTACAGGGGCGTCCCCCTAAGCCTCCAATACCTCCTCCTCAAGCTCAGAGCATACTGCCGACACCACCACCCCTCCTGAAGGATAGGAACCGGGTCCTCCGTATTCCCAGGCCCCAGGGAAACTTCGAGATAAGGCATCGGCCTTTAAATTTTTGACCCAGGACGATATGTGACGACAAAATTAAACCTGGTAAAAAATAATGACCACCTAGCTTGTCTGGGATTCAGAATTTTTGCAGACTCCAGATATAGCAGGTTCTTGTGATCGGTGATGACAGTGACCGGATGGACTGCCCCCTCCAAAAAATGGCGCCACTCCTCAAAAGCCAACTTAATGGCCAAGAGTTCCCTATTGCCGACATCGTAATTCCTCTCAGCGGACGACAGTTTTTTAGAGAAAAATGCGCACGGATGCCACTTACCAGGGGACAACCTTGTGACAATACTGCTCCCATCCCTACCTCGGAAGCATCTACCTCTACAATGAACGGCTGTGACGCATCAGGTTGAATAAGTATGGGTGCCGAGGCAAAGCATTTTTTCAAGGAGGAGAATGCTTGACAAGCCTTGTCAGACCACCTAAAAAATCCGTCCCCTTTTTTGTCATGTCTGTGAGAGGTTTAACCATGGACGAGAAATTATGAATAAATTTCCGGTAATAATTAGCAAACCCCAGGAAACGTTGTAGTGCCTTAAGATTCTCTGGCAGATCCCACTCAAGAACTGCCCGTACTTTCCCAGGGTCCATACGAAAACCGGACGCTGAAACCAGAAAGCCTAAAAACTGGAGTTCCTGTACGGCGAATACACACTTTTCCCATTTGGCGTACAGTTTATTATCCCGCAAGATCTGTAACACCTGCCTAACATGCTCCTGATGAGACACAAGATCCGGCGAGTAAATTAAGATATCATCCAGATATATGACCACAAACTGTCCCACCAGGTGGCGAAAAAGTCATTTACAAAGTGTTGGAACACCGCCGGGGCATTAGTCAGACCGAATGGCATGACAAGGTTCTCATAATGCCCCTCTGGAGTGTTAAACGCCATCTTCCACTCATCCCCCTCCTTCATCTTAATCAGATTGTACGCCCCCCTGAGATCCAACTTAGAGAACCATTTGGCGCCCACGATCTGATTGAAGAGATCGGGAATAAGTGGGAGCGGATACGGATCTCAGACCGTAATCCGATTAAGTTCACGGAAATCCAGGCAAGGGCGTAGGCCTCCATCTTTCTTCTTCACAAAGAAGAATGTTATGATTTGGTAGCTGAGGAGAGCAGGCAAAAAGGAAATACACCAGAGCAGTTGGAAACTATGAGATTGCAGTACCCTGACTAACCACAACTAGAGGCAGCCGTGGAGCGTTCCTACGTTGGTCCTAGACGCCTCGTCACAGCCTGAGAAACTAACTACACCTAAAGATAGAAAGAGGAAAGCTATCTGCCCCGGAGCAGATCCCCAAAGAACATAGAAAGCCCCCAAACATGTAATGGCGGTTAGACAAGAAGAAATACTGACACAGACAGAAAATAGTATGAGCAAACGTTGGGGCCCAAACTTACTAAATAGAAAAGGATAGGAAGGGCACTTACTGCAATCCCAAAAAACCCTGAAAAGCACCAACTGTACTAATTTCAAAAACACCTGAGATCACACGACCTCTACCACCTAAATTAGTTCTCTGGTGTAACCAAAAACAAAACAGCAGCCACTGAAAAAACTGGAAAAAGCAAATGTACAAACATCAGTGGCTGAACTGAACTGAGAGGGCAAAAGCCCCCTGAGGGGACCCTGAAGGCCCCCACAGAAGTGCAGGACAAAATTCAAAAATCAAGCACAAAAACAAAAAGAAGAAAATGTCTTATCTGTTAGAAGGAGATTCAGACACGACACAGCAGGCTACCAAGGAAACAGGAATCAAGGATTGAGACCAGAACAATTGATCACCGGCAACCCTGATGGGAAGGCGACTCCCTTATATAAGACCAGTCAGTAACACCTGATTCCCAATCCTCACAATCTTCACTGGACAGCCCAGTACCGTTTGTAACCACCAGAGGGAGCTTCTGCTCAGAACTCATTTCCAGCCTATTCACAACAGTACCCCCCCCTTGAGGAGGGGTCACCGAACCCTCATTTGAGCAACCAGGTCGGTCAGGATGAGTTCTATGATACGCACGGATGAGTCTCCTAGCATGGATGTCCGAAGCAAACACCCAAGAATTGTCTTCCTGACACTCCACTAACCAAATACTGGAGTTTCCGTCTAGAAAAACGAGAATTCAATATTTTCTCAACCACATACTCCAGATTGCCCTCAACCAAAACAGGGTCAGGAGGCACAGTAGTAGGAACCACTGGCTCAACAAACCTCTTCAACAAGAACTTGTGGAACACGTTATGGATCTTAAATGTCCCTGAAGAAGCAAACAAAAGAAACAGGATTAAGAATCTCCATGATCTTATAAGGTCCAATGAACCTAGGCTTAAATTTAGGAGATGCCACTCTCATAGGAATATTTCTTGAGGACAACCAGACCAAGTCCCCCACTTTAAACCGAGGACCATCAGTCCTATGCCGGTTAGCAAACCGCTGGGCCCTCTCCTGAGAGAGGACAACCTCTCCACTACCTGGTCCCAAATCTGCTGCATACGCTCTACAACAGAGTCAACACCTGGACAGACAGAAGCCTACGTCTGTCCTGAAGAAAATCGAGGGTGAAACCCAGAATTACAGAAAAATGGAGACATCAAAGTGGCAGAGCTAGCCCTATTATTAAGAGCAAACTCAGCCAAAGGCAAAAAAGAGACCCAGTCATCCTGATCAGCAGACACAAAGCATCTTAGATAAGTCTCCAATGTCTGGTTTGTTCTCTCAGTTTGACCATTGGTCTGAGGATGAAACGCCGAGGAGAAAGACAATTGAACACCAATTTTAGAACAAAAGGTCCTCCAAAATCTGGAAACAAACTGGACTCCTCTGTCAGACACAATGTTCTCATAAATGCGTGTAAACGAACCACGTGCTGAAGAAACAAAGGCACCAATTCAGAGGAGGAAGGCAACTTAGGTAATGGCACAAGATGTATCATCTTGGAAAACCTATCGCAAATCACCCAGATGACGGACATTCTCTGAGAAACAGGGAGGTCGGAAATGAAATCCATAGAGATATGGGTCCATGGTCTATTGGGCACAGGTAATGGCATCAACAAACCGCTAGAACGAGAGCAAGGCTTGGAGCGAGAGCAAGTCCCGCAGGACGGCACAAACTCCCTGACATCACGAGACAAGGTAGACCACCAAAAGGACCGACTAACCAAGTCTCTGGTACCAAAAATTCCGGATGACCGGCCAACGTGGAACAATGAATCTCAGACATTACACTCTTTTTCCACTGGTCCGGGACAAACAATTTCCCAACAGGGCAGCGCTCGGGCTTGTCCTCCTGACACCCCTCCAGAGCCAGTTTCAAATTGGGCGAGATGGCGGAAAGAACTACACCCTCTTTCAAAATAACAGAAGGATCAGATAACTCAGGAGAGTCCGCCAGGAAACTCCTCGAGAGGGCATCCGCCTTAACATTTTTAGTGCCAGGAAGAAATGAAACCACAAAATTAAAACGTGTGAAAAACAAGGCCCACCTGGCCTGTCTAGGATTAAGTCGCTTGGCAGATTCCAGATAAACTAGATTCTTATGGTCCGTAAGGACCACCACTAGTGTTGAGCGATGCTGCTCGATATCTAAAAATATCGGATCGGAATGGTATCGCCGATATCACTAAATATCGTCGATATCCGATTCCGATACCGGAAGTCCCATGTAAGTCTATGGGAACAAAATATCGCAACTAAAAAAACACTTTCTTTCGTTGTAAACACAAAATATACACACATAGAATACATATATATATATATATATATACATGTCATTGTGACATATATATACATATATTTATAGTTTATACACTTCTACATAGTAAAATAGACTCTGATTCAATTGCCGGGTAAAGCCGTGACATACCCCATAGAAGTCGACGGGCTCGGTGCCGAGTACCCCCAAAACCTCTGGCTCTGTGCGACTCAACTTTGGCGTCACGAATAGGATTCTGTAGCTCGCTATAAGCGAGTCCTGTGTGCCTGAATTGAACTGGTTTTGTGCTTGAGAATTGCTAAAATCATCAGAGAATGTATTTGCCATTTTTCCGCCATATCTGCGTCACGACGAGGCACTGGTGAAGAAGAATGGCGTGCTCTTCGTGGGTGTACACTCACTCAGTGGCGCGAAAACGATGGCCGACCACTCTAAATGGTACTGCAATGTAAGATCGTGCCCCACAGCTCTTGAGTTCCGCCTCCTCATCCTCCTCAGTGTGCGGAAACTAACACGAAGGTCCCGCCTCACTACAAAAGAGGGGCCCTCTCCAGATGCTAATGACACATGTGACTTGGCAGAGATGGCTAATGGACATGAGCAGAAGTGTGAAGGGATGGAGCAGTCAGAGCTCTCCCCCCACGGAAGCGACCCGATCGCCACGGAACCACCGTTGGGCACCCGGCCTGGAAACCCTCCTACGCTGCAAGAAGCGGAGGATACCCTAAGAGGCCTGGCCCGGCACCGGGAGGAGGTCGCCAGGATGGAAGCCAGCTGGCGTGCCCTAAAACTAAACTTGGAGCGGCGCCAATCCCTCTTACCTGAAGTGTCTGTACCGGAAGGTGAGGCACCCGTTCTAGTAGAGGAGTCCGTGCGGGCATCCCAGCCCTTGCAATGTGATCCGGTTGACGTTGTCGCAGTGGAGGCACCCGTTCCTGCAAAAAACGCTGCACCGGCAGCACCCCAGATCCCGCTGTCTGCCCCCGTCGCTGAGACAGAAGAAGCGACACCCGTCCTCATGGAGGAGGCCGCGCAGGCACCAGAGGTCTACCTGTCTGTACCGGAGCCCCGACTGTCATCTGTTCCAGAGCCGGCTGCTTCCTCCGCAGGTGAGCGCCGCCAGGACTGTCGGGCGCCAGGAGAGCTGCCGGACATCGTAAGCTGCAGTTTGATGGTGGAGACATGGAGATGCTGGTGGAGGAAAATTACAACCGGTGTCAGGAGGAAGAGTGGAGACGTCAGGAGAGAGAAGCCTGAGCGACAAAGGGAGCAGCGCGAATCCCAGAAGCTTCGCCAACGTCACATCGAGAAGGACCGGGCAGATAAGGACCGGATGAGAAAAGATAAAGGAACCCTGAGGGAGCCGCGGCGTAAGGGTGCAGTCAGGAGCTTTAAATTGAAAGCTGGTGGGGCTTCATCCAGGAGCCTGGACTTTATTTAGAAGTGTTTGTGACCCGGCGGGACGTGGAGACTCACCTCCCAGAAGGACACCCGGGGAGGGACCTGTTGCCAGGAGACTTGGTAAGTTACACCCGACACTGGGGTTACAATGGATGGTATGCCCTAAATGTCACCAGGTGCGACCCCTGGTCCCCAGAGTGTCAGGAACCTGTGAGACCCTCGGAGCCTTCAGCCTCCCACATCCAGGCCTCTGCACAAATGCCCACCCCACGACGTAAATCTCCCCAGCCTCCCTCAGTGGTCTCCTCAGCAGCCCCAGCTATGGACATGATAATGATAGCTGGCCCGTACCCGGCGCCTGTTAGGCCCCCTGGGGTTCGTTCAGTCCGGGACATAGGGCTCCAGACCCGGAGGGAGATGAAAGAGGTGGCCACACAGACACAGATAGCGGGTCACGACTTGACTGTACAGGCCACACGACGTCATCAGGTCCTGGTGGTCCTTGGTGTCTCGGATGTTTGGCAAGCATCAGAAGAGTACCAGGTGGTACCTGGAACACCCCTGCCAAAGAATTATAAATAACCCGGACAGGGTCCCTGTATGTAAATAGTTAAATTGTTGATGTACCCGGACGGGTGAATGTTCATAAAAAAGTTTTTTAATTTAATTAAAAAAACAACACAGTTTTCATTACTTTTATTACAGTCTCATCCTGCGACGCCATCGATCTCCTGTAAAAAAATGAAAAAAAAAACAGCAGTATACCACCTGTCCGACGCAGTCCATAGTAACGAGTGTCCCACGACGATCCAGCTCTGCTACATCAGAATGACATCAGAGGCAGGCAGCAGGCAGAGCCTGTCATCCCGGCGCAGCACAGCTGATTACCTGCTTCCCCGGCGGTGACGTCATCGGACTGGTTTACGGCCGGGATTACCCTGCAGTCACTGCAGTTATCGCGAAAAACTGCATGTGACCGCCAGGGAGAAGATAATGGTGGCCATCAAGCAGTCCAGGACGTGACCGCCGAAGATCTTCTGCCGGGTAAGTGCCGCTGACTCCTGACAGACCCGACCGACGGACACTCACAGTGACAGTGACAAATCCGATTCCGGTATCCGATATGACGAAAATATCGGTACTCGGAATCGAAAGCCCGATACAGCTAATATCGGCCGATACCCAATATTTGCAGTATCGTATCGCTCAACACTAACCACCACCTGATCATAGAATTCATAGAATGGTAGAGTTGGAAGGGACCTCCTGGGTCATCTGGTCCAACCCCCTGCTCAAAGCAGGATTCTCTAAATCATCCCAGACAGATGTCTATCCAGCCTCTGTTTGAAGACTTCCATTGAAGGACAACTCACCACCTCTTGTGGCAGCCTGTTCCACTCATTGATCACCCTAACTGTCAAAAAGTTTTTTCTAATATCTAATCTGTGTCTCCTCCCATTCAGTTTCATCCCATTGCTTCTAGTCTTTCCTTGCGCAAATGAGAATAAAGATGATCCTTCTACAATGTGACAGCCCTTGAGATATTTGTAGACAGCTATTAAGTCTCCTCTCAGTCTTCTTTTTTGCAAGCTAAACATTCCCAAATCCTGCAACCGTTCCTCATAGGACATGGTTTGCAGACCGGTCACCATTCTGGTGGCTCTTCTCTGAACTTGCTCCAGTTTGTTGATGTCTTTTTTAAAATGTGGTACCCAAAACTGGACACAGTATTCCAGATGAGGTCTGACCAAAGAGGAGTAGAGGGCAATAATGACCTCACGTGATCTAGACTGTATGCTTCTGTTGATACATCCTAGAATTGCATTTGCCTTTTTTGCTGCTGCATCACACTGTTGACTCATGTTAAGTCTGTGATCAATTAGTATACCCAAGTCTTTTTCACATGTGCTGTTACTTAGCCCTATTCCTCCCATTTTGTATATGCTTTTTTCATTTTTATTGCCCAGATGTAGTACTTTGCATTTTTCCCTGTTAAAATCCATTCTGTTAGTTGCTGCCCACTGCTCCAGTTTATGTATATCTTTTTGAATCCTCTCTCTCTCTTCTCTAGTATTAGCTACCCCTCCTAGCTTTGTGTCATCAGCAAATTTGATCAGTTTTCCCTCAATTCCTTCATCTAAATCATTGATAAAGATGTTGAACAATACAGGGCCCAAAACAGAGCCTTGTGGTACCCCACTTGAGACATTCTTCCAACTGGATGTGCAGCCATTTACAACCACTCTTTGGGTCCGATCACTAAGCCAGTTATGAATCCACCTAACAGTTGCCTTGTCCATTCCATACTTAGTCATTTTTTCAATAAGGATTGTGTGAGATACTTTGTCAAATGCTTTGCTGAAGTCAAGATATACTATATCTACAGCATTTCCCTGATCCACCCAGTCAGTGATTCTGTCATAGAAGGAAATTAAGTTAGTCTGACATGACTTATTAGTTACAAACCCATGCTGACTCTGTTTAATCACTTCATTCTTATCCAGGTACTTGCATACATGTTCTTTAATAATTTGTTCAAAGATCTTTCCTGGTATAGAAGTCAGACTCACCGGCCTGTAGTTCCCTGGGTCCACCTTCTTCCCCTTTTTGAAGATAGGAACAACATTTGCTCTTCTCCAGTCTTCTGGGACTTCTCCTGTTCTCCAAGAATTTTCAAAGATTATGGACAGTGGTTCAAGAATTTCTTCTGCTATCTCCTTCAGTACCCTGGGGTGTAATTCATCTGGACCTGGAGACTTGAATTCATTTAGGTTAGCTAAGTGTTTCCTCACTGTCTTTCTGTTTATAGATATCCTGGATTCTTCTATTCCTTTAATAGGACAGTGAAGATTTAGTTGATGTTACATTTCCTTTCTGAGAGAAAACAGATGCAAAATAGGAATTTAAAAGTTCAGCCTTCTCAACATCCTGACTTACCATTTCATCATTTTCATCCTGTAAAAATCCTATAGCATCTTTGATTTTTCTTTTACTTTTGACGTATCCCCAAAATCCTTTTTTGTTGCTTTTGACGTCACTTGCAAGCCTTAATTCATTGTCAGCTTTAGATAATCTGATTTGTGCCCTGCAGGTTCTGCAGACGGCATTATATTCTTCTTTAGATATGCCTCCCTCTTTCCATTTGATAAACATTTCTTTCTTCCTTTTTAGCATGTGTTTAAGTTCTATGTTCATCCATCCTGGTTTCCTTAAATGCTTCCCATTCTTCCCTCTTTTCGGAATTGTTAACGATTGTGCTTTGAGAATCTCATTTTTCAAGATTTTCCATCCTTCCTGGACATTTTTGTCCTTAAGGATATCCAGCCATTGGATCCCTCCAATTCTCTTTCTGAGTTCCTTAAAATCTGCCTTTCTGAAATCTAACCTTGACGTCTGAGTCTTCACAGGTCTTCCTCCTCTTGTTATCCAAAATTCTAAAATAGCATGGTCACTACCTCCTAGGGTCCCAGCCACTCTTACCTCCTCCACCATTTCCTCCCTGTTTATGAGGATTAGATCCAAGGTAGCAGATCCCCTTGTTTTCTCCATTACCTTTTGGAAGATAAAGTTGTCAGCAAGAGAGGATAAGAATTTCCTGGACCTGTTAGTTTTGCCTGAGAGAGATTCCCAACAAATGTCTGGATAGTTGAAATCTCCCATGACCACTATGTCATATTTTTTGGAGAACTTGGCCATTTGATGCATATAGAGTTCATCCATATCTTCAGCTTGCACAGGCGGCCTGTAGTAAATGCCACAATGGTGTCATTTCCATTGTTCTGTCCTTGTATTCTTACCCAAACAGTTTCCACAGAACTCCCAGTCTCTGAAGCTTCAATCTCTGTGCAGATATACGCTTTTCTAACATACAATGCAACACCTCCTCCTCTTTATCAAGTCTGTTTCTTGCAAATAAGTTGTAACCTTCTAGCCTTGTATTCCAATCATGTGTATCGTCCCACCAAGTCTCAGTGATTCCAATGACATCATATTTCTTCTCCTGCGTTAGTAGCTCCAGTTCTCCTTGTTTGTTGCCCATGCTTTGTGCATTCGTATAGAAACACTTTAGTTTGTGATTGGTTTCTCTTTCTTCAATATTTTTATTATGTAGATTTTTTTGTCTTTGTTCTTCCCCTTCACTTCTAATAGCAGAGTTCTCAATAGCATTTGTCAGGTGTATGGCTTTTGCTGGCGTTTTGCTTCCCTTCCCACATTGTTCTAGTTTAAAGCTCTCCTGATGAGTGTAGCAAGGCGACTTCCAAATACATGTTTTCCAGTCTTCGTAAGGTGCACCCCATCTCTAGCAAGTAGTCCATCGTACAGGTAATTCACTCCGTGATCCAGAAATCCAAATCCTTGCTGACGGCACCATCGACGTAGCCAGTTGTTCACCTGCAGAATCTTATTCCACCTCCTTGTTCCATGGCCATCCACTGGAAGGATGGAGGAGAAGACCACCTGCGCTCCCAGTTCTTTCACTTTCTTACCTAAGTTTTCAAAGTCACTGCAGATGGTTTCCAGGTCACTTCTTGTGGTGTCATTTGTCCCCACATGTATTAGCAGGAATGGGTAGTCATCTTTAGGTCTGAAGAGTCCTGATATCCTGTCAGACACATCTTTAATTTTTGCACCTGGAAGACAGCACATTTCTCTTGAGGTTATATCTGGTCTGCAGATAGCAGCCTCTGTTCCTCTCAACAGGGAATCCCCCATGACAACAACTCTCCGTTTCTTCTTCACAACATTTTTCTTTCTCCATTCAGGAGGACTCTGAGGGCGTACAAGGTTACTCTTTGTGGGCAAAGTCTTATCCTGATGTATTTCTTCATCATTCTCCTGTGTAAGAGCCTGGTACTGGTTTCTGAGCAGAATTGGTGCTGACTGCCTCCTGATCCTCCTGCTTCTTTGGGTCACATGCTTCCATTCCTCTGTTTCTTCAGTTGCACTTCGAATTTCTTCTCTTTCTGTACCATGAAGAGATAATTCTGCTCTGTCTAAGAACTCTTCACCTTCCTTAATGGTCTTCAATGTAGATAACCTCTCTTCCAGATTTTGCAACTTTTCCTCCAACAGGGACACAAGCTTGCATTTGTGGCATGTGAAATTTGGATTTTCCACTGGTAAGTCTATGAACATGTAGCAAGAAATGCAGCTCACCACATGGCTCCTGGCCTCCTCCATGTTCTTATTGTTCAAGAGATAATCAAGCGGTGAAATATAAGCCAAAACTCGGGCGCCGCTAGGCGCGCGGTTTACTGATGTCCTCCTTTCAGCTGCAACAGCCAAAATCCAGTGTTCCTTGAGCTCGCGGAGACTCTTCACTTATCACAGAAGGCACTGGGAATATGCAAATTATCTCCTCAGGACTCCTCCCCTGGTTTACTGATGTCCTCCTTTTCAGCTGCAACAGCCAAAATCCAGTGTTCCTTGAGCTCGCGGAGACTCTTCACTTATCCCAGAAGGCACTGGGAATATGCAAATTATTTCCTCGGGACTCCTCCCCTGGTTTGGCTCCCTCCAGCCAATGTCTCCACTCTTCAAAAGCCCACTTCATGGCTAATAACTCCCGATTACCCACGTCATAATTACGTTCAGTGGGAGAAAATTTTCGAGAGAAAAAGGCACAAGGGTTACTTTTAGAGGTCTCTGGATCTCTTTGGGACAAAACGGCACCTGCCCCAATTTCAGAGGCATCAACCTCCACCAGAAATGGTAGAGAAACATCAGGCTGCCGTAGAACAGGAGCAGAAGTGAATCTCTGCTTAAGTTCCTGAAATGCAGAGACTGCCTCAGGAGGCCAATTCACCACATCAGAACCATTCTTGGTCAAATCAGTTAATGGTTTAACAATAACAGAGAAATTACCAATAAATTTACGATAAAAATTGGCAAAACCCAAGAATCTTTGAAGAGCCTTTAATGAAGTAGGTTGGACCCAATCACAGATGGCCTGAACTTTGACCGGGTCCATTTCAATAACAGATGGGGACAAAATGAATCCCAGAAATGAGATCCTCTGAACGCCAAAAAGACACTTTGATCCCTTCACATACAGAGCATTCTCTCTCAAAATCTGGAACACAGTCCGAACATGTTTTACATGAGAGTCCCAGTCATTGGAAAAAATCAAGATATCATCCAAATAAACAATCAGAAATGTATCCACAAAATCCCTGAAAATGTCATTCATGAAGGACTGGAAGACAGAAGGAGCATTAGTGAGCCCAAAGGGCATCACAAGGTACTTAAAATGCCCTTCAGGGGTATTAAATGCCGTCTTCCATTCATCCCCGTGCTTAATGCGAATAAGGTTATATGCCCCCCTGAGGTCAAGCTTGGTAAACCAAGTAGCGTTTTTCACCCTGGAAAACAGATCAGAGATCAAGGGTAAAGGATATTGATATTTCACAGTAATATTGTTCAAGATACGATAATCAATACACGGCCTTAATGAACCATCCTTTTTGGCCACAAAGAAAAAACCGGCACCTAAGGGTGAAGAGGATGGTCTGATATGACCCTTCTCCAATGACTCCTTGATATAAGACCGCATAGCGTCATGTTCAGGTACAGACAGGTTAAAAAGGCGACCTTTAGGGAATTTACAACCAGGCACTAATTCAATAGCGCAGTCATAGCTCCTATGGGGAGGTAAGATGCAGATTTACTTTCGCTAAACACATCAGAAAAATCAATCAAAAAGTCAGGAACATCCTGAGCCTGGGGGAGGCAGAAAAACAAGAGTGTTGGTATTAACACATTGGCAGCCCCAACTGGTAACAGACACAGATTTCCAATCCAAAACAGGATTATGAGACTGTAACCAAGGGAAACCCAGTACGATAATGTCATGCAGATTATACAGAACCAAAAATTTGCAACTCTCTTGATGATCAGGTTCTACCCTCATTATCACCTGAGTAGAGAACTGAGGTTTATTCTCAGCCAAAGGGGTAGAATCGATCCCCAGTAGGGGAATAGACTTCCGTAGGGGTATCAAGGGAAACCCACAACGTTTAGCGAAATCAAAATCCATCAGGTTAATAGCTGCTCCAGAATCAACAAAAGCCTGAGCAGAAAATGAGGACAGAGAGCATATCAGGGTAACAGTTAATAAAAACTTAGTCTGAACACTACCCAAGACAACTGAGCGTGCAAAACGTCTTCCCCGCTTAGGGCAGACTGAAATAGCATGAGAGGCATCACCACAGTAGAAACATAACCCATTGCGCTTTCGAAATTCATGACGCTGTGCCCCAGAAACCACTCTATCACACTGCATGGATTAAGAAGCAGGTTCACAAAGCAACATTATTCCACGCATACCTTTCCGCTCACGCAAACGTCTGTCAATTTGAATCGCTAATGACATAGAATCATTGAGACCAGAGGGAACAGGGAATCCCACCATAACATCCTTTACATTATCTGACAGTCCCTTCCGAAAAAGAGCTGCCAAAGCGTCGTCATTCCATTTGATCAGGACTGCCCACCTACGGAATCTCTGACAGTATAACTCAGCGTCCTCAAGCCCCTGACTTAATGCCAACAAAGTTTTTTCAGCTTGATCAGTGACATTAGGCTCATTGTACAATAACCCCAAAGCCTGAAAAAACGCATCAACATCACTCAAAACAGGATCCCCAGGTGTCAGGGAAAAAGCCCAATCCTGAGGGTCGCCGCGCAGGAGAGAGATGACAATTTGAACCTGCTGCGCAGCGTTCCCTGAGGACTTAGATTTTAAGGCAAAAAACAATTTACAGTTATTTTTGAAAATCTGAAATTTAGCTCGATCCCCTAAAAACAAATCTGGCATGGGAATCCTAGGTTCCACAACAGGCAACCTAGCAAGATAGGTAGCAATACTCCAAACTTTAGGGGCAAGCTGATCCACACGGCCAGACAACTGTGCAAACTCCATTGAGAGAGAAAAAAAATCCTCCTCAGCACCCAGAGATACAGAGGGAAAAAAAAAAATGAAACAAACAGAAAAAAATATATATATCTCTGACAACTCTGACAACTTTTTTTTTTCTTTCCACAATATTTTTCCCTTCTGTGAGTACCATATAATTTTCAGTTTAGGCCGGTGATACTGTTATGATTTGGTAGCTGAGGAGAGCAGGCAAAAAGGAAATACACCAGAGCAGTTGGAAACTATGAGATTGCAGTACCCTGACTAACCACCACAACTAGAGGCAGCCGTGGAGCGTTCCTACATTGGTCCTAGACGCCTCATCACAGCCTGAGAAACTAACTACACCTAAAGATAGAAAGAGGAAAGCTATCTGCCCCGGAGCAGATCCCCAAAGAACATAGAAAGCCCCCAAACATGTAATGGCGGTTAGACAAGAAGAAATACTGACACAGACAGAAAATAGTATGAGCAAACGTTGGGGCCCAAACTTACTAAATAGAAAAGGATAGGAAGGGCACTTACTGCAATCCCAAAAAACCCTGAAAAGCACCAACTCTACTAATTTCAAAAACACCTGAGATCACACGACCTCTACCACCTAAATTAGTTCTCTGGTGTAACCAAAAACTAAACAGCAGCCACTGAAAAAACTGGAAAAAGCAAATGTACAAACATCAGTGGCTGAACTGAACTGAGAGGGCAAAAGCCCCCTGAGGGGACCCTGAAGGCCCCCACAGAAGTGCAGGACAAAATGCAAAAATCAAGCACAAAAACAAAAAGAAGAAAATGTCTTATCTGTTAGAAGGAGATTCAGACACGACACAGCAGGCTACCAAGGAAACAGGAATCAAGGATTGAGACCAGAACAATTGATCACCGGCAACCCTGATGGAAGGCGACTCCCTTATATAAGACCAGTCAGTAACACCTGATTCCCAATCCTCACAATCTTCACTGGACAGTCCAGTACCGTTTGTAACCACCAGAGGGAGCTTCTGCTCAGAACTCATTTCCAGCCTATTCACAACAGAAGAACCCCGCGGCCACCGGGGAAGATGAAGGTCTAATATTCCCCTTTGCCAGACTTTCAGCAATATAATCCTTCATGGCCTGCCTCTCAGGACCAGATAGGTTATACAACCTAGATTTAGGTAACTTGGCCTCAGGGAGCAGTTTTACAGAACAGTCATACACGCGATGAGGAGGTAGTTCCTGACACCCTTTCTCCGAGAATACATCCTCAAAGTCCGCCAGAAATGGAGGTAAGACCCTAGGAGTGACCGCACCGATGACCGTATTCATGCAGTTTTTATTACAGAATTCACTCCATTGGCTTATCTCTCTGGATTGCCAATCAATAACTGGGTTATGCTTAGTTAACCAAGGAAGGCCCAACACTATGGGAGTGGGAAGACCCTCCAACACGTAACAAGACAACAGTTCTTTATGTATCGCCCCCACTTGAAGTTTTACTTCATGCACAGCTTGCAAAAAACTTCCCTGACCGAGAGGTCTGGCGTCGATCGAGAATATGGGGATGGGTTTAGCCAACACACTCAATTGCATACCTTGAACCCGGGCAAACCGAGCGTCCACCAGATTAGCCCCGGCCCCACTATCCAGAAGAACAGATATCCTCTCAGTTCTCGTACCCACCACCACTAGTGTTGAGCATTCCGATACCGCAAGTATCGGGTATCGGCCGATATTCGCGTTATCGGAATTCCGATACTTAATTCCGATACTTTTTCCATATCGTATACCGGAATCGGAAGTTCCCATAATTCTTTGAGAGGCAATGTGATTTTAGTCAGCCAATGAGGAATCCTACGAAGTGTGGGCACATCCTGTAATGATGCGGTCATCTTAACTAATGGCATGGCTGTGATTGGCTGCTGAAATGATGTCAGAATGCACTATAAAAGGCGCCGCAGCCATTTTAGCGTCACTGTGCTGTGAACTCAGTTAGGGACAGAACGCTGCTGTGCTGACTCTGAGGGACAGTTAGATATTGCGATTTTGTGTACTACTGTGCTTGAGGCAGGCTAGTTTACCAACCGCTGTGTAAAGCTTCATTTTGCCAGTGTTGTTTTAACAGCTCTGTGCAAGGTGTGTGTGTGACAGTGCAGGTGACGCTGCAGTTTGCTCTGCATCCACCGCTGTTTGTAGGCATCTGCACGTGTCACTTTTTTTTTTTTTTTTTTTTTATTTTATTTAGTGGAATTGGTGCAGCTCCATTATATTAGAAAAAAATCAAATCTATTAGTGTGACGTGCTTCCATCCGTATACAATACATTGGTTGCAAACACTATAGAAGTACAGAAAGGAGCTTTTCACAGATTGTGGACAGTTGTGTTTCAGTGTTCACTTCAGTCTGTGTTTTTTACTTTTTTGAGTGCAGATCACGCTCCAGTTACATGTTCAAGCACTGCTGCTTGTACTCTGCTGAGCGTGTCTCAGTGGCTCATCCTTTTCATTTATCTCCAATTGGTTCTGCTACATTCCATTTAAAATAAATCTAATCTATTAGTGTGACGCGCTTCCATCCGTATACAATACATTGGTTGCAAACACTATAGAAGTACAGAAAGGAGCTTTTCACAGATTGTGGACAGTTGTGTTTCAGTGTTCACTTCAGTCTGTGTTTTTTACTTTTTTTAGTGCAGATCACGCTCCAGTTACATGTTCAAGCACTGCTGCTTGTACTCTGCTGAGCGTGTCTCAGTGGCTCATCCTTTTCATTTATCTCCAATTGGTTCTGCTACATTCCATTTAAAATAAATCTAATCTATTAGTGTGACGCGCTTCCATCCGTATACAATACATTGGTTGCAAACACTATAGAAGTACAGAAAGGAGCTTTTCACAGATTGTGGACAGTTGTGTTTCAGTGTTCACTTCAGTCTGTGTTTTTTACTTTTTTTAGTGCAGATCACGCTCCAGTTACATGTTCAAGCACTGCTGCTTGTACTCTGCTGAGCGTGTCTCAGTGGCTCATCCTTTTCATTTATCTCCAATTGGTTCTGCTACATTCCATTTAAAATAAATCTAATCTATTAGTGTGACGCGCTTCCATCCGTATACAATACATTGGTTGCAAACACTATAGAAGTACAGAAAGGAGCTTTTCACAGATTGTGGACAGTTGTGTTTCAGTGTTCACTTCAGTCTGTGTTTTTTACTTTTTTTAGTGCAGATCACGCTCCAGTTACATGTTCAAGCACTGCTGCTTGTACTCTGCTGAGCGTGTCTCAGTGGCTCATCCTTTTCATTTATCTCCAATTGGTTCTGCTACATTCCATTTAAAATAAATCTAATCTATTAGTGTGACGCGCTTCCATCCGTATACAATACATTGGTTGCAAACACTATAGAAGTACAGAAAGGAGCTTTTCACAGATTGTGGACAGTTGTGTTTCAGTGTTCACTTCAGTCTGTGTTTTTTACTTTTTTTAGTGCAGATCACGCTCCAGTTACATGTTCAAGCACTGCTGCTTGTACTCTGCTGAGCGTGTCTCAGTGGCTCATCCTTTTCATTTATCTCCAATTGGTTCTGCTACATTCCATTTAAAATAAATCTAATCTATTAGTGTGACGCGCTTCCATCCGTATACAATACATTGGTTGCAAACACTATAGAAGTACAGAAAGGAGCTTTTCACAGATTGTGGACAGTTGTGTTTCAGTGTTCACTTCAGTCTGTGTTTTTTACTTTTTTTAGTGCAGATCACGCTCCAGTTACATGTTCAAGCACTGCTGCTTGTACTCTGCTGAGCGTGTCTCAGTGGCTCATCCTTTTCATTTATCTCCAATTGGTTCTGCTACATTCCATTTAAAATAAATCTAATCTATTAGTGTGACGCGCTTCCATCCGTATACAATACATTGGTTGCAAACAATATAGAAGTACACAAACGGGCCTTTCACAGCTACTGAACATGGGTTTTTAATTTTTAACTAAAATATGTATTTTTTCAAATGACACAAATATAAGTAATGTTGAAGAGGAATAGTCCTACATCCATTGTTTGCACAATATTACAGGTGTACATCATGTCCCTTAATCAACAATGTATTATTATATTTACTTGTATGCTTTTATTTAAAAGCCAAGAACACAGAAGGATAACCTTCGCACTGCAGCTGTTGTCAAAGTTCAACCCACATTATGCACTTCCAACATTGCAGCATTTGAGGCATGATGTGAGTTGGATTGGTCAAAGTTATGGAGTGAGAAGGTTCACCATCAGTACCCTATAGCATAAGTATGCTTTTGTTTAGCATTTGTGTTAGACATGTGGATATCTGCCATAATATGTCACAATTATTTAGTTACAGATTTGTTACCAACACTAATCATTGAATGGTTTTAAATTTGACGTTTCACTTGTTTACAGCTTAGAAATAAGGGTGTAGCCTGATATCTATGTGTAGCACTAGCCACTTTAACATGTCATGTTTTTTTAAACATGTGTAGCTAGGTAGCAGTAATTTTTGCCGGACACACAGCAGGGGAACAGCAGGCGTTACTGAACCCCACTATCACTATAGCTTGTGTATTGGTCTGTGGACACGACACTTCTGAGCAGCAACTGGCAGTGTTGTAGCCCAGGGAGTATAGCTCAGGTGGTAGAAAGATGAACATAACAGGAGACATGGAAAACGTTGTCAACCAGTTAGTTAATCTGAAACCGGACAGGCAAATTCAGGCGAGATCCATGCCTAGTTCATTTTCAGAAAAGTAAGCCGTTCTACATTATCGTAGGATAGTCGCATGCAACGGTCTGTTAGTACACCACCTGCAGCAGTAAAGACGCGCTCCGATAATACACTGCCAGCAGATCAAGCCAGCACCTCCAATGCATACTGGCTAAGCTCTGGCCATGTATCCAGCTTAGAGACACAAAACTTGAATGGGGAAGAGCCATCTGGGAGTACACTGAGAGGGCAAGACATGTAGTCTGTCACCATCTTACGGAAATGTTGCCTCCTGCTGACTGGAGCCGTCTCGGATGGTGTAGACATTGGTGGCGCTGCCACAAAACTTCGACACATTTGGAACATACTGTTCTTGCCCTGTGCAGAGGCGCTGCTTGTGCTCCCTCTTGTTGCAGAGCTGTCTCCACTGCCTCGACGCACAGAGCTGCTTTGTAAATCAGTAGCAGCAGCAGTGCTCTCGGCTGGAATGGAGAACATTATGGATTGCACCAGTGTGTCTTGGTACTTCCGCATTTTACGCTCCCGGTTCAACGGTGTGATGAGGCTTTGTAAGTTGTCCCGGTAGCGAGGGTCTAGGAGGTGTACACCCAATAATCAGACGTGGTGTGAATGTGTTCGATGCGGCGGTCGTTTCTCAGCCACTGCAGCATGAAATCAACCATGTGCTGCAGACTCCCAACTGGCCAAGAAACGTTGTCCCCTGCAAGAGGCGTCATCTCCGCCTGCTGTGCATCACCCCACCCTTGGTCTACATACTGACTAGAGCATTGTCTACCTCCCTCTGGAGCGATGTCTTCCTCCTCCATTGACTCCTCCTCATCCTCCTCACAAAGTCCTTCAAATACATATAAATTTACAAAATTTAAAACTCAAAATTTAAAAACTTTGTATCATAATTCTGTAACATCAGTTTATGGAAACACAATAGCATTACAAAAGGATAGACAAAAAATGTACATTATGTGCTTTGTAAATACATTAAAAGTTTGTAATGGTTATGAAAATATAGACAGCGACTCTGGAGGTTCAATTGTTGATACAGCATGGTACTTTGAAAGTCCTCCAGCCCTTTGTGAGGAACCACGTTGCGCTGACTGTCCAGAAGGTGATGGAATTTGTGACTCCTCATCCTCCACCTCTTCCAAAACCTCATGCCTTAGTGCTTGCAGTGTTTTTTGAAGCAGGCAGATAAGGGGGACAGTCAGGCTGACTAGTGCATCATCTGCACTCGCCATCCGCGTTGACTCATCAAACGCACGCAAAACGTGGCAGATATCCTTCATAGAGTTATTCGCCACTCATTACACTGGCAGTGGCTGCCCATTCATTATAGGATCCAATTCTAATTACTGGTTCTCACCAACATAGCTCTCCACAGCGCAGCACCCCCCTACATCTCCTCCCTTATTTATATTTATCGGCCTAACCGACTGCTGCACTCTGCAAACGACCTTCGACTAACCTCTGCACTAATCCGTACCTCCCACTCCCAACTCCAAGACTTCACCCGCGCTGCGCCAATCCTCTGGAATGCTCTACCCCAAGAAATTAGGACTATCCGCAATTTGGATGGTTTCAGGCGCTCCCTCAAAACACATTTGTTCACAGTGGCCTATCACATTCACTAATCAAAGTCATTCTATGTGTAATTCTGTGTGTGTAGCCCATTCACTATCTCCATGCATCCCTCACTTCCTTAAAATGGCTGGACCATCATTGTAAAAACACCATTGTATATAAACACCTGTACTTTGTATCTCCCACACCTCATTGTAGATTGTAAGCTTTCACCAGCAGGGGCGGCTGATTTTGCTTTAATTATTGTATTGTTAACGTTGTTACTTATGACTCGTGTTTTGAAACTGTTAAACTGTAAAGCACTGCGGAATATTATGGCGCTATATAAATAAATAATATTATTATTCTTATTATAGAGGCCCACTCAGTAGTGGTGAAGTGTGAACGCCGCAAATTGCGAGTTGACTGCGCCTGATGCAGCTGATACTCCATTACTGTTGGCTGCTGCTCACACAACCGCTCCAACATATGTAACGAGGAATTCCACCTGGTGGGTACGTCACATATAATGCGATGTTCATGAAGGTGAAATCTGCGTTGCAGAGCTGCAATCAGCGATCTGGCCATGCTGGAACGTCGCAAGTGAGCGCACTCTAGGCGGACCTTGTGCAGCAGTGCATCAAGATCCGGATAGTCCCTCAAAAAACTCTGCACGACCAAGTTGAGCACATATGACAGACATGGTATGTGAGTGAGGTTGCCAAGGCCCAGAGCTGACACCAGATTTCGGCCATTGTCACACACTACCAAGCCTGCCTGTAGATTCTCTTCCAAAAACCACACGTCGCTCTCCTGCTTTATGGCATTACAGAGCTCCTGCGCTGTGTGGCTAAGATTCCCCATGGAAATTAATTTCAGGATGGCCTGTTGACATTTGGACACGGCTGTGCTCATATCGGTCGCAACAGGTAAACGTTCACGGGTCCATGTGGAGGTAGACCGTGACGGCTCCTGCAGCGATGATTCTGAGGAACTGGAATAGGAGGAGGAATCAATGTGTACAGACTTGATTCCTGCAATCCTTGGAGTTGGCAGAACACGTACAGCGCCACTCGCAAGATCAGTACCCGGCTGCACAACATTGACCCAATGGGCAGTGAGGGAAAGGTATCGTCCCTGGCCATGGGTGTTAGAACCCTCTTGTTAGGTTTTGTTTCAGTTTGCTGGTCACATGACCTTTTTTCCCTATTTAGTCTGGCTCCGCCCTTCTGGCTTTGCTTGACTTCATTGTATTATCTACTGTTAAGCTAGCCGGGTGCTTAGGTGCCTTAATCTGTGAGTTTTGCTTGATGTTAGGATCACAAAGTATTTATTTTTCTGTTTAATTATCCATGCTACAATTTATGTTAGGAGGTGTCCACCTTTTCTCCCAGTCCCTAGATCTTGTAGGGATTACTCCCTCGCAACTATAGGTCTTCGTTCACACTAGATGAGGACTTTAGCGGGTCTGGTCGCAGGATCAGGTTCCCCGTTACATCGTAGGGATTCAGCTTAGTTGTATTGTAGGGACAGAATTCCCTTCTTTCCTTACTGGTTGTAGCAGATCATAACAATGGGTACTGGTCCACGCATCGGTGGTCAGGTGGACCTTGCTACTGAGGGCTTTTAGTAGCGCATGTTTAATTTTTCCCTCAACATGCTTTTGCAGACCAGGGACGGCTTGCCTGCTGAAATGAAATCGGCTTGGCACATTGTATTGTGGGATTGACAATGATATTCAGTTACGGAAACTGTCTGTCTCCACCAGCCTGAATCACAGCATTTCAAGGGACAGGAGTTTTGCAATGCCAGCATTCAGAGCCTGTGCTCGTGCATGGTTTGCGGAGTATGGCCGTCTTTTATCCCATGCCTGTGCTACCGCTGGCTGTTTTGTGGCCTGGGAGTGTGAGGATGACAGGGAACTTGCTGCTGTGTGTGGAATAACAGTTTGTCTCTGGACAACAGTGGCCGAGGTTCTTCCATGGCGATCCTGTGAGGAAGCATAACCAGCTGTGTGTGAGCTCGATGAAGAGGCTTCAACACAACCTGAAGATGTAGGTGCTGCTGTAGGTTGGCCTACATCTCCAGTGTGTCTTTGTAACTCAACTACGTGCTTTGTCCGCACATGTTTCCACATATTTGTGGTATTGAGGTGACTGACACTTTTAGCTATTTTTAATTTTTGATTACACAGCTTGCATTTCACATAGCAAATATCATGTGCAAGTGTGTGAAAAAAGGACCACGCAGTGCAAGTCCTGGGAGCGCACGTTTTGACTTTTGGAAGACAACTGCTCCGAACAGGTGCCAAACTGGAGGCTACAGGCAACCGAGTCTGCAGCCTAACTCTCCCTCCTGTTTGTACCGTTGGGGCAATGTCTTCCTCTATCTTCCTTCTATCACTAACCATTTCTCTAGGCCTCTCCCAGCTTTCAACCAAAGTACTGGTTCTCACCCACAAAGCTCTCCACAGTGCAGCACCCCTCCTACATCTCCTCCCTCATTTCTATCTATCGGCCTAACCGACTGCTGCGCTCTGCAAACGACTTTCGACTAACCTCTGCACTAATACGTACCTCCCACTCCCGACTCCAAGACTTCTCCTGCTCTACGCCAATCCTCTGGAATGCTGTACCCCAAGAAATTAGGACTATCCACAATTTGCATGGTTTCAGGCGCTCCCTCAAAACACATTTGTTCAGAGCGGCCTATCACATTCACTAATCAAAGTCATTCTATGTATTCTGTGTAAGTGTGTGTGTGTCTCTAGCCCATTCACTATCTCCATCCCTCAGTCCCTTAAGATGGCTGGAACATCATTGTAAATGCACCATTGTATATAAACACCTATACTTTGTATCTCCCCCATCTCATTGTACATTGTAAGCTGTCACGAGCAGGGGCGACTTATTTAGCTTAAATTATTGTATTGTTAACGTTGTTACTTATGACTTGTGTTCTGAAACTGCTAAACTGTAAAGCGCTGCGGAATATGATGGCGCTATATAAATAAATATTATTATTATTCCTCTGAGCTGCTCCCACCACCTTCCTGTTCTTCATGCCATGTTGGGTATTGGACCTCATCATCTCCACTACCCTCTTCCAACACCTGCTGTTGGGTGGTCTGGCCAGCACCATGCTCAACAGAAACTGGCACCTGGGTCTCATCATCATCATCAGATGCGTTCTGCGGTGTGCTGACCATCGGCACTGTCTCACCCGCCTCTTCAGATTCAGAGAGACACAGCTGTTGCGCATCACTGCATACTCCCTCTTCTTCACATTACAGAATGCTGCTTGGCTGGGCCCCTGTTTGCAAGCCAATAGATTATGAGAACAGAAGCAGACACTCAGCTGGCTCCTGTACAGAACTCTCTGACTGCCTGGGCAATTTGCCAGGCGGTGAAGAGACAGATGGTTGCCCAACAGTGCTGTGGTCCTGAGAGGAGGTGGAAGCAATTGAAGTCGATGCATTGGCTGAGATCCAAACAACAACGGCTTCAATTTGTTCTTCCCGCAGCAGGGGGGTACTCCGAGCTCCTACAAAAGTGCGCATAAAGGAACGCTCACGGCCCGGGGAAAACTGGTGGATGCTGTGTCACTGGGGGCCGCAGCAGCCACAGAATCCCCACGTCCTCTCCCTGAAGAAACTCCACGACCACGTGCCTTACTCCCTGCCTTCTTCATCTTGGTAGATTGATAAAGAAAGTCTGAAAAGTTATAAGGCCTAAGTGTGGTTATTCCGCAGAGACTGCAGTGAACACTGCACACAACTGTTCAGTAGGTGTGAAAGGCCCCTTTGTGTACTTCTATAGTGTTTGCAACCAATGTATTGTATACGGATGGAAGCGCGTCACACTAATAGATTTTATTTATTTGTAATAGAATGGAGCAGCAACAATTAGAGAAAAATTTCAAGGATGTGCCAGTGACACACGCTCAGCAGACTACAACCAGCAGTGGTTGAAGAACTAACTGGAGCGTGATCTGCACTCCAAAAAGGAAAACCTCAGACTACAGTGAACACTGCACACAACTGTTCACTACCCAACGCGTCTCAGCAGGAAGGCAGTCTGTGCGTCAAAACAAAGGCGCAAGCATACATCCACGTACCCTGTTTATAAAGCTATATAAAAAAAATTATGTAGTAGTGACGCACACTTTATTGAGGTACAGTATTACATCGCCATTCACCATCTGTGGCTATGCAGTCTCATCTATATATACCTTATCTATCCGTTGTCATGCTTGCAAGTCGACAGTCAGGCATAAATAGCAATTTTCACTATGCACTATGCACTTTTTAAAGGTTATGTTTGTTAATAAACATGATTATTGCCACATATTATGAGTATTACATGATGGAAATTGTATAATTTTGTATAAACTGTTTAGTGACATTATTCAGCAAATGTAACATTTTAGTAATGTCACAGATAACTTGTAATGCTGATGATGTTTTGAAGTCAGACATTCATTGTCTATACAATAAAAATGGTGTACATACTGTTACTTATCCATCATTAATGGATTCAGATATGTACTTGTATGCTTTTATGTACAACCGTATAGCAGATTCCTTAACTAATTTATTTTGTGGTTTGCATTGCTGTTCAACATGTTAATGTATGTGTTTATGTTTGTCAATTCTTTATTTATCTAGATATTAGTTTAAATGAAATCATCATCTTATGGTAGTAAAGGTTATCTTTCTCGTGTTTGAAGTATAGACGTTTAAAATTGACAGGTAACAAGGAAATTACTTGATCTAGTATTTAAACATCCTCCTTGACCCTGGGCTCCAACACCGCCAGTTGTTGCTCGGAAGTGCTGTTAGCACAGTCAACACTTGCTCCTGTGTTACTGGGGTTCAGTAACGTCAGCTGGTCCTCGGTTGTGCCATTGGCTCTTTTCCTTCTGCTGCCCCTCCGGGTTCCAGCACAGTCAGCTGGTCCTCGTTACTTGCATTGGCTCTTGTACCTTCTGCTACCCGTCCGGGTTCCAGTACCGTCAACTGGTTCTCCGCAGTGCCTTTGGCCTAGGTGCCTCCATCTCGGTATCCGAGTTCCAGCAACGTCTGCTGGTCCTTGGTAGTGCTTTGGAGCACAGGTACCTCCTGCTTAGTAACCGTGTCCCAGTAACGTCAGCTGGTCCTCGGTTGTGCCATTGGCTCTTTTCCTTCTGCTGCCCCTCCGGGTTCCAGTACCGTCAACTGGTTCTCCGCAGTGCCTTTGGCCTAGGTGCCTCCATCTCGGTATCCGAGTTCCAGCAACGTCTGCTGGTCCTTGGTAGTGCTTTGGAGCACAGGTACCTCCTGCTTAGTAACCGTGTCCCAGTAACATCAGCTGGTACAAGATTGTGCTACAAATACAAGATATGGAACAAGAGACACAAGAACAATAAGCAGAAGATCTAAAAGCAGAAGAACATGAAGTATAAGACCAAAATGAAGAGCAAAATATATGCTCTAAATTCTAAGCAGAAGAAGACTAAGCAGTGTATGGGGGTGAGTCCGTTCCTCCTCGTGGTGCCCCTGGAAAATGCCTGCTGCTGCAGGCTAAACTGAACACGGACAAATACTGTTGTAATTTAAATCTTTTGTGACAGCAAGAACGGAAGGATGAAAAATTCATACTTTGACAGATTACAAGTACAGGATTCTCTGTCACAAATAAGAATATGATGAAGAAGATGAAGCAGAATATGAATAAGAATAATAGTTTAATAAGAAGAATATGAGTAATGTTAACAAAGATGAATAGCAAGAAGTTTAAGAAGAAGATAAAGAAGGTGAAGATGAAGAATAATTTGATGAAAAAGATGATGCTGCAGAAGATTATGAAGGAGAAAGTGTGTGAAAAGTTAAAAAGGTGAAGATGAAGAGCATGGAAGTTGTGTAATATACATATTTGCCAAAATATAAAAAACGTTAACATTGTCAATTTCTTCGTCAATCCGAACATCTTTAAAAAAAAAAATATTTATGCTATTCCATTTGATTGGGTTAAACATCTATGCCTTTAATGTCTCCTCAACCTTCCCCAATACATTCTACATTACTCTTTCTTGTTTTCCTTCATGTACAATTAACCAACAAGGCAAGAATGGGTTTTTTTTAATTTCGATATTTTGTTCCCATAGACTTACATGGGACTTCCGTATCGGTATCGGGTATCGCCGATATTTTAGTGATATCGGCGATACCATTCCGATTCCGATACTTTAGGATATCGGAAAGTATCGCTCAACTCTAACCACCACCTCCGCCGGTACGAGAAACTGAGAAGAACTTAGGGACGAAATACTTACTCCCAGATTGCCGTCCACCACACAACCTGGGATCAATAGTTTTCCGACGACCCTTTACTCTGCAAAGGATGGGATGGACACCCCCCAATAAAATGTCCCTTTTTCCCACAGAAGAAACAACTTCCTGTTTTGTGGCGCCCCGCCGGTCCCCTCCCCCAAAATGATGTCCCTCCTAATTGCATAGGCTCCTCTGGACTGACCAGGGGAACCTCCATATAAGGGACCCTTGAGGAAGGTGGAGTCATCACAGGGGGCGGAGTTACCCCGCACCTCTCCCGAAGTCGTCTGTCAATACAAATAACAAGGGCCATAGCAGTTTCCAGTGACGCGGGAGGGTCATACTGTGCCAATACATCCTTTAATTTGTCAGATAAACCTTGACAAAACTGGCTCCTAAGAGCCGGGTCATTCCACTGGGTGTCCGTGGCCCACCTACGGAACTCCGAACAGAATTCCTCCGCCGGACGATCACCCTGCTGGATCCTACGTAACTTAGATTCAGCAAGGGAGATCCGATCCGGGTCATCATATACAAGACCCAGAGCTGCAAAAAACCTATCCACTGACTGGAGAGCCGGGAGCCCGGGGGAAGGGAGAACGCCCATGATTGTGGGTCCCCTTGTAGGAGCGAGATGACAATTCCCACCCTTTGCTCATCACTCCCCGATGACTGTGGCCGCAGCCGAAAGTACAATTTACATGCCTCCCGAAAAACAAAAAACTTGTCCCGCCCCCCAGTGAACTTGTCAGGGAGAGCTACTTTAGGTTCTGGTCCGGCTTGCTCCGGGGGTACAAAACCTTGACTTAACGTCCGCCAGCTCCATGGACAAACTCTGCAACTGCCGAGCAAGACTGGCTACTGGATCCATGGTAACTGGAGAGAATCTTTTGTCGGTCGGTGAAAATGTCACGCTGTCTCTGCGTACCGGAGGTTAGGGCCTAAGCTGACCCTAAGCTGGGGCCCTGACTAATCCCTCTACCTGGAGGTACTGTTAAAGGTACAGAGATCCAGGCCGCCAGCGTAATCCCTACCTCCTGAGGATCCCTGAACCTCAGTGATCTAGTCCTGAGAAGGACCCCGATCACAACAACAGGGAACGGGATAATATAAGCCCACACACAGTACTAGACGAACGAGACAGTACAAGGGGAAAATCAACAACCACCTTGCATACAAAACTACATCACAACAACAGAGGGAACACCAACGGGTAAGGAGATAAATGATAAAGCGAGGAAGGGAAAAAAACACACACAAAGTACACTTCACTCCAAACTCCAAAATACCACAAGCCGCTCTGTTTGTCTGCCAGGAATGCTTTCACCAACACTTCCCTAGCAGACTGGCAGGTATTTGAAGGAATCCCATTACAGCAACATTAATTGCAGCTGGGCGAGGCTGGCCTCGTCTAGCACAGAGAGAGGGAGAATTAACTCCCTCACTGCCGAAAAACACCCAGCACCAGAAACTCAGCTGTGAGAAGTCAGGCTGTGCAATCGCGATGATCTTCGTAGCGACACACCCATGACACCGGGGTCCACCGTGCAGACGGAACCTGCTGCTAGTAAAATGGCGCAGAGTCGCCAAAATAAACATCGCAATGCGCTGTGGCAATATGTGTGAACTCTGTTATTTCACAGAGCCGCTAGAAGGAGTGCCGCAGCGCTATATGGCGATGTGTGCGAACTCACTAAACACAACTGAGTCACAAAATAAACACGCTAGGGCGCTGTCTAGCATTGAAAGCGAACCCTGTTACGTCACAGGGCCGCTGAGAAAAAGTTCTGTGTCTTGTCAGGCACCCAGGTACACAGTTAAGTGCTAAGCGAACATAGAACGTGATCATGCGCTAATGTCCTCGCGGGAGTCACCCGCAATCTATGGCGTCTGAACGCCAGGCCCTGAATACGGCAATCAAACTCCTCACCGGTTATGCCGGTAATCTAGGGCATCTAGGACACCGACCCTGACCAGCTAGCATACCAAACTCCTCACCGATTAAGTCGGTATTCTAGAGGCTTATTTCAGCCGGGCCCTAACCACACACACGCATGACCACACTGGCGCAAACCATATAATGGTTGATATTAGCGCATGGCGGCCCAGCCATGCTACCCTTTATAGTAACAGCTACAGGACCTGCCAGAAACAAGGACCAATGAAACTTGTTCCAGAACAACAGTAGTCACAGGACCTTCCTGGCAGACCAATAGGAGCTGCTGCAGTACCTGAGCATGTGACCCCTGATCTCCAATGAGAGATCTCACTCTGGGCATGCTCAGAAGGGGAAAGCAAGGACTTTGTCCTAAAGACGTCTGCTCGCCGCTAACCAGTATTGGCCACAATAGCAGAGCCTGGAGGAACAGCAGTAATCCTCTGCACACTGTTAGATTGGGCGAGACGCTGGGACCGACGTCTAAGCTGATCAGGCTCCACTGCGAATGGAGATGAATGGGGGACCGCAGCGGGACTGGTTCGAGACTCCCCTTGTGCAGCAGCGGGAACTTGAACCCTAACATTACCCCCCCCTCCTAGGCCCCCCCTTCTTTGGGCCTCGCTGCGCTCAAAGGCAGCGATGAGCTGCGGAGCGTGAACATGCTCAGCAGGCTCCCAGGACCTATCCTCAGGCCCATAACCCCTCCAATCCACCAAATAAAATTTTTTGCCTCGTACCACCACCTTGCACCCAACAATGGCGTTCACCTCATGATCGTCGGTAGATGAACCCGACGTCCCGGCAGATGACTCGGAAAACCGGGAAATGGCCACGGGTTTCAGGAGGGACACGGGAAAGGTGTCGGTGATACCAAGGCGAGGCGGAAGGGCTAGGCGGTAAACCACCGGGTTCACCTGCTCAAGAACTTTAAAGGGGCCCAAAAAGCGAGGTGCAAACTTGGTGGACTCTACACGTAGCCTGATGTTTCGGGCAGAAAGCCACACTAGGTCACCCGGAGCAAATGTAGGAGCGGGGCGCCGATGGGCATCAGCCGAAGACCTCATCCTCTCTTTGGAGGCCTGAATGGCATCCTGGGTGCGGTCCCAAATGTCCCGTGCCTCCACAGCCCAGTCTGCCACCCTGGAATCGGCGGAAGACACGGGCATGGGCACTGGTACCCGCGGATGCTGACCGTAGTTCAGGAGGAATGGGGTCTGTCCGGTGGAGTCAGCCACAGCATTATTTAGAACGAACTCAGCCCACGGTAGCAAGGATGCCCAGTCATCCTGCCTGGCAGAGACAAAATGTCGCAAATATGTGACCAAGGTCTGGTTAGCCCTCTCTACCAACCCATTCATCTCGGGATGGTATGCAGAGGAGAGATTCAACTCAATGCTGAGTAAACGACACAGCTCTCTCCAGAACCGAGACGCAAACTGGGACCTCGATCACTGACAATTTTGTCTGGCATACCGTGTAGGCGGAAAATATGCCTAATGAACAATGCTGCCAAGGCCCGTGCAGACGGTAACCGTGGTAATGGCACTAAGTGCACCATTTTGGAGAAGTGGTCGGTTATCACCCAGATGATGGTGCAGCCCCGAGACTTGGGTAAGCCCACCACAAAATCCATCCCGACCATCTCCCAAGGCCTGTCTGCCACCGGTAAAGGGAAAAGTAGCCCAGCTGGCCGTTGTCGAGGGGACTTATTCTTGGCGCAGGAGACGCACGCCTGAACGTATTCCCTGACGTCACGGACCATATGTGGCCACCAGTATGTCCTCGCCAGCAACTCATATGTCCTTTTTTCCCCAAAATGTCCACCCACCCTGGATGAATGTGCCCAAGAGAGTACCTCCGGTCACAAATTGGTGGGCACAAAAGTCTTGCCCGGAGGCACAGACTCAAGTGAAACCGAGGCACAGTTCTTAGGCTCTCTGTGGGGACAATCAACCGAGGCTCCTCCACCTCCTCAGAGGACACCACGGAGCGAGAAAGCGCATCGGCCCGAATGTTCTTCTCACCGGAGAGCAAATGGAGGGTGAAATGAAACCGGGAGAAGAACAGGGACCATCTGGCCTGATGAGAATTTAGCCGCTGGGCGGTCTGTAAATGGACCAAATTTTTGTGGTCAGTGAAAACTTGAAAGGGAAAGCGAGCCCCTTCCAGGAGATGTCTCCACTCGGAAAAGGCCAACTTCATGGCTAGCAACTCCCTATCCCCAATGGAATAATTCCTCTCCGCTGGTGTGAAGGTCTTGGAAAAGAAGAAACAAGGATGTTTCCGACCTTGAGCATCCTTTTGAAAAAGGACTGCTCCAGCACCAACGGACGAGGCATCGACCTCCAATAAAAAAGGCTTATCAACCTCGGGGCGATGTAAGATGGGAGCGCTAGCAAAATGGGACTTAATTGAAGTAAAGGCCTTGGAGACCTCCTCTGACCACAATTTGGGATTGGCTCCCTTCTTGGTGAGGGCTACCAAGGGAGCTACCAAAGTGGAGAAGTGGGGAATGAATTGGCGATAGTAATTAATGAACTCCATAAAGCGCTGCACCGCTTTAAGAGAATGGGGCTCTTGCCAATCCATCACAGCCTGTAGTTTGGCAGGATCCATAGCCAATCCCTGGGCGGAGCTGATATAGCCCAGGAAAGGTAAAGACTCCTGCTCAAACATGCATTTCTCCAACTTTGCATAGAGGGAGTTTGCCCGTAACAGGTCGAAGACTTTGCAGACATCCCTCCGGTGAGAGTCAATATCTGGAGAAAAGATGAGAATATCATCCAGATAGACTACTACAGAGGTGGAAAGCATATCCCGGAAGATATCATTGACAAAGTCTTGGAAAACGGCTGGGGCATTACAGAGCCCGAAGGGCATCACCAGGTATTCATAATGCCCATCCCTGGTATTAAAAGCCGTCTTCCATTCATCCCCTTCACGGATGCGAATCAGGTTATAAGCACCACGCAGATCTAATTTAGTAAATACCCTTGCTCCCCGGAGCCTATCAAAGAGCTCAGAGATCAGGGGCAATGGGTACTTATTCTTAACGGTGATGGCGTTAAGACCTCTGTAATCTATACACGGATGTAATTCTCCACTCTTCTTCTGCACGAAGAAGAACCCCGCTCCTGCTGGTGACACCGACTTCCTAATGAACCCTCTTGCCAGATTCTCCTGGATATATTGAGACATAGCCTCCGTCTCAGGAAGAGAGAGGGGATAGTCCCTTCTCCGAGGTGGTTCTGCTCCAGGCAAGAGGTCAATAGGACAGTCGTAGGGACGATGGGGCGGCAGAGTCTCCGCAGCCTTTTTAGAGAACACGTCTGCATATGACTGATAACACTTGGGAAGAGGAGAAAGATCTGCTGGTATCACTGTAGTGGTAACCTGAATGCACTCCCTGACACATCTGTCCTTACATGACTCACTCCAACCCAGTATCCTACCGGAGGTCCACTCGTGAGGGGAGTGGGAACGGAGCCAGGGTACTCCCAGTAGGATTTTGTCTATTCCCTCGGGAAGGACGAGAAGGGAAATAATTTCCTGATGGGAAGGGGGTACACACAAAGTAAGAGGGACAGTCTGATGTGTAATTGGCGAGGGCAATGTCAACCCATTCACTACCCTGGACAGTCACTGGTTTGTCGAGCGCTACCAGATGTATTGCGTGGCGACGAGCAAAGGTGGATGACATGAAATTCCCCTCTGCTCCTGAGTCCACACAAAGCTCGACTGTAAGTGTGGAAGAGTCCACAGTGACTGTCCCTTTAAATGTCATCTTGGAGGAAAATGCCGCTGTTCTAGTGAACCTCCTCCCAGGGCCACTAGACGCAATCACTTCCCCGATCGCTGTGGACATTTGTTGGCATAGTGTCCTGTCTGCTGACAAAGGTTACAGACCACAGATACTCGGACGACTCGAGACTTAGGTCCTGCACGAGGAACCTCTGTGGCCTTTTGGGATTCGGACGCCAGATCGGGGGATTCGAGAGGTGTGGCAAAGGTGGGAGCCAACCAATCCTCTACCTACACTGGTCCCGCTCCAACCTCCGCTCGTGAAAACGGAGGTCGATGCGGGTAGATATGGAATAAGCTTTTCCAGTGTGGTGGGAATCTCCCTGGTAGCCAAAGCGTCTTTAACATGATCAGCCAGTCCTCGCCAGTAGACTGGAATGAGAACTTTATCTGACCAGTCTAGCTCTGAGGCCAGAGTCCGAAACTGGACGGAAAACTGACTGACCAAAGACGAACCCTGTGCCAATGCCAGCAGTTGTAGCGCCGTATCGTGGGTGACCTGAGGTCCTAAAAAGACCTTTTTAAGAGCCTCCAGGAAACGAGGAGCACTCCGCACCACACGATCGTCGCACTCCCACAGCGGCGTTGCCCACTCCAACACTCTGCCCGAGAGTAGAGACGGTACAAAACCCACTTGTGCCCGATCCGTGGGGAAACGTGCAGCCAGAAGCTCGAGCTGTATAGAGCACTGACTCATGAATCCCCGACATTGCTTGCTGTCACCAGCAAACTTGTCAGGAAGCGGGAGGTGGGATAATGTAGGGCAGAGTTGGCAGAGGACAAACTGGCTGCAGCCACGCTAGCAGCCTGAACAGCGACTGCGGTAACATCCACAGCTGAGGTTGTGCGCTCAAGAGCCGCCAACCTACCCTCCAGCTGCTGGATGTCCTGCGGTAGACGCTGGTCATCCGTCATTTTACTAGCCAGACCCTGGCGCTAATATACGTTAGGGTCTGTGGAACGCACCAAATATATGAGGTAGAGAGGTGCGTTCGCAGCCCGGGGTCCACCGTGCAGGCGGAACCTGCTGCTAGTAAAATGGCGCAAGACGTGAACTCTGTTATCCCGCAGAGTCGCAAAAATAAACACCACAATGCGCTGTGGCAATATGTGCGAACTCTGTTATTTCACAGAGCCGCTAGAAGGAGTGCCGCAGCGCTATATGGCGATGTGTGCGAACTCACTAAACACAACTGAGTCGCAAAATAAACACGCTAGGGCGCTGTCTAGCGTTGAAAGCGAACCCTGTTACGTCACAAGGCCGCTGAGAAAAAGTTCTGTGTCCTGTCAGACCAAGGACCAATGAAACTTGTTACAGAACACCATTAGTCACAGGACCTTCCTGGCAGACCAATAGGAGCTGCTGCAGTACCTGAGCATGTGACCCCTGATCTCCAATGAGAGATCTCACCCTGGGCATGCTCAGAAGGGGAAAACAAGGACTTTGTCCTAAAGACGTCTGCTCGCCGCTAACCAGTATTGGCCACTATAGCAGAGCCTGGAGGAACAGCAGTAATCCTCTGCACACTGTTAGACTGGGCGAGACGCTGGGACCGACGTCTAAGCGAGCAGGCTCCACTGTGGACGGAGATGAATGGGGGACTGCAGTGGGACTGGTTCGAGACTCCCCTTGTGCAGCAGCGGGAACTCGAACCCTAACACTATAGGCACTGGAACCTCTTTTACTTCACATCAGGCTTTGAGGTCACCTTCACATTAAGGCAATCTCTTGGCCAGTCGCTTGGCAGTATCTTGGCCAGCCTTTACCACTGATGTGGTGAGTCAACATGTGTCCATTGTAATCAATCATTGGTAAGGATGAGTGAACCTGAACTGTAAAGTTCGGGGTTTGTACTGGACACCTAGTTAGTTACCACTGCAAGTTGTGCAGTTGTTCCCATTTATAGGCCAAATAAATAATTTTTCAGAGCCAGTGTGTGTTTTGTAGCAGTGTTGCAAATAAATGGTTAGCATCAGCCCTTCTTGTTGCCATTAATAGGTCAAAGAAATAATTTTTCAGGACTGCTTTGTGTTTTTTTAGTAGTTTTAAAAATAGATCATTCGTATCAGCCGTCTCTTTACCATTTATAAGCCAAATAAATAATTTTTGATGACTGCTGCGTATTTTCTAGTAGTGTTGCAAATAAATTATTGGCATCAGCCATCTCCTTGCCATTAGTAGGCCAAAGAAATACATTTTCTGGACCGGTGTGTGTTTTCTAGTACTGCTGCAAATATATAAATCTACTATTCCGTCACCTCTTTGTGAGTAGGGTTTAGAAATAACCCTTCCAAAAATGAGGAGAGAATAAAATAGGGGGCATGGACGTGGTGGTGCTGGTGTAGCTGCTGATGATGGTGGTGGTGTAGCTGATGCAGGGAAAGGATGTGGTCATTCTGTACTTGCTTTGTACCCAAATACAACACCTTCCTCTGGTGCACCCAGGCGACAGGATATTATGTGTCCATTCGTAGGCACGAGTAACGCTGCATGATTGATGAGGCCACAAGATGTTTGAAGGGTGTTACATTGGGTGGCTGAGAGTGTCTCCAGTTACTTTGCATTATCTTCCACCCACTGCATTGCAGAACAAGCATATTTAGAACCTAAGGACCATGGTTATCCAGTTTCCACCTCACTCACTTGCAAATCAGCAAAGCAGTGTGAGCCCCAAATCATGCAGCAGTCTCTTCTGCTTTTTGATGACTCTGCTGGCTGTGATTTCACAGCCCATCCACCTGGTCCTACTCCAGAAGTGGATGAGACTGAGTGCACTGATGCACAACCACTTGTTATTTTGGAGGATGAGTACATAGGAACGCTAGTGCACACGGTTAGTGGACTGTAAGGAGATAGTCATATTGCCCTGCTCCCCCCTTGAAGACACCACCGCTGTATAAAATGTGATGTGTAATCTGAGTAATGTCCTGTGTCTTGTGTACATCTTCTGTCATGTGAAGTGTAAGATGTTTGCCTATGTAATGTGATAATGTAAGGAATCATAATGTATAGTGATGTGATGCATGAAAGACATAGGTTAGGACATAGGTTAGTGTTTGCATAGACTGTAGGGGATGGGGTTTCCCAAGCAACAGACACAGGGGGAGGGCTTAGTGCTAGGACAAGGGAACTGCTTCCTTAACTTAGTCAGAGCAGAGTTAGAGTCTGAAGTGACAAGTGTGAAGAGCTGCCATGTGGGTGAACTATAGCAAAGGAGACAAAGAGACGATGAGGAAGCGTGACTAGGAACTGACAGAAGAGGTAGAGTGGCCTTCTACCTGAAAGGGGTCCTGGGATAGGATGACGTGTCACGAGAAACCCTGAGCTTGAGAAAAGCCGAATGTACGGGTCTAAAGAGGATTGAGATGGTGGGACTAGTGAGGGTCCAGAGTGGTAGATCCTGGGTGCCCATAGCGATAGGACGCAAATCCGCCAAGCGGGTAAGAGGAACTCGCTGAACTGTACTGTGGTGACAAGCTAGGCTGTGACGAAGTAGGGCGAAACAGTGTGCTAAACCGGCCATGGAGTAGACTACAGTGGAAGGATGATGTCAGTGAAAAGGCTTCCTAATATGAATGGAAACTACTTTAGACTGTGTACCCGCTATCCATTGTATATAACCCTCATCAACTTCAGTAAAGTTCCCATGTTTGAACAGAAGTCTCCTTTGCTAATCTGTGGAACTCATGGTCCTGGCCAGTCAATGTCATCGGCTACCGACGGCCTGCACAGGCACAAGGCCCTCACAACACTAACACCCAGCCAGGACCCACAGTTGTCCATAGGAAGCCAAAGCGAGTGGGGATAGAATCTCGCCCACGACTACCTCGCTTTGGCGTCTTACAGGACCACCGCACGACATGACAACTGCAGTGTCTTTCTGCAGTGTGCAGAATGGCAAGGAGGGCAGGGTTGAGGAGTCAGTGGAAGATGATGCGGGGGATGATGAGGTCCTAGACCCCACATGGAGTAGAGGCCATCCTAGTGGCATGAACAGTTCAGAGAAAGAGAAGATGACCACGCTGCCACAGCAGCACAGCAAAACAAGGAGCATGGTGAAAAGGCACAGCCGGCTGCCCCTAAACAGTATGTCGGCTGCTACTGCCCACCACACCACAGGGAATGTGCTGTCGACAAGCGACAGGTGGTTTACACGCTGAGTAGTGGGCCTAAAAAATAATTTTACTCTACCTTTGTGGAAAGGCCTAATGTTTATTAAAGGATTTAACTACTCATTCTAATTACAGAGCCTCGTCATGGATGGCTATTTTGTCTCACTACATCACCCTCTGACTTAGTTGAGAAGTGATTAATTTGCTTGACTGCTGCCTTTGTTGGATGATACCTGTTTATTAAGCTGCTTCTCCAGAATAGAACCCTGATTCTCCGTTACCCGCGTGTACTCTAGGACCCGTGCCTGTTGAAGTATTGTTGCAAAAGCCGCTGTGTGTACTCTGCAACCCTGCCTGTGGTGGTACTGTGCCCTATGTTCTGGGGGTAAAATTTGTTATCAGGTTTGATGGGGGAAATGTGGAAATATGCTCTGGGGGTGAAATTTATTATCAGCTTATGTAGGGGAAATTTAAAAACACGCTCTGTGGTTGAAATTTGTTACCCGCTTCTGTGGTGGAAATGTGGAAACATGCTCTGTGGGTGAAATTTTCAACTGGATGGTGGTAGCAAGTCTCAGTCTCTATGGCGGCACTGTTAAAATATTTATGTTATTTATTCACTTCCTATTTTACAATGCTGCTATGGTGACAGAACCTCTTTAACTCATTTCTCTTTCCACATTTATTTGCAGGGCAATTGTCCTGCTCTTACCCCATTCTTCTTCCTTTTGCAGCCACCTAGCTATTACTCCGACCATTTTACAGCATTGAAGTTCGTGTCCCCATTGATTTATATAGGGTTCTGGGTCCAGGGTCAAGTTCGGGTCAAGTTCAGGTCCTGAACCAGATGAACCCGGCTAACCCGAACATTCATGGGTTCGCTCATCACTAATCATAGGTTATCATCAATGCTGGAGCCAGAGTACAGGGACAAGATGGGATACCAGGGAAGCCGTGGCAAGGAGTTTTGGAAAGTGGGTACATCATACTTTTTTATTTTGTTTCATATGATTTGCAGAAAATTGGCAATATTTGGAGTAGGGTTTTCTGGTTTATGTTCCTGTCGGGGTTGTTTCTTCCCGACCCATATTTATTTACTCTAAGGAAAAGGGGAAAATAATCCAATGATCCAGTGGTTCGGTCACCAATTAGTGACTGAAAGTAGTCTAATTTTGGTCCAGCCATTGACTCTGAAATTAAACAAACCCATCAGATTCCCACAATAGAGTCACGGGGGCCTAATGGTGATGATAGAGGACACCTTGTCTAACCACTAACATTATGACATCTAAGGGGTTAAACTGCTGCAATCAGAGAAAAGTGTAATCAAAGCATTTACTGCCATGTAAAACAGCCCGTACCCCAGGATATGGAGAGAACTCATGCCGTTAGCCAGCTTTATACAAAGAATACAGGGATGTATTGATCTGTGCTCTACAACCTGAGTCATTGCCCCAGATATAACAGAAGAATTGGGTGTCGCAGCTGAATCACCACCTAATCAGATAACCACTCAAGTTATCAGCTGTACTATAGATCTAGTTATAAAAATGAGTTAAGGTACTGCCACACTAGACAATCCCGCTAGCGATCTCATTAGCGTCGCATACTAATGAGATCGCTAGCGGGATTGTTTCTATATCGCTAGTGGCTACCTATTTTAGCAATGTCGTTAGGACGCTATCGCGGTTAGCGATCTCCTTAACGACTTTAGCGGTACAAAAGTACCGCTAAATCGCTAAAAAAGGTGCCACACTTAGCGATATATACTTACCCAGCGGGGCGCCAGCGACGAAAATAGGGTCCGGAACGATTCCAGCGACGAGCGAGATCACAGCAGGAAGCTCGTCGCTGGCAGCTGCCGCACACAACAACATCGCTAACGGGATCGCTAAATAGTGACGTTTTTTAGCGATCCCGTTAGCGATGTTGTTTAGTGTGGCATACCCTTTAGTGTCACTTGAAGACTTTGTCTATTGAACTGCAAATTGCCTCTTCAAACAAAGAGGACTTGTACTCTATAGCGCCATCTATTGGAAGTAGCGATCCTACAAGTCACAATCAACCCTTTAACGAGTCTTGTAATATGACTTAGGATAAAAGCCAAATCAGAATCTCCATTTGCAGACACGGTGTTTCGGACTGTTGGTCCTCGTCAGTGCAAAGTAGGAGAGATCTGATTTGGCTAGATGAGAGGCTCTGGACTGGGGTCTGGGGGGTAAGGTTACTCCTTGTGGAGAGTGACATACCAGCTCTGGCGTGTCGAGGTAAGGAGGCTTATTCGCCGTGCAATGCTCCTCTGGGAAATTTTAATATGCAAATTGCCTCTTCAAACAAAGAGGACTTGTACTCTATAGCGCCACCTATTGGAAGTAGCGATCCTACAAGTCACAATCAACCCTTTAACGAGTCTATTGAACTGGTCATTCACAACAAGGTCTCTTTTAACTTACAATCGAGACAGTCATTTATATCTTGCACTTCCAATTTTGCAACCTTTATCTCACTGATGTTGGATGAAATTTGGCTGTAAAAATAGAGGTTGTAAACTTCTCTGATTTCTAGATTAATAAAAACACACAATACATCACCGGGGGGTTTTGCAATCCAATCACAATCGTACATTGGCGAGCGGACCTGTCAGGCCAAACCACAGAACATAAATTGAGTTTTTCAAATCCTGCTAAAAATACACTTGGCATCCTGTACCATTGGGAATAATTATACAAGACAAACAAACAGAATGTAGTTCAGAGCTAAATAAAACTACTTCAATCTGAGCTGTAATTAGGCTTTCATTTTGGGACAAAGTTATGATTCTCGTCTTGTCATAGCCTAGACATAGTGGCTTGGTGGCAACTTAGCACCTAGAGCCACAAGTTACAACTCAGGCCCCAATTTACCAATACGGTGCTGTAGCACAAATAATAATAATCCACATATATAGGACAGTGTGGCAAAGAAGAATAGATCACCGTCTAGTCTTTATGATATATCTTCTTCAGAGCTTCAACAAAAATGGGGTTTCTGTGACCCATTTGCAACAAAGAGATAGTTGCACACATAGTCACTGTTCATTATAATGAATGGCTGTTCTAATATCTTCCATAATACAATGGGCAACCTTTATCTTTATTTGAATAGATGTGTTGGGGACATGATTTTATGGCACTTACTGATATAAAAGTAAGTGCCACAAAATCATATTAATATTATAGGTTCTCCTCCTTCCTTACAGAAATTTTGTGTTCTCTCAGTTGCTGGTAGAGAAGCATGAGACTAGAGCTGTCCACCAGCCTCTTAGAAAATATAAAAAAGCTCTTTTTCTATTGGAAGAGGCTGATGGTCAGGTATGGTCATTTGCTCCTCCACAAGCAGCCATTTTGAAAACAGGAGACCTATGCAATCTGTGAGGATGGAGGAGTAATCTCAAAGTGCCACACAATCGTGTTACCAACACATCAATTTAAATAGAGATAAAATGGAACATCAATTTAACTGGTTCCTTTCCCAGAAATCACAATAGTCCTACTTGTAAAAAATGCTTGTCTTGTGGTAGGCCAATTGACGTAGTTATGACCTGGTTTAGATGTGGTCAAAAACCATATATAGCCATCTGCATTCAGTTTTTGCATAAACAAACATACTTTGATAGTGCGTGTTTTTTTACACCATCTAAACCATATCACAGCTGCAATGTCAGCCTTAAGCATGACTATAGATGAAGGAATCTTCTGAAGTTTATTTTAGGCAGACTTTCTAGAATTGGCCAGCAGATTTGATTGTCTGGATTGAAAGTGCCTTGCTTGCCATTTATTATGCTGAGATCGATTTAGACCTCAAAGCTTAATAAACGAGGGTCACGAAAGAGTTAAAAATATAAGTGTAATATAAAATTATAATCACCTATTCTAGGATCACCTCCCACCAGTCCTGTGACCACAGTAATTGGTAATTGACAATCAATGCCATTAGACCAAAGATGAGACACATATGAGACAAAAAAGTGGAAGAACAAACATGAGAAGACCAAAGATGAAAAGAATGGAAGACCAAGGATGTCTTCTACTACTTCTTGCTTTTGTTCTTCTTGTCTTTGGTCTTCCACTGTTTCCATCTTTGGTCTTCTCATTTTCTTTATTCCACACTTTTCTTCCTTGGTCTCCCATGCTTCTTGTCTTTGGGCTTCCACTCTTCTCGTCTTTGGCCTTACATTCTTTTAGTCTTTGGTCTTACACTCTTCATATCTTTGGTCTCCCACTCTTTTCATCTTTAGTCTCCCACTCTTTCATCTTTGGTCTCCCACTCTTTTCATCTTTGGTACCCCATGCTTCTCTTCTTTGGTCTTTTGCTCTTCTCGTCTTTTGTCTTCCACTCTTCTCATTTTTTGTCTCCCACTCTTCTCATCTTTGGTCTTCTGTCTGCAGTCTCCTGTCAACTACTAGATTTATGATGTGATTACATGGGTGCAACAAACATCATGATGTCACTGAAGACTGACGAAAAAAGTGAACAATCAATCAAAATCAGGTGGAAGACTTGTAAATGAGCTTAGGGGGCGGGTTTAGGACAGATGTGTATAGTTTATTAATTTTTAACCCCTTTAAAACCCTCTAAAGAATACAGCAAAATGAAAGCCGGTAACCACCATTTTGTTGGAATTTGTACAAATCGCATCCACAAAAAATTATATTCTAGTTAATCCAAATTTTGGGGAAAATTCACTTGAATTCAGTTAATAAGAAAGTGATTCACTCATCTCCAACTTAGACTCAAGTTATGCAAGCAAATTCTTAATAATTAAGTATATGCGCACAACCTATGAAATAGCATTAAAATGTACAATTACCTGTGTTGTATCATAGATGCACAAAGATGACAGACACAGCGGCCTTTCATTTGTCCCCCATGGAATGACAAGCCATCAGAACCCCCTGATCACATTGCAGGTGGTTGTAGCTGGGGTGAAAAAGGAATTGGCCGTCCCTTAACGGTAGATATTCCAGTCACAGACCCTACTGCCTCCACTTTACATCCTCATCTCCAGTTAACGATTGGCCCCTCCAGTTATCTCACACAAACGCTCCCCTTCTAAATACTACGTCTCCTTCAACCAATGCTATTTATTCAAGCAAAGCAAAATAAAAGTTGTCACGCTTGTCTGATAAGTGAAAACTATGTAGGAACCAGCAAAACTTTAAACACATCCTAACTTTTTCATTCTGACATCTATTTTCTGTGTAATTTTGCTTCATAATCTTCTTGTTTGCCCCTAAGTGATGGAAGACTTTGATTTTCTTGCTTTATCTCTCCTGATAATGCCGGCATAGATAAATTCTGCTTGTTTAGGCCATTTCCCAATGAGTGATTTTGCTTCGTTTTAATGGAAATAAATAGATTAATTATAGAATATTTAGATAGCAATCTCCTTAGAAAAATAAGCATTTGTCTCCCACTTACAGCTAAGTGGTATTCGCAATTTGAATAATTAGCCGTATAGATTCCTACTGGGAACAGAAAACCTTTCAAGATCTCGGCTGTATTATATGTAAAAACAAAGAAGAAGAATTCCTGGCAGCGTAGATACAAACATCATTCTAGGATAAAATATAATGAAGTTTATATGAGCAGAAGCTACAGATATCATTCCAGTGGATGATACTGTATCATGGATGCATCAAGTCTGGAAGCACAAATGGATGTCATGTCACTTTGCCTACGTACGCAACCATGGTGCCATACCTTAGGGTCACAGTGCCACAAAAGCAAAATTTTGTTCTGAAGATGGCTGAGCCACATGTACTTGTTTTAGACTCTTTGGTTGCACAGATACAATATCCTAAATATAATGTCTACAAAACAAATATTTCATGGAGCATTATTTTTGGAAGGAAAGCCCTCCCTAACCTTAATGGACCATACTTCTACCAGGGACAGTGAAAGCAGTAGTGTTTCTGGAAAGTTTCTTATGCATGATGCCTTTATGCTTCATCCTAATATGGCATCCCGGTGTTTAACTGCCCATTCAGGAGGCAGAAAATGGGTCACGGAGGGGCGATTAAAAGGGACATTGAGATACATGGTGCATAAAAAGATGCCGAACTATCACTCAAAGTTGTCAAGTGTGCATAGGAATTAGTTACCAATAATAGTGTTGATAAAACATTTAAATCTCATCCTCAGTCCTACCTGGTAATGCCCTAAGACCACCACCTGTCAATACCTCAAAAACAGGATAGGACATTTGGGTGGGATTTAATTAAACCCTGTCAACTTTCAGCCAAGGACTACACTGAATTTGCAGGATTGTAAACAATAGGATTGGCAATAGCAAACATACATTAGACCCAAATTTTTTCTGTGGCTTATGACGTATCTCCAAACTACTGTTTGGAGAGGACACTCCCACAAGAGAAAAATCTAAAACTAGGATCAGGATGCAAAACGTATGTAAATTGGTCTGAACATGAAGATTGCAGACTAAAACCCAGAGCAATTTTATTAACTAATTGTATACACACATACATAAAATCATTGTTTCCATATTAAAGGTGTCCATAACCTTCAAATGTTTTTTTAATATATTTTGACTTCCTAAAGTGTTTATGGAATGGTGATCATCTGGGTCCTGAGACTCGACAGATTGCTTAAAGTGTGAAATTCATCAGGTAAAAGCTCTGAGCTCCAGCATGAGAGTTGTAGGAGCGCCATGTAAAGTTTTATGGGTCCATACAAATAAGTGTGCTCTCTCATGGAGGAGCTGCGCAGTGTTTTGAGTGATTGGTAGAGTCTCAGAACTTACAAAACATTTCAGGAACCAGGATAAATAAAAAAAACTAGTAAAAGTTTAATTACTCTTACACCAACTCATTGAGCTCAATTTTTCAAGGATCCCAATCATCGAAAAGATGGTTCATCCCAGCAGCTGATGAACAAGGAAGGTGTTCGGTTAGCTATTAAAACATGTCATCAGCCAGACCCCTTCACATACTGCTGCAGATACATGAAAATCAGTCCTATATTATCTATAAACGTGGATTTAGGAAAACTTTTCTTTTAGCAGTAAAATTTTAGAATGTATCTGTTACGCACATGGTTGTGGAACCACTGTGACATGGTCCGAGGGAGAGCCTGGAGGGGTGTAACTAAGAGACCACCTGGTTCTTCACTAGAGCCCCTGATGGTGTGGTTAGATTTGAACCCAGGTGGACGCCAGCTGCTACTCTAGGACAGACCCCTGGCCTCTGCAACTGACCCCCAAAAGGGCAGAGAAGCAGGACCAGTCAGGAACTGGATAGAAGGAGGCGTACAGCTGCCAGACAGATGCTGAATCAGGCACGGGTAGGATAGGTGCAGGAACACAGGATGGACGCTAATATGAAACACAGGTGCAGGTTCAGACTGGACAGGTGGAGGTAGCGTTACAGATGCGGACAAGGCGATGAGGTTCAAGACTGGGTGGTAGCAGGATGGACTCAGGAGCGAGTAAAAGCAGGACGGACAGGGTCAAGTGCAGACAGGATGGACAGGGTCAAATTCATTAAGCACAGGTATAATGACGTTACAGTTAGGTAGCAGAACTATGCTCTGATGTAAATGTTGCTAAGTCACCTCCCTATTGGGAAGGGTGCTTTAAGTATCTAATGTCTCCCAACCAACCATTGGCTGGGGACATTTTTGGAAGAAGCAGGGAGCAAGTATGCCCTAAGCATTTTCCCAGGAGGCCTGCATAGTGTGCGCAGGTCCTGGGAGGAAACAGACGCTGCAGGAGAAAAGCTCATTGTGAAGGGAGGAGGAGGTGAGCTGTGACATCACCTATTGTGAATGGTGGGTCCTGTGTTATCTACTGTATATAGAGGTGTTATCAGTCATTATACAGGAGGAGGTGAGCTGTGACGTCACCTATTGTGAATGGTGGATCCTGTGTTATCTACTGTATATAGAGGTGTTATCAGTCATTGTACAGGAGGAGGAGGTGAGCTGTGACATCACCTATTGTGAATGGTGGGTCCTGTGTTATCTACTGTATATAGAGGTGTTATCAGTCATTGTACAGGAGGAGGAGGTGAGCTGTGACGTCACCTATTGTGAATGGTGGATCCTGTGTTATCTACTGTATATAGAGGTGTTATCAGTCATTGTACAGGAGGAGAGTGAGCTGTGACATCACCTATTGTGAATGGTGGATCCTGTGTTATCTACTGTATATAGAGGTGTTATCAGTCATTGTACAGGAGGAGAGGTGAGCTGTGACATCACCATATTGTGAATGGTGGATTCTGTGTTATATACTCTACATAGAGGTGCTATCTGTCATTGTACAGGAGGAGGAGGTGAACCGTGTGATAGTACTATGTGAAGGGGTATATCATTGTGAGAGAGTACGTGATATGATGGTGTCTTATTCAAAGTCATTGTACAGGAGAGGAGGTGAGCTGTGAATCACCTATTGTAATGGTGGATCTGTTTATATCTGTGTATATAGAGGTGTTATCAGTCATTGTACAGGAGGAGGAGAGTGAGCTGTGAATCATATTGTGTAATGGTGTCTGTTATGCCTGTGTATATAGAGGTGTTATCAGTCATTGTACAGGAGGAGGAGGTGAGCTGTGACATCATTGTAAATGCTGATCCTGTGTTATATCTACTTGTATATAGAGGTGTTATCAGTCATTGTACAGGAGGAGGAGTGAGCTGTGACATCACCTGATTGATGCTGGATTCTGGTATCTACTGTATATAGAGGTGTTATCAGTCATTGTACAGGAGGAGAGTGAGCTGTGACATCACCTATTGTGAATGGTGGATTCTGTGTTATCTACTGTATATAGAGGTGTTATCATCATTGTACAGGAGGAGGGGAGTTAAGCTGTGACATCACCTATTGTGAATGGTGGATCCTGTGTTATCTACTGTATATAGAGGTGTTATCAGTCATTGTACAGGAGGAGGGAGTTAAGCTGTGACATCACCTATTGTGAATGGTGGATCCTGTGTTATCTACTGTATATAGAGGTGTTATCAGTCATTGTACAGGAGGGAGTAGCTGTGACATCACTATTGTGAATGGTGGATCCTGTGTTATCTACTGTATATAGAGGTGTTATCAGTCATTGTACAGGAGGAGAGTGAGCTGTGACATCACTATTGTGAATGGTGGATCCTGTGTTATCTACTGTATATAGAGGTGTTATCAGTCATTGTACAGGAGGAGAGGTGAGCTGTGACATCACCTATTGTGAATGGTGGATCCTGTGTTATCTACTGTATATAGAGGTGTTATCAGTCATTGTACAGGAGAGGGTGAGCTGTGACATCACCTATTGTGAATGGTGGATCCTGTGTTATCTACTGTATATAGAGGTGTTATCAGTCATTGTACAGGAGGAGGAGGTGAGCTGTGACATCACCTATTGTGAATGGTGGATCCTATGTTATCTACTGTATATAGAGGTGTTATCAGTCATTGTACAGGAGGAGGTGAGCTGTGACATCACCTATTGTGAATGGTGGATCCTGTGTTATCTACTGTATATAGAGGTGTTATCAGTCATTGTACAGGAGGAGGAGTGAGCTGTGACATCACCTATTGTGAATGGTGGATCCTGTGTTATCTACTGTATATAGAGGTGTTATCAGTCATTGTACAGAGGAGGAGGTGAGCTGTGACATCACCTATTGTGAATGGTGGATCCTGTGTTATCTACTGTATATAGAGGTGTTATCAGTCATTGTACGAGGGGAGAGGGGAGCTGTGACATCACCTATTGTGAATGGTGGATCCTGTGTTATCTACTGTATATAGAGGTGTTATCAGTCATTGTACAGGAGGAGGGTGAGCTGTGACATCACCTATTGTGAATGGTGGATCCTGTGTTATCTACTGTATATAGAGGTGTTATCAGTCATTGTACAGGAGGAGAGTGAGCTGTGACATCACCTATTGTGAATGGTGGATCCTGTGTTATCTACTGTATATAGAGGTGTTATCAGTCATTGTACAGAGGAGGAGGTGAGCTGTGACATCACCTATTGTGAATGGTGGATCCTGTGTTATTACTGTATATAGAGGTGTTATCAGTCATTGTACAGGAGGAGGAGGTGAGCTGTGACATCACCTATTGTGAATGGTGGATCCTGTGTTATCTACTGTATATAGAGGTGTTATCAGTCATTGTACAGGAGGAGGAGGTGAGCTGTGACATCACCTATTGTGAATGGTGGATCCTTGTTATCTACTGTATATAGAGGTGTTATCAGTCATTGTACAGGAGGAGGAGGTGAGCTGTGACGTCACCTATTGTGAATGGTGGATCCTCTGTTATCTACTGTATATAGAGGTGTTATCAGTCATTGTACAGGAGAAGGTGAGCTGTGACATCACCTATTGTAAATGGTGGATCCTGTGTTATCTACTGTATATAGAGGTGTTATCAGTCATTGTACAGGAGGAGGAGGTGAGCTGTGACATCACCTATTGTGAATGGTAGATCCTTGTTTATACTGTATATAGAGGTGTTATCAGTCATTGTACAGGAGAAGGTGAGCTGTGACATCACCTATTGTAAATGGTGGATCCTGTGTTATCTACTGTATATAGAGGTGTTATCAGTCATTCTACAGGAGGAGGAGGAGGTGATGACTTTACCTATTGTGAATGGTGGATTCTGTTTTATCAGCTGTGTATATAGAGGTGTTATCAGTCATTGTACAGGAGGAGGAGGAGGTGAGCTGTGACATCATATATTGTGTAAAGGTGGATCCTGTGTTATATACTTTATATAGAGGTGTTATCAGTCATTGTACAGGAGGAGGAGGTGAGCTTGAACATTGTAAACGCCTGATCCGTGCATTTACTGTATGCTACTTATGTATATAGAGGTGTTATCAGTCATTGTACAGGAGGAGAGTGAGCTGTGACATCACGTTGTAAATGCTGGATTCTGGGTATCTACTGTATATAGAGGGGTTATCAATCATTGTACAGGGGAGAGGAAGTGAGCTGTGACATCACCTATTGTGAATGGTGGTTCTTGTGTTATCTACGTATATAGAGGTGTTATCAGTCATTGTACAGGAGGAGGGGAGTAAGCTGTGACATCACCTATTGTGAATGGTGGATCCTGTGTTATCTACTGTATATAGAGGTGTTATCAGTCATTGTACAGGAGGAGGAGGTGAGCTGTGACATCACATATTGTGAATGGTGGATCCTGTGTTATATACTGTATATAGAGGTGTTATAAATCATTGCACAGGAGGTGAGCTGTGACATCACTTGTAAATGCTGGATTCTGTGTATCTACTATATATAGAGGTGTTATCAGTCATTGTACAGGAGGAAGAGGTGAGCTGTGACATCATCTATTGTGAATGGTGGATCCTGTGTTATCTACTGTATATAGAGGTGTTATCAGTCATTGTACAGGAGGAGGAGGTGAGCTGAGACATCACCTATTGTGAATGGTGGATCCTATGTTATCTACTGTATATAGAGGTGTTATCAGTCATTGTACAGGAGGAGGTGAGCTGTGACATCACCTATTGTGAATGTTGGATCCTGTGTTATCTACTGTATTAGAGGTGCTATCAGTCATTGTACAGTAGGAGGAGGTGAGCTGTGATATCACCTATTGTGAATGGTGGATCCTGTGTTATCTACTGTATATAGAGGTGTTATCCAGTCATTGTACAGAAGGGGAGAGGTGAGCTGTGACATCATCTATTGTGAATGGTGGATCCTGTGTTATCACTGTATATAGAGGTGTTATCAGTCATTGTACAGGAGGAGGAGGTGAGCTGAGACATCACCTATTGTGAATGGTGGATCCTATGTTATCTACTGTATATAGAGGTGTTATCAGTCATTGTACAGGAGGAGTGAGCTGTGACATCACCTATTGTGAATGTTGGATCCTGTGTTATCTACTGTATATAGAGGTGTTTATCAGTCATTGTACAGTAGGAGGAGTGAGCTGTGATATCACCTATTGTGAATGGTGATCCTGTGTTATCTACTGTATATAGAGGTGTTACCAGTCATTGTACAGAAGGGAGGAGGTGAGCTGTGACATCCCTATTGTGAATGGTGGATCCTGTGTTATCTACTGTATATAGAGGTGTTATCAGCATTGTACAGGAGGAGGAGGTGAGCTGTGACATCACCTATTGTGAATGGTGGATCTGTGTTATCTACTGTATATAGAGGTGTTATCAGTCATTGTACAGGAGGAGATGAGCTGTGACATCACCTATTGTGAATGGTGGATCCTGTGTTATCTACTGTATATAGAGGTGTTATCAGTCATTGTACAGGAGGAGTGAGCTGTGACATCACCTATTGTGAATGGTGAATCTGTGTTATCTACTGTATATAGAGGTGTTATCAGTATTGTACAGGAGGAGATGAGCTGTGACATCACCTATTGTGAATGGTGGATCCTGTGTTATCTACTGTATATAGAGATGTTATCAGTCATTGTACAGAGAGGAGTGATCTGTGACATCACCTATTGTGAATGGTGGATCCTGTGTTATCTACTGTATATAGAGGTGTTATCAGTCATTGTACAGAGGGAGAGATGAGCTGTGACATCACCTATTGTGAATGGTGGAGCCTGTGTTATTTACTGTATATAGAGGTGTTATCAGTCATTGTACAGGAGGAGTGAGCTGTGACATCACCTATTGTGAATGGTGGATCCTGTGTTATCTACTGTATATAGAGGTGTTATCAGTCACTGTACAGGAGGAGGAGGTGAGCTGTGACATCACCTATTGTGAATAGTGGATCCTGTGTTATCTACTGTATATAGAGGTGTTATCAGTCATGTACAGGAGGAGGAGGTGAGCTGTGACATCACCTATTGTGAATGGTGGATCCTGTGTTATCTACTGTATATAGAGGTGTTATCAGTCATGGTACAGGAGGAGGAGGTGAGCTGTGACATCACCTATTGTGAATGGTGGATCCTGTGTTATTTACTGTAGGTGTTATCAGTCATTGTAGGGGGGAGGTGAGCTGTGACATCAACTACTGTGGATGGTGGATCCTGTGTTATCAGCTGTGTATACAGGGGTTATCAGTCATTGTAATTCTTCCTCTGCTGAGAAGAAAACAGCTGAAAACTCATGTGGAAAGGACAGGAAGTATGAATCTAAAAAAGCCCTAGTTCGCATTATGAAAATTGCAAGGTTTTTTAATTTTGTTATTTAGCAAAGATCGTGATATAAAAAAAGCAATGTCAAAAAATGTTTAAAAATTACATGAAATACAAAACCTGTCTTAAACAATAGACCATTTTCTGATGACACTTTCTCCTTAATATGTACTGTTGTAAATTTGTTTGCAAAGTTTCTGTGGTTTTTAATTTATGTGTTTTGTGTTCTACTTGTTGGAGATATTCAGCCTCGGGATAGATTCCTCTCATGTTCTGAGATGGTAAAGTAAACGTGATAACAACATTAATTTAACAGATAAATATCAAGTATCTGTTAAGCAGAAAAGCAGTGGACCTTAAAATATTATCTTTCCATGGGATATAAATACTTACAATTGTCTCGAGAACAAGAGATGAATCGTTAAAGAGGAACTAATCAAATTGGTGCTAAAAGCTAAAAAACAAATATGTGTTTTCTCATCTATCACTTCAAAACCAAAAGTGGTACGACTTCTTGGAGCAGGTAGTTTCTCTATTACTTTGTATTTTTAGGTTGGGATCAGCCATGGACAATGGTCGTGGGTAAAAAAAAATGTAAAAGCCTCTTAAAGGGAACCTGTCAGAAGTTTTTTGTATCTGAAAATGATACCATTTATGTTAGGTCAATGCAGACTAAATCCATCCATCCATATGCCATAAAACGTGGCTGAAAAATCCCTACTTCATATTTTATGCTAATAAGCAACACATATCGGGGGCTTGTTTCTGCACACAGCATTCTGGCCTCTCTCTTTCCCCGCCCACTTTCGGCTTCCTGTCAATAACTGACAGATACCTCTTCTATGCGACCTGCTCCCCTGCCGGAGATCTTGTGCAAGTGTTGTCTTTCCCCGGGGCAACAGATGCGCAGATCCATAATCGAGCTCTAGCAACATCATCAGGACTTTACTGCGCATGCTCCACCCCCGGAAAGTCAAGGCTTGTGTGAGATCTTGAGAGGGGGGCAAGGTCACAAAGAGAAGTGACCTGTCAGTCAGAGGAAGGAGGTCGGCGGTGGGTGCAGGAAAAGCCAGAGAGGCTGGAGAACTGTGAGTGCCCCCTGGACTTATGGCTCATCATTAGCATGAAAATTGGAATAGAGATTTCTAGGCAATGTAATCAAGGATTGATAAAACAAAATTATGGATTTATCCTACTTTACAGCCATCTAATGTAGGTTACATCAGTTTGGGGTACAAAAACCTACTGACATGCTCCCTTAAAGATAAAATGAGTGGGAACATACAGCTTCTTCCATTGATAGCAGATTGTTACCTATGGTTAGAGAAGCCAGATCCACAGTGTTTTGCTTTCTTTGCAAGGGATACAAATGCAAAGCTATATGAGATGCTGGAATAGCAGCCACTCCGGTGCCTGAAAGCTGAATAGACCCTCTACCATGTAAGAAGACACCCTTTTATAAATGACCCATGACGGAGTAAGGGTCTGGTTACCTAGATCTTGTATTAGAGATTAGGAGCTTTAAACAATACGTCGATGCAAGTATTTAGGGAGTCTGGCACTTCTTAAGAAAAGCAGCTTTATATGGAATTTTATTGGCAATTCTCCATTGGAAATAATGTGCAAATTATGTCTCTCCCAGTTCTACCTCGTGGAGGCGGCTATTCCATTAATCAATGTCTGAACCTTTACTATTCCTTTTTAACATGACCAGGGATATTGTTGAAGCCATAAACTGAACTGCTGACAGCTGCTTTGGGGTGCTAATACCTTCAAAGTAGAGAAGAGTTTGAAAGGCTAGATGAAACACCCTTAAATTAGCCCTCCTCTTCCTCCTCATCCTCTTCTTCCTCCTCTTCCTCCTCCAACCATAAAAATATGTATCTTCTTAATATATTGCACTGATCATATTACATAGCACTGTGCCCTTATAATTGCTCTTTTGACAGGAGTACATCGGGGAGTATGCCGGCTCTTTTCAAGGAGACTAGCTGTGTTTTTAAAAGTTCCTTTTGAAAGTTTCCACGGTAGTCAAGAGTCTGATATGTACACTCCGTTTCAGAAGTTATGTCGCTTATCGATGTTATTAAATAAAAGCTTATAACCTGACGTTAAATTCATCCATTGGTTGTATAAATTATTCTTTTGAAAGCTGAAACCCTCTGAAATGTGGTTTAGGTTAAGAAAATAAATTGGCATCAATGCAGAAATACTGATCATTTAATGGACACAGAATGGTCAGATTATGGCAACTCAAAAATGTTTTGTTGCCTGGTCATATAATGCACCCAATCCTAGTTGACATCCTCACCTGTACTCATTAAATGATCGGTTAATTAGTGGGTGTGTATAAAAAAAAAAACAGCACCCCTGACCTTCATTTGAATTGCAACTTGAACTCTGACAACATGCCAAAAATCCACCCTGCGACCAAAGCCTGGATTATCAAGAGGCTGAAGACCAGATCCACTGCAGAGGTGGCTGGGACATTTAATGTGTCTCAGCGTCAAGTACAAGGAATTAAAAAAAGATTTGAAGAGACTGGAGAGGTGTAAACCACATTTCAGAGGGTTTCAGCTTTCAAAAGAATAATTTATACAATCAATGGATGAATTTAACGTCAGGTTAAGCTTTTATTTACATAACATGGATAAGCGACATAACTTCTGTCAGGGAGTGTAGATGATTGGCTCAGGAACACCTTGCTAAAAGCTTGCATCTAACTTCACATACTCTTCTGCGTTAACCTAGGTCTCACAGTTAGTTACACAGTTAAGTTTCTCCATAGAAAAGTGTTTCAAAATTTTATCGGAAGGTGAAAGAATTCACAGATGTCCAAACAAACCCGTTGACAGGTGAAAATTCAATCTCAATATGTTGTCTTCTTCTATGGTCAACTAGAAAGCAGCACTTGTTAATTTCAGTTTAGGGCGCAATTACACTAAGTGATTAATGGGCACAAACACTCTTGATAATCATGCAGATTGTCAATCACCAGATCGATTAGCAAAATGCTAGTTCGTTCGTGTTCATGTAAGAGTAGAAACCACTCCAATTTAAAAGTTTCTGCGATTAAGATTATGGTTAGTGAGAATAAAAGAAATACACAGGCATGTGACACAAGCAATTTCCAACAATCTCCAGAGGGATCTAGAATGTTTGTATATTTATAGACTTCATTAATAGACATTCTGCAGAATTCATAGCTGCTTAATAAGCAAAAGACTCTCCCTGCCCACATAGCTTAGTCACACGCTTCATCAATTCTTTGGTCTGAGTGTGCTCTTGTGAAAAACAGCACTTGGACCAATTTTATTCAATGGGGCAGTGCAGGTGAGGATTTATTTTTCACTGACCGAATCTGCGTGTGAAAAAGTCTCAGCATGCACTAGTTACGGCCGTGTTCACACAGTCAGTATTCAGTCAGTATTTTACATCAGTATTTGTAATCCAAAACCAGAAGTGGGTGATAAATGCAGAAGTGGTGACGTATTTCTATTATACTTTCCCTCTGATTGTTCCACTCCTGGTTTCGGCTTACAAATACTGATGTAACATCCTGACCAAATACTGAACGTGTGAACGTGGCCTACTTCTGTAAATCAGATGAGACTTGCTCATTCAAGTCTATGGGTAGGCTAAAAAAAATCAGGTGCTTTATGGAGCCTCAGAAAGGCATCTTTTTCTTTTGTCAAAAAGATTAAGGTTTGCACCATAACTTACCAAGAATGATTACTCTAGAGCATAGGAATTGCATTGCTGCCATAGAAAATGGGAGAAAAAACTGAAAAAAGAGCTATATAGTTTTCTTTTGGATACATTGCAGTTTTGTAACAGTTTTGGCCTAACCGAGAAATTTTGCAGGCTGAAGACATTAGTTCCTTTCTTACATTAACATCAGATAAAATTATTTTTAAGCTTGCTTAAAAATCATTGTTCTCGGCAGCACACCATTCTGTATAAACAGGTCAGGAAATATGCCGCCTAGAATATTAACAGCCAATGCTCACAGCTAATGATCTATTAGTGATCATTCTGTGTGCATCTGAAGCTCGGTCAGCTAGTCTAAGCAAGCTATCAACTGACCAACGATCGGTTTCTGTGTAGCAGAGCAAAGGAGAGTTTTGCCCATGGGTCATGCAGTTGAAACGAGCCTTTATGCACATGCATATAATCAGTTGTGTTAAAAATTTCTTACATAAAATTAAATCAAGATGCCTTGGACTTTTTTTACCTGTTCCAGTGACTGAAAGTACAAAGGCGATGACTTATTATCTTATGTTTTATTAAAGTGCAGCCACTGTATATACAGTGTACATGTCAATAATTCTGAAGGAGAAGAAGCATTTTTATACTAATTTATTGGTGAGAAATATTACTGAATGCATAATTAATCCAATAACATCTCCAAGGCCAGCGTGTCCTTGAGAGCAGCATTTCTATCAATAGATTGGAAGCATGAAAAGGAAAGTTCAGCAATTGTTGCAGCTCTCCGGCATGAGGTGGAGAAACATAAGCATTCATCAATAGCATGAAATGGAAAACCATTTATAATGACACTAAATTGAGAAAATCCATATAATGTCTCTCCGACTTCACCTTAATTATTTAGATGGAAAAAGGTCACCCATGGTGTCAGAAGCTAAAATATGTATTCTAGTATTTGCATTGTGGGGTCAATGGTCGGCCAACTGGATACCATCTAGCTGTAGTTCATTACAAAAATGTA
>JARQOD010000003.1:368851234-368897545 GCA_033576555.1 Oophaga sylvatica
AAAATTCTTTTTCTAGCACATTCACAACAGCCCCCCTTGGGAGGGGTACAAACCCCTCATTTGAAGCAACCAGGTCGGTCAGGATGAGCTCTGTGATACGCACGGATGAGTCCCCTAGCATGGATGTCCGAAGCAACACCCAAGAATTGCCCTCCTGACCATAACCTCTCCACTTAAACCAAATACTGGATTTTCCCGTCTAGAAAAAGAATTCAATATTTTCTCACCACATACTCCAGATTGCCCTAAACCAAAACAGGGTCAGGAGCACAGCCATAGGAAACCCACTGGCTCGACAAACCTCTTCAATAAGGACTTGGGGAACACGTTATGGATCTTAAATGTCCCGGGAAGAAGTAACGAAAGGAAACAAGTTTAAGAATCTCCATGATCTTATAAGGTCCAATGAACCTAGGCTTAAACTTAGGAGATGCAACTCTCATAGGGATATTTCTTGAGGACAACCAGACCAAGTCCCCACTTCAAACCGGGGACCATCAGTCCTATGCCGGTTGGCAAAACCGCGGGGCCCTCTCCTAAGAGAGGGACAACCTCTCCACTACCTGGTCCAAAATCTGCTGCATACGCTCCACAACAGAGTCAACACCTGGACAGACAGAAGCCTCCGTCTTCCTGAAGAAATCGAGGGTGAAACCCAAAATTTGCAGAAAAATGGAGACATCAAAGTGGCAGAGATAGCCCTATTATTAAGAGCAAACTCAGCCAAAGGAAAAAAAAGAGACCCAGTCATCCTGATCAGCAGACACAAAGCATCTTAGATAAGTCTCCAATGTCTGGTTTGTTCTCTCAGTTTGTCCATTGGTCTGAGGATGAAAGTCGAGGAGAAAGACAATTGAACCCCAAAGTTAGAACAAAAAGTCCTCCAAAATCTGGAAACAAACTGGACTCCTCTGTCAGACACAATGTTCTCGGAATGCCGTGTAACCGAACCAAAGTGCTGAAGGAACAAAGGCACCAATTCAGAGGGGGAAGGCAACTTAGGTAATGGCACAAGATGTATCATTTGGAAAACCTATCACAAATCACCCAGATAAACGGTCATTCTCTGAGAAACAGGGAAGTCGGAAATGAAATCCATAGAGATATGGTCCATGGTCTCTTGGGCACAGGCAATGGCATCAACAAACCACTAGAGCGAGAGCAAAGGCTTGGAGCGAGAGCAATTTCCCGCAGGACTGCACAAATTCCCTGACGTCACGAGACAAAGTGGGCCCACCCAAAAGGACAGACTAACCAAGTCTCTGGTACCAAAAATTCCGGGATGACCGGGCCCAACGGGGAAAACAATGAATCTCAGACACACCACTCTTTTTTCCACCGGTCTGGGACAAACCCAATTTTCCCCAATAGGGCAGCGCTCGGGTTTATCCTCCTGACACCCTTCCAGAGCAGTCTCAAATTGGGTGAGATGGCGGAAAGAACTACCCCCTCTTTCAAATAACAGAAAACGATCAGACAACCCAGGAGAGTCCGCAAGGAAACCCTCGAGAGGGCATCCGCCTTAACATTCTTTAGTGCCGGGAAGAAAGGAACCAAAAAATTTTAAAACTTTGTGAAAAAAAAGGGCCCCACCTGGCCTGTCTAGGTTTTCAAAACGGACCGCCCCTTTTCAGAGGCATCACCCCCACCGAAATGGAAAAACTCGGCGCCTGAACGGAGCGAATGTTTCCAATTTTCCAAAACCGGGCCCTCAGGGGGGCCAAAATTACCCACAAAACCTTTTTTTGGGTCAAATCGTCAAGGTTTAACAATAACAGAAAAAATACCAAAAAATTTACTTTAAAAATTGGAAAAACCCAAGAATCTTTGGGGGCCCTTTAAAGAAGTGGGGGGCCCCAATCCAGAGGGGCAACCTTACCGGTCCTTTCAATAACAATGGGGACAAAAAAATCCGAAATAATCCTCTTACCCAAAAAAACATTTTGACCCTTCACATACGAGTTCCTTCAAAACTGGAACCACCCCGAACTTTTTCCTATCCCACATTGGAAAAAATCAGTATCTCCAAAAAAACTTAAAATTTATCCACAAAATCCTGAAAATGTCATTAGGGGCTAAAAAGCAAAGGGCTTTTAGAGCCCAAAAGGGGTTTCCGGGTCCCAAAATCCCCCTCGGGGGTTTAAATGCCTTTCCATTCCCCCGTCTTAAGCGAATGGGGTTTTAGCCCCCTGGGGTCAACTTGGGAAAACCAAGTAGCACTTTTCACCCCGGAAAAAGGGCAGAAAACAAGGTAAAGTATTATATTCACTAATTGTTCAAGGACATAATCTCACGGCCCCTTTAAAGAAAAATCCTTTTTGGCCCAAAAAAAAAAAACCGGCACCCAAGGGGGAAGAGGTGGTCTGTATACCCTTTTCCAATACTCCTTTTTAAGACCGCAAAGGGATGTTTAGGTACAACAATTAAAAAGGACCCTTTAGGAATTTTCACCACAATTCAATCGCGTCTATCCTTGGGGGGCAAGGATCAGATTTATTTGCTAAAACATCAGAAAAATCTCAAAAAGAGGAAAAAAACCCGACCGGGGAGGGAGAAAAAAAGGGGGTGGTTTTTTAACACATTGGCCCCCAACGGTACAAACCACAGTTTCCAACCAAAACGGGGTTAGGGAAATGAACCAAACCCCGTAATTTACGATTTCAGCACCAAAAATTTGCAACTCTCCTGATATCGGTTCAACCCTCTTAACCTGATAAGAATGAGGTTTTTCTCAGCCAAAGGGGTGAACGTCCCAGAAAAGACTCCTGGGGGATCAAGGGAAACCCACAACGTTTTTAAATCAAATCTTAGTTAATTTCCCGCTCCCAATCAACGAAACCCGGGAAAATGTGGGCAGGGGGCAAACAGGGTAACAGTCAACAAAAATTTTGTCTGAACCTCCCAAGACAAAGAGCTGCAAACTCTTCCCCGCTTAGGGAGACTGAAAAGCGGGGCATCACCACGTAAAACTAACCCCCTTCTTTTCGAAATCATGACCGTGCCCAGAACCACTCTTCAACCCGGGTTCAAAGCTGGGGCACAAGGAAAAAAAATTCCCGATCCTCTACCCCCCAAAAGTTTTAATTTTTAATCGCTAATGACATAGAATCATTTTAACCCGGGGACGGGGAAACCCACCAAAAATCCTTTTTTTCTCTGAAAGACCCTTCCGAAAAAGGGGTGCCAAAGCTGTCATTCCTTTGGGGGGACTGCCCACCCCGGAAACTTACGAAATCACGTCCTCAAGCCCCTGATTTAAACCAAAAAGGGGTTTTTCAGCTTTTTCATGCTTAGGCTATGAAAAATAACCCCCCGGGCCCAAAAAAAAGCATCAACTTACCAAAAACAGGGTCCCCGGGGGCAGGAAAAAGCCAATCCGAGGCGCCGGCAGGAAGAGATACAATTTTTAACCTTGGCCGTTTCCCCGAACTTAGATTTCAAGGCAAAAAACAACTTTCGTTATTTTTTAAAAATTTAAATTTTGGTCCCCCCAAAAAAAAATCTGGGATGGGGTCCTAGGTTACAACAGGCAACCCCAAATGTACAAAACTCCGAAATTTAGTGGCAATGATCCAACGGCCAACAAGGGGAAACCCATTGGAGAAAAAAAAAAAACCTCCTCGCCCCAGATGGGAAAAAAATGAAAAAAAAAAAAAAAATCTCTGACAAAATCTGACAACTTTTCTTTAAAAAAATTTTCCCCTTCTGTGGTACTTAATTTTTCAGTTTGGGCCCGGGGGGCTTTTGATTTGGTTCAGGGGGACGGGAAAAAAGGGAAAAACACCAAGAGGTTGGGAAATTTTGGGGTTCAGTACCCGATAACCACCACAACTAAAGGCAGGGGAGCGTCCCACGTTGGAAACCCCTGAAAGGGATAGGTAGAAAACCCCGAACTTCAGTGGCAAGCTGACCCACACGGCCAGAAACTGTGCAAAACTCCATTGAGAGAAAAAAAAAACCTCCTCAGCACCCGAGATAAGAGGGAAAAAAAAATGCAACAAACAGAAAAAAAAAAAAATCTCTGACAACTCTGACAACTTTTTTTTTTCCCCCAAATTTTTTTCCCTTCTGTGAGTCCCAATATAATTTTCAGTTTTCCCCCCCATACAGGGTATCACGTACTGGGGCCCAAATTGGGAAAACTTTTTTTTGGGGGTCCATTTTACGGGGAAAATCAAAAATTTGGGGCCCCCCAAAAAATTTTTTTGGGGGTTTTTTTTTCACCCCCCGGCATTAAAAACTTTAGTGAAACCCTTGGGGAAAAAGTGCTCCCCCCCCGGGATCTAGATAAGTTCCTTGGGGGGTCTAGTTTCCAAAAATCGTGTCACTTTCTTTTGGGGGTTTCCCCCATTTTTTAGGCCCCAGGGGGGTGCTCTCCAAACGGAAAAAAGGCGCCCCCCAAATTTTTGCTGAAAAAGTAAAACCCCCCGCTCCTTCTCTTCAGAGCTCTGCCATGCACAAAAAACGGGGGTTTTTCCCCCCAAAAATAGGGGTTTTGAGCGGTCCTCAGGAAAAATTTTGTACAATAACTTTTGAACCCTTTTAAGCCTTGGGAAAAAAAAATTTTTGGGACAAAAGATTTTTTATTGGGGAAAAATGGATTTTTTATTTTTATGCCCGGGAAACATAAACTTGTGTGAAGCACTTGGGGGTTCAAATTGGTCACCCCAGATCAAGATAATTTCCTTAGGGGGTCTAGTTTCCCCAAAAGGGGGTCACCTGGGGGGGGTTTCCACTTTTTAAAAGGCACATCAGGGGCTTGAAAAAAGAACATGCACCCATCAAATTTTGGGGATTTAAAAAGTCATTATTTCCTTTTCCGGGAGCACCCAAACAGTTTCCCCCCCCAAAAGGGGGTACAGCTACCGGGGGCAAATTGGATAACAACTTTTGGGGCCAAATTTCCCGGGGGAAAAAATAAAAAAAAAGGGGACTAAAAAAATCATTTTTGGGGAAATTTTTTTTTTTTTTTAAAACCCCCCGGCATTATAAATTTTAAGTGAAACGGGGGGGGGGGTTCAAAGTGCTCACAACAAAACCTAGATAAGTTCCTTAGGGGGCCCTAGTTTCCCAAAAATTCGTGCATTTTCCTTTTGGGGGGTTCCACTGTTTAGGCAAATCAGGGGCCCCAAACGGACATGCCGCCCCCACCAATTCTGTGTTGAAAAAAAAGCCCTCCTTCTCTTCAGAGTTTTTGCCATGCCCCAAAAAGTTTTTTAACCTGATATAGGGGGTTGAGCGCACTAAGGGAAAAAATTTTAAAAATAACTTTTGAGATCTTATTGGGACGGGGAAAATAAAAATTGGTGACTAAAAGTTTTTTTTTTGGGGGAAAAAAAAGGTTTTTTATTTTCATGCCCCGGCATTAAAACTTGTTTGAAGCACTTGGGGTTCAAATTGGTCCCCCACAAACAAGGGTAAGTTTCCCTTTGGGGGTCTAGTTTTCCCCAAAATGGGGTCCCTGTGGGGGGGTTTTCCAAATGTTTAGGCACAAACAGGGGTTCTGCAAACTGAACAAGACACCCATCCCAAAATCTGCATTTCAAAACGCATTTTTCCCTTTCCCAGCACTGCCCCGGGGGCCCCCAAAAACTTTTCCCCCCCCCATTGGGGAAACAGCATACCCCAAACCCCCTTGGAAAAACCAAATTTTTTGGGGCCCAAATTCCTTGGGGAAAAAACAAAAATTTGGGACTAAAAAAATCCCTTTTTTTTGGAAAAATTTTTTTTTTACACCCAGGGTTATAAAAAATTTTGTGAAACCCTTGGGGGGCAAAGTTTCTCACAACAGAACTAATAAGTTTCCTTTGGGGTCTATTTCCCAAAAAGGGGGGCACTTGTGGGGTTTTCCACTGTTTGGCCCCCATCAGGGGCTCCCCAAAAACAAAATGGGGTCCAAACTCAATTTCCCCCAATTTTGGTTTTGAAAAAAATCAAAAGGGTTTCCTCCCCCCCCCCCCCCCCTTTCCCCTTTTGAGCCCCGCCGTTTTGGGCCCCCCAAATGGTTTTTTTGGAAAAGATTTTTTTGACTAAAAAGTTTAAAATTTAAACCCTGAAGGGGTTTAAAAAACTTCTTGAAAGTGGTTTTTGAGTACCTTAGGGGGGGCAGTTTTTAGAATGGTGTTTACTTTTTGGGTTTTTTTCTGCCATAAAAGACCCCCCCAAAGTGGGCTTCCAATTGATTTTGGTCCTAAAAAAAAAATTTTTGTACATTTTGTTGAAAAAAAAAAGAAAACGTTTGGGCAACTTTTTAAACCCCTTTTAAAATTCCCCAACCAAAAAAAAATTTTTGGGGTTTCCCCAAAAAAAATTTTTCTGTTTTAAAAAAAGCCCCCTGGGAAATTTTTTTTAGTAACAATTTTGGGGTGGGGATTTTCTCGTTTTAAAAAGGTAAAACCCCCAAAATTTGAAAATTGGCCCAAAAATTTCCCCCAAATTTTCCCCCCTATTTCCAAAAATTTTTTCATAAAAAAAGCAAGCTAATCAAAGAAATTTTACCCCCCATCAGGAATACAAAATGTCCTGAGAAAACCCCCCCCCGTCGCGAAGTCCGTGGGTTCCCCCAATTTTAAACCTCATAAAAAACAGTGGGCAGAATTTGTTAAAAATTGGTCCGTCCCAAAAGGCCCCCCCCCCCTTGGGGGGAAAAAGGGTTAAAAGTTTTCCCACAAAAAAATTTTAAAATTTTTTTTTAATAGATCTTTGGAAAAAAATAATTTTTTTCCAATTGGGGTTGTTTAAAAAAATGTTCCTTTGCTGGGTAATCTTTTAAAAGTGCCTCCGGTTATCCTACAAAACATGGCCAAAAGTTTTGAGAATGACACAAATATTTTATTTTCACATGATCTGCTGGGGGCCGGTTTTTTTGTGGGGTTTTGCCCGATTTTTTTTATCCCCCGACAGAAAAAAAAAATTGCAAAAATATGGTAACAAAAGCTTTATTGACAGTTGGAATGATTAATGGGAGCAAGTCAATATTTTCAGGTTGACCCTTTTTCTTCAGGACCTTGCAAATTTTTCCCCCGGCATGCTCTCAATCCCCCTTTGGAAACCCAAAACCTGACGATAGCCGTCCATTCTTGCACAATCAAGCTTTCATTTTTCAGAAATTTTTTTGGTTTTTTTTTTGTGCACTTTGTCTCTTGATGATTGACCACAAGTTCTCAATGGGATTAAAAATCGGGGGTTTTTCCCGGCCATGACCCAAAACTTATGTTTTTTTTACCTGAGCCATTTAGGGAAAAAAACCTTTTCTTTTTTGGCAAGGTGCCCATCATGCTGGAAAAGGCATTGTTGATTTGCCAAAAATGGGTCTTGGGGGGTTTTGGGGGAAGTTGCTCTTTTGGGGGACATTCTGGGAAACCCTTTTTTTATTCATGGCTGTGTTTTTTAAAAGGGAAGACTGTTTAGGGGGGGCCGATTTCCTTTGGGGTTTAAGCAACCCCACACATGAATGGGTTTTTAGGATGCTTAACCGTTGGCAAAGAGACAAGACTGGGGGTAGCGCTCCCCCCTTGTCCCTTCCCCGAAGAGGCGTTTCCCCCGATGTCCCAAACAATCGAAAAAGGGGGTTCATCAGGGGAAAATAACTTTACCCCAGTCCTCAGCAGGGCCACTGCCTGTACCTTTTGCCCGAATACGTCTGTCCATGATGTTTTTTCTGGAGAGAAGTGGCTTCTTTGCTGCCCTACTTGAGACCAGGCCTTGCTCCAAGAGTCTACCGCCTCACAGTGCGTGCAGATGCACTCACACCCCCTGCTGCCATTCCTGAGCAAGCTCTGCACTGCGGGTAGCCCGATCCCGCAGCTGAAACACTTTTAAGAGACGATCCTGGCACTTGCTGGTCTTTCTTGGGCGCCCTGGAGCCTTTTTGGCAACAATGGAACCTCTCTCCTTGAAGTCTTGATGATGCGATAGATTGCTGACTGAGGTGCAATCTTTTTAGCTGCGATACTTTTCCCCTGTTAGGCCATTTTTGTGCATTGCAATGATGACTGCACGTGTTTCTTTAGAGATAACCATGGTTAACAGAAGAGAAACAATGATGCCAAGCACCAGCCTCCTTTTAAAGTGTCCAGTGGTGTCATTCTTACTTAATCATGACAGATTGATCTCCAGCCATGTCCTCATCAACACCCACACCTGTGTTAATGGAGCAATCACTGAAAAGAGGTTAGCTGGTCCTTTAAAGGCAGGGCTGCAATGATGTTGAAATGTGTTTTGGGAGATAAAGTTCATTTTCTAGCCAAATATTGACGTTGCAAGTAATTGCTGCTAAGCTGATCACTCTTTTTAACATTCTGGAGTATATGCAAATTGCCATTAGAAAAAGTGAAGCAGTAGACTTTGTAAAAATTAATATTTGTGTCATTCTCAAAACTTTTGGCCATGACTGTACTGTGCAATGGCTGCGTCTGACCGTACAGAAACATGGTCTGATTATACCACATCTGCTGGCCATGGGAAGAAGCAAAAGAGAGTATACAGACAGGGTAGCAGGGTGTCGCAAATAATTTTTCTCTCTCAAAAAGAATCAGCTGTGATCCCATGCTGTCCTGTCTGTGTACTCTCTTTTTCTCCTTCCCTGCCCAGGAGATGTGGTATGATCAGACCATATTCATGCCCAGTCAGACATAGCCTGTCACACGCAGTGTAGGACAGACTAACTGCAATACAAAAGGGATAAGGGAAGGGGAACCAAACACTAGGGAAGGTTGAAGTGGAGACCCCTAGACAGCCCTATGATCCCTATATACAGTACAGACCAAAAGTTTGGACACACCTCATTCTAATATTTTCCTGTATTTTCATGACTATGAAAATTGTAAAATCACACTGAGGGCATCAAAATTATGAATTAACACATGTGGAATTATACATTACACTTTACAAAAAAGTGTGAAACAACTGAAAATATGTCTTATATTCTAGGTTCTACAAAGTAGCCACCTTTTGCTTTGATTACTCCTTTGCACACAGAAAAGGTGAACGGATGACTCTACATGCCTTTTCCCACCGTGAAGCATGGAGGAGGTGGTGTGATGGTGTGGGGGTGCTTTGCTGGTGACACTGTTGGGGATTTATTCAAAATTGAAGCGGTGAGTGGTCCAGCTCACCCCAAACCATCTCGATTGGGTTCAGGTCTGTTGATTGTGGAGGCCAGGTCATCTGGCGTAGCACCCCATCACTCTCCCTCTTGGTCAAATAGCCCTTACACAGCCTGGAGGTGTGTTTGGGGTCATTGTCCTGTTGAAAAATAAATGATGGTCCAACTAAACGCAAACCGGATGGAATAGCATGCTGCTGCAAGATGTTGTGGTAGCCATGCTGGTTCAGTATGCCTTCAATTTCGAATGAATCCCCAACAGTGTCACCAGCAAAGCACCCCCACACCATCACACCTCCTCCTCCATGCTTCACGGTGGGAACCAGGCATGCAGAGTCCATCCGTTCACCTTTTCTGCGTGCAAAGCAGTAATCAAAGCAAAAGGTGGCTATTTTGAAGAACCTAGAATATAAGACATATTTTCAGTTGTTTCACACTTTTTTGTAAAGTGTAATGTATAATTCCACATGTGTTAATTCATAGTTTTGATGCCTTCATTGTGATTCTACAATTTTCATAGTCATGAAAATACAGAAAAATCATTGAATGAGAAGGTGTGTCCAAACTTTTGGTCTTTACTGTAGGTTCTGCACCTATCGCTGAGCAGGATACCTAATCCCTATGTGACCCTGGTGGTAAGCCCTGCATCGGGAGGTGCAGTATGAGTGCTAGTCAATCGCACTAACACTTAGCTTGAGTAGACTCAGAGAGAAACATTGGACAAGTTACAATGACTGGCTGACCTTACCCATCCTTTTCTCTTGTAATTCTTGTATATAACCTATTATCTCACCTTTTATTGCACTGCATCCTTTGGTTACATGTATGGTATTAGTCATTCTCACAGCTAGAAAATGTGCAAAAAAATAAATGATAATACCAGCACGAGTACAGATCTTCCCTGTCTGCCATGCTTCACGAGACTCAGTCCGTGCCTCGCAGTCCAATATCACACTTTGCCATGGTGTCAGATGGAAACAGACGGATATGTTATATCAGGAGCTGGCAGCATCTCGCAAAGTAATCACACAGCCAAGAACAAGACTCCGCATTGTCGGGTCAGGCTTGGTCACATGTTTATCATTCATCGCATCTTCTGTAAAGATTTCTAACGCAGACGGGGATCGCTGACTGCATACAAACATAATACAGATTGTAACTAATCAATAGTAGGAAATGGGTTGTCAGCGGAGAAGCTGGGATGGGTTTATTCCTTTATTTCTCGAACAGCTGCCCATATACACAAGTATATTTCTAGGATTAGACAATATGATAACCATTATTTTTACCCACTGTTGAGTTAACGATGAAGGTTGTCTCTCCATACCATTTACAAAGGAGACTTGTTCAACTTTTCAGAAAGAAAATATTTTTTAACAGCGGACATCCAATGCAGTATTAAATTCCCACCATGAGGGGACCATATTTCCAGTCCAAAGGAACAGTAAAATTTCCCCTTAAAGAGGACCTGTAAACTGGTCAAAAGTGTCCAGTTTTTGCTCTCATTTTCTTCCCGCTACTCACTATACGGTTCCAGAGATATCGACTTTTTTAGCTAGTGTTAATTTTATGGTCTTTCCTAAGGGGGCATGGCTCACAGGATCCTCTGTGGTATCATACTGTATATAAGAGGGCATCTTTGGGGCACCACACTGAGTGTAGAGGCTTTAAACTGTGTAAATGGGGGCATCTTTGGGGCATCATACTGTGCGTGTGGAGGCTTTATACCGTCTATATTAGGCCATCTTTGGGGCACCACACTGTGTGTGTAGAGGCTTCATACTCTATATATGGGGGCATCTTTGGGGCATCATAGTGTGTGGAGCATCATACTGTGCAGGTGGAGGTTCATACTCTCTGTAAGAGGGCATCTTTGGGGCACCGCACTGCGTATGTAGAGGCTTCATACTGTGTATATGGGGGCATCTTTGGGGCATCATACCTTGTGTGGGGCATCATACTATGTGTGTGGAGGCTTCATACTGTCAATATGAGGGTATCTTTGGGGCACCACACTGTGTGTAGAGGCTTCATACTGTGTATATGGAGGCATCTGGCATCTTCGGGGCATCATACTCTGTGTGGGGCATCATACTGTGTGGGTGGATGCTTCATACTGTCTATATGAGGGCATCTTTGGGGCACCACACTGTGTGTAGAGACTTCATACTGTGTATATGGGGGCATCTTTGGGGCATCATACCTTGTGTGGGACATGATACTGTGCATGTCGAGGATTCATACTGTATATGAGGGCATCTTTGGGGCACCACATTGCGTGAGTAGAGGCTTCATACTGTGTATATGGAGGCATCTTTGGGACATAATACTCTGTGTGGGGCATCATATTGTGCAGGTGGAGGCTTCATACTGCCTATTTGAGGGCATCTTTGGGGCACCACCCTGTGTGTGTAGAAGCTTCATACTGTGTATATGGAGGCATCTTTGGTAGAGCATCATACTCTGTGTGGGGCATCATACTGTTCGGGTGGAGGCTTCATACTGTCTATATGAGGGCATCTTTGGGGCACCACACTGCGTGTGTAGAGGTTTCATCCTGTGTATATGAGGGCATCTTTGGGGCATCGTAGTCTGTGTGGGGCATCATACTGTGCAGGTGGAGACTATATACTGTCTATATGAGGGCATATTTGGGGCACGCACTGTGTATGTAGAGGCTTCATACTGTGTATATGGAGGCATCTTTGGGGCATCATACTCTGTGTGGGGCATCATACTGTGCAGGTGGAGGTTTCATACTGCCTATTTGAGGGCATCTTTGGGGCACCGCACTGTGTGTGTAAAGTCTTCATACTGTTTATATCAGGGGATCTTTGGGGCATCATACTCTGTGTGGGACATCGTACTGCGCAACTTTGTAAAAAGTCACATTTTATAAATTTGACTTAAACCTTTATCAGCTTAGCGAACCTCACCAAATTTCCACCCACTATTAAATAGAAGCAAGAGCGGTATAGCGTAACAAAACAAATTGTTCAACTTTTACAGAGACAAAAATCAGTCGAAAATGACTTGATACTTTCCCCTCTATAAGTGAAAAAATCCTAAAAGTAATTGTATTCAGTGATTTACTCAAGTCCTGGTACAAGTTTCCAGGTGGTTTCTCTCCTTGATTCTGGGTATATGAAATGTTTTCTGGACATGGGACGTGATCAAGACACATTTGCCAAATGAAGAGCAACAGAAAACCGAAGAACAACTAATTCCAGATGAGGATGGGGGATTATTCTCTAAATTTCGTTCTGCTTTATTTATTTTTAGTCTGCGAAGTCTAGTACTTTACTTTCCTGAGATGTCCATTCTAAAACTGGAAATGGAAGAAGGCAAAAACCATATTATCGAGAAAGAAATGACTGGGTTTCAGTAGCAATCTAATGCTGAAGGCAGCCTGGGTTTAACTTTTCTATTTGTAGAGCTACAGCTTAGACTACAGAGCAGACAACCATTAAAGATGTATCCAGACGGCGTTCTATGGCTGAATGCACAGACTCTCATTCCTAGCTCCAGCATATGTTGCTAAGTGGCAATGTAGTGACTCGCGAGGCTCAGTGCTCCGAATGGCACAATTACATTACAAAGAGCAGGTCAATATATTGAACCTCCTGACTTGACCACCTGCGTCACGGCTCCGATTAGGAGATTACATTTATGATCTGAAGTGCCAAGTTATTTCTCTGATTTTACATTCGATGCTTATCTGCATTTCTCCCTATTTTTTCAATCAAGACTGGCGAATTTTAGAAACGGAAGCACAGGGGATATCAAATGGTTCCCAGACATTCAGAGCCATTCAACAATTGTGCAGATAATTGCAAAACAGCGAGCTTACAGTCCACCCTTGGAGACTGGTTTCAGATTCCACCTTTAATTGCCAGCCCATAATTCTTCTAGAACAGACAAAAATGTGACCTGCCGCTTTCTAGGTGGGGTTGAACTTGAATTCACAGCGGCTGGCAGAGCATGCTGGTTTATGTAGGTTCATGGCAGCTGGAGATACACACATTTCCTACAACAGTTGGACAGGAAAAGTGCATAGCTAACGATCGAACAATGAAATCCAGAGATGTCGGTGTATTTATTCAAAATCTAAATGATGAAACCAGTATTTATTATATTTATAACCAGTGACATATATATTTCAGATTCTCCAATGGCGTAGTGTGTAGATCCTGGGCAACAATGCAAAATCTTTAACAGAACCACTCGCCTACTATGTCCATTGATAAAATATTGCTTTTTAAGTTGTCTTTGGGAGGCTGCGAGTCCCAAGTGCAACTTTCCCAAGGACCATTGTTGCTAACTAGGTCCTTGTCTGAGTAAATTGATTTCTTGTTCATGCCCCTGTTCACAGGTTCCCATTAGGGCATTGCTTAACTCCCAAAACCTGTTTTCCTTGAGATTTTGAGAATCTCTCACATTGCCAAAGAGATTATCCAACTTTTTGAGGAATCTAGGATCACGTTTCTTTCTGGTAGCACCTCTGTCTGTCTGAGAGAGTCTACCCCCTTATCATTTCACCCGTTAATCAAATTATTGTCTCAACATGATAAATGGGTAAAATTACAAAGTGGCTTTGACAACAAGCAACTTTACAATTTACCTCTTACTAAAAGTCCTTTCACTTCTTAAGAACACAGGGATTTTTTTAGCTCTATAGTTTACCGGTCACTGTCTTGGTTAACGACCACCTCTGCATTCTATCAGTGGTGGCCGGTCTCCAAGGCAAGAAGCGCAGCACAGCACTTGTGAGCTTTTTGCTAGTTTGCTGGAAAAAGCTGCTCTGAAGCTGACCAGATAATCGGATACAGCTGGATTCAGTGTCCCTGCGTTCCTCTGGTACCACCAAGTTAGAGCTGCCACTGCTTGTGCATCAGAGAGCACACTGCTCAAACCAGCAGCTCAACCACGCCGCTAGTCTGAATTGTCAGTCATTCAGAAGTGTCCCACACCTTTCTAGCTGACAAGCAGGAAAAGTTCATAAAAAGCAAGATGAGACAACCCCTGTAAGGCCCCGTTCAGCTCATAGCTTAGTGGCATCGTGCATCCATTGCAATCAAGGTGGTTGTGCTCACGTCATTTACAAACCTGACTACTTCTCCTCTGGTGTCCTCCTTTTGTGCTTAGCACAAAGGAGGACAAAGTGCAAGAAGAGTTCAGCACATGTGTGGATATAATAGGCAGCAGAATCTTCTGTTTCTACATATGCAATAAACGCTTTCAGCGGCCATGCAGAACCAGACAGCATCATGGAAGCAGTCTAGTGGATAAATATCGGCACGTCCACCATGTTGAGCGCAATTGATGCAATTCAATGGCTGCAGAACCACTAAAGATCTGTGATCTTAAAATGCATTGAAAGGGGATAAGCAATGGGGCTTTTTATAACTGCATGGGTCAGAACACCAACATTTTGGGTATTGTAGAAAATGGCTAACGCCTATACATTTATCTAGAAATCCTTTTATCTTATATGTACAGCTAATTTAATTAATTATTTCAGGAGAATATATGACTGTCACTTGGATGTAAGCAAAGTGTGGGTGACTAACGTTGTGTACATTGAGAACATTTTTTGCTTTGCAAATTTTTATGAAGGTGTTGATAAATTGTTATCCAATCTTCAGCTTGTTATGATAGAGCAGTAATAAATATTCCTATTAACGTCTTTTGCCTACAAATTATTATCTTGGTCTGAATTTGAGCTTTTGCAATATACGGTGTGTGCATACGATCTCTTAGGCGACAACTTAACATTTTTTGAGAGAGGTTGTGTTGTGTTATGACCTGACCTGCATTGCAGTAATGGTATTGCAATCACTTGGGGGTAACATCGGCAGGTAGTATCATCAAGAAAATAGCCAGAGGTCGGTACATGGCAACAGCAGTATAGTTTGGAGGTTAAGCAGTTTTTGCAGTCAGGAGTTAGCCAGAGGTCGGTACACGGCAACAGCAGTATAGTTTGGAGGTTGAGCATTTTTCGTAGTCAGGAGTTAGCTAGAGATTGGTACACGGAACAGCAGTACGGTTTGGAGGAAGCAGCAGGTGGAAATAGAACTTTACTAAAGGCTTGGAGCTCAATAATCTCAAAAAGGAAGGAAGTGCAGTGCCTGGTTTGAGAGAGGTGTTCAATCAGGAGATCTCAGGGTGGAGCCAATCAGGAACAACACAGGTACTATTATCTGGGTTAGTAAGGAAATGTCTAGTGAGTTGAATAGCTCAGAGGGAAGAGCTGGTGCACAAGAGCTGCATGGTTTGAGTCCTGACAGGTTGTCACCCAGCTTGACATGATGGCAAATTTGCATTATTATACAATATACCTTAGATCTATAGCAATTCGGGGAGGCAGAATTTCTCTAAACCACCTTGATGATCGGTTGTCCACCTTTGTGTACATTTTTTTTACTTAAATGCTTTGTATTTGGGGCTAACAATAATTTCTGCAGTTGGGTTTTATTAAAATTTTGCACCATTTACCTTCTATAGCGTCTGGCCTGTACTGACTATTAATGGCTGCAGAATGAGTTAACGCAAAATATGTTAGTGAGCTTTTCTGTCTGTAGCGTTTGCAACTTTTTTATCTATCTTCTTCTGAGCTGTTTTTGACACAGACCACATCAAAGTTGAATATGGACTGAAACAAACTGGATGATCAATTAAGCCAAAAAGTGCAAAACTGTTAATGAAACCCAATTCAAAATTGAAGCTAGTGAGAGCATACCTCATGTATAGGAAAAGCAGTATATTGGAGTACAACACATTTGTGTTTAGCGTGGTGCAATAAATGAGACATATTGCTGCTGCAGGACCTACATGGACCATAGGAAACATCAGTTCGGTGTATTCTCATTATATTGTATGTCAATGGTGGATCCATCCATTTTTTTTTCTTCCAGCTTCATAATAGAGTTAATACCTTTTATTTCTATCCTGCCACTGATAATAATGAGATGATCTGAGCTGAGGACTGATCTGTACAGAACTGAGAGTGTCAGTCTATTACCCGGCTCAGTGGTCAGAGTGATAACTGTAATATTACACTGTAATAGAAAATATCATTAAACAATAGGTCATTTTCTGAGGATGCAAAGTACATTCATAAAGAGCCGGGAGATGATGAATGGATATTTACATGTTATATTCTTTTTTCACTTGTTCTCACAATCCTCATATGAACTTTTAGGAAGATAACACATTGTCTTCCCCGGAGCCTCACATCCAGTATTACGCTGCAGTCAGATTCCGGAGCTTCATGCAGATCCTTTCACAGTTACCAGGTTACCCAACTTTCTTGGCTAAAATTGACTTTTTACAGGGACCGGAGCCAGTGCAGGGCTCACACCGGATAATTCCCCTTCTGGGAGATGATTTATGTCTCTCTCTGATCCTGCAGAATCCTAGTAATGTCAGCAAGAAAAGCAAGAAAGGCTGGTGGATTGTTATTACATAGGGCAGAAGAGAATTCTAGATAATCAGAATTTAGTGTTAACATTGGAAACATTACAAAACCAAACTTTGCCGATGACCTTCATATCTATCTATCTATCTATCTATCTATCTATCTATCTATCTATCTATCTATCTATCTATCTATCTATCTATCATCTATCTACAGTATATATTATCTATTATCTATCTATAAATCATCTATCTACAGTATATATTATCTATCTACTATCTATCTACAGTATATATTATCTATCTATCTTATAAATCATCTATCTACAGTATATATTATCTATCTATCTACAGTATATTATCTATCTATCTATCTATCTATCTATCTATCTATCATCTATCTACGTTATATTATCTATCTATCTATCTATCATCTATCTACAGTATATATTATCTATCTATCTATCTATCTATCTATCATCTATCTATCTATCTATAAATCATCTATCTACAGTATATATTATCTATCTATCTATCTATCTATCTATCTATCTATCTATCTATTATCTATCTACAGTATATATTATCTATCTATCTATCTATCTATCTATCTATCTATCTATCTATCTATCTATCTATCTATCTATCTATCTATCTAGTGTCGGACTGGGGTGGCAAGGGCCCACCAGTAACAATGACTATGTGGCCCACTTTTCACCTGCATACAAATATTACACTACCCCCATTCACAATGGACCGTTATCGCTATATAATAATAAACTAGGTAGTGTGGTTGATGAATGATGAGATGCTGCTTTTTTCTGCACAGAGTAAATCATGTGAATTATGCTAAGTACTGCCCATATAGTGGGATTGGGGGCGTGGGTCTGCACAGGTGCCCACCGGGGATTCCCCTGTTACCCTATGGGCCAGTCGAGCTTTCATTATTTCATATTTCTATTCTATTATCTACGATCTTCTATCTCATCTATCTATTTTCCTATCTATATCTATCTATCTATCTATCTATCTATCTATCTATCTATCATCTATCTATTTCATCATATCTATCTATCCAGGAAAAAAAAGCAGCACCAAAGATAGTCGAGGTGCAGGGCCTCCTAGGTACATACCAGTCCTTGTAAATATGTCCAAAAAATAGAGGCAGCACACCAAATAAGTGAAAATCATGTGCTATGTAATTGCCCATATGGCTACATTTCAGTCCAGAGATGCGGACCTTTGAGAAAGGTCCACATCCCTGGACTGAAACATCGCCATATGGTCAATTACATAGCACATGATTTTCACTTATTTGGTGTGCTGCCTCTATTTTTGTATCTATTATCTATCTATCTATCTATCTATCTATCTATCTATCTATCTATCTATCTATCTATCTATTATTATCTATCTATATCTATCTATCTATCTATCTATCTATCTATCTGTCTATCTATCTTGCTTATTATCTACTATATGTGTGCTCATTATTACTCATAGCAATCCGCCTTTGTCGATTTCTCCTTTATTACACATACAGCTGTTAGTCTCATGTCTGTTGAGCTGATGCTCGTTCCTCCTCCTTATCTCCCACTCACTTCGTCCTTTACCTGAGATTGATCTCAAGCAGATACTGGTCATCAATAAATTTGATTTTCCATACACTTCTGGCCTGGAAAATTAAGTTGATGCTCATTCACATCAATGCTGAGAAAGGTGGAAAAAAATCTTAAAAGATCGTCCAAGAGCTTTTACATTAAATTGTAAATAAGGGACAAGTAATATAGTCAGGGCTTTATTAAATATGTAATTGGTGAGCGATCTGTCACCATCATGTTCTCACAAGGTTGCCTCTTTGTTGCAGCCAAGACACATGATCTGTAATCTAATGGGGTTTTCATTTCCCCCAATTTTTTTGGTGGCTCCGGGAGTTATATATAATAAAAGATCACAATGTCTGCGCATTCCCATCATTTTTTTTCCCTTGAAATTTACTGTATCTACCATCTCTCCCCTTGATATTTCTGTTTCGAAAGCACAGCAGGGACTGAAAACCCCAGGAAAAAAAATGGAATAGATACTTGTTAACTCCTTGGTTTGAAAGTACAAAACATGAATTTTATGATATTTAAAAATTGCTATTTTTTTTGTTAGGTGTTTTTGTATATTTACCTTCAAACCCGACCCCACCTTTATTTTTTAACAAAATAAAATATATTACCATATAGATTTTTAATTCGAAAACCCTTTGTCTTTTGTTATATCTTTGGCAGGGGTTAAGGGGGGAGATTAAGCAGAGGGGAAAAAACCCTAAAGATTTTAATTTGGGGGAACAGCAAAGAAAAAAACTGGGAACGCAATCAAAAAGGGGAACAAAAGGGGGAAAATCCCCGGTACTGTCATAGGTGGGCAAAAGGAGAAGAACACTGGGGATCTGTGAAACGGAGGAACAAAAGGGGAAGAACACGATAAAATCCCTTTAGTGGTTAATTTTAAAAATTTTAAAAATTTTTTTGCAAAATTTTGGGGAGGGGAAGGGGTGGAGTTTCCCAGGGAGAAGAAAATTTAATCAGGTTGGGCACATGGAAAACACTGAAAAACTGTCGGTTTTAAAAAAGTAGGCAGAGGGGGCCCCCTTTCACCCAAATTTTTTTTTTTTGCTTAAAGTAAAATTTTTGTTTCTAAAAGATTATTGTTTGTTGTTTATTTAAACAGTACCCATTCCCACTAAAGGGGTTTTTGATGCCCAAGTGCAATATTAAAGTAGGGGGGCAACTGTGGAAGCCAGGGGTTGGGGGGATTTTGTGTTGGGCCCGAAGCCCGAAGGGCATTTTTCCCAAATTTTTAAAACAAGACCCAGCCATTAGGGCCTAGGGGCCCAGTTAAACAGTCAGATTTTGCAGCACGTTTTTGCCGTACAGATTGTACGGCAGGGCGGCGTACTCAAACAGGTCCCCTTATGGGCGTTACTATGGGGGCAATCCCCTTTTCTGGGGCAAAATGGGGGGGGGAAAACCCCCCAAATAAGGGGAAAGGGGAAAAACATGAAGAATGTCAACAAAAGGGGGAACGACATTGAAAAAACGGGTCAGTCGGTGGAGCGCAGGAGAAAAACACATAGAACAGGAACTGTAAATCGGGCAGGAGCAAAACGGAAGAGACACTGGGGGGGGGGGGGGGGGGGGGGGGGGGGGGGGGGGGGGGGGGGGGGGGGGGGGGGGGGGGGGGGGGGGGGGGGGGGGGGGGGGGGGGGGGGGGGGGGGGGGGGGGGGGGGGGGGGGGGGGGGGGGGGGGGGGGGGGGGGGGGGGGGGGGGGGGGGGGGGGGGGGGGGGGGGGGGGGGGGGGGGGGGGGGGGGGGGGGGGGGGGGGGGGGGGGGGGGGGGGGGGGGGGGGGGGGGGGGGGGGGGGGGGGGGGGGGGGGGGGGGGGGGGGGGGGGGGGGGGGGGGGGGGGGGGGGGGGGGGGGGGGGGGGGGGGGGGGGGGGGGGGGGGGGGGGGGGGGGGGGGGGGGGGGGGGGGGGGGGGGGGGGGGGGGGGGGGGGGGGGGGGGGGGGGGGGGGGGGGGGGGGGGGGGGGGGGGGGGGGGGGGGGGGGGGGGGGGGGGGGGGGGGGGGGGGGGGGGGGGGGGGGGGGGGGGGGGGGGGGGGGGGGGGGGGGGGGGGGGGGGGGGGGGGGGGGGGGGGGGGGGGGGGGGGGGGGGGGGGGGGGGGGGGGGGGGGGGGGGGGGGGGGGGGGGGGGGGGGGGGGGGGGGGGGGGGGGGGGGGGGGGGGGGGGGGGGGGGGGGGGGGGGGGGGGGGGGGGGGGGGGGGGGGGGGGGGGGGGGGGGGGGGGGGGGGGGGGGGGGGGGGGGGGGGGGGGGGGGGGGGGGGGGGGGGGGGGGGGGGGGGGGGGGGGGGGGGGGGGGGGGGGGGGGGGGGGGGGGGGGGGGGGGGGGGGGGGGGGGGGGGGGGGGGGGGGGGGGGGGGGGGGGGGGGGGGGGGGGGGGGGGGGGGGGGGGGGGGGGGGGGGGGGGGGGGGGGGGGGGGGGGGGGGGGGGGGGGGGGGGGGGGGGGGGGGGGGGGGGGGGGGGGGGGGGGGGGGGGGGGGGGGGGGGGGGGGGGGGGGGGGGGGGGGGGGGGGGGGGGGGGGGGGGGGGGGGGGGGGGGCCCCCCCCCCCCCCCCCCCCCCCCCCCCCCCCCCCCCCCCCCCCCCCCCCCCCCCCCCCCCCCCCCCCCCCCCCCCCCCCCCCCCCCCCCCCCCCCCCCCCCCCCCCCCCCCCCCCCCCCCCCCCCCCCCCCCCCCCCCCCCCCCCCCCCCCCCCCCCCCCCCCCCCCCCCCCCCCCCCCCCCCCCCCCCCCCCCCCCCCCCCCCCCCCCCCCCCCCCCCCCCCCCCCCCCCCCCCCCCCCCCCCCCCCCCCCCCCCCCCCCCCCCCCCCCCCCCCCCCCCCCCCCCCCCCCCCCCCCCCCCCCCCCCCCCCCCCCCCCCCCCCCCCCCCCCCCCCCCCCCCCCCCCCCCCCCCCCCCCCCCCCCCCCCCCCCCCCCCCCCCCCCCCCCCCCCCCCCCCCCCCCCCCCCCCCCCCCCCCCCCCCCCCCCCCCCCCCCCCCCCCCCCCCCCCCCCCCCCCCCCCCCCCCCCCCCCCCCCCCCCCCCCCCCCCCCCCCCCCCCCCCCCCCCCCCCCCCCCCCCCCCCCCCCCCCCCCCCCCCCCCCCCCCCCCCCCCCCCCCCCCCCCCCCCCCCCCCCCCCCCCCCCCCCCCCCCCCCCCCCCCCCCCCCCCCCCCCCCCCCCCCCCCCCCCCCCCCCCCCCCCCCCCCCCCCCCCCCCCCCCCCCCCCCCCCCCCCCCCCCCCCCCCCCCCCCCCCCCCCCCCCCCCCCCCCCCCCCCCCCCCCCCCCCCCCCCCCCCCCCCCCCCCCCCCCCCCCCCCCCCCCCCCCCCCCCCCCCCCCCCCCCCCCCCCCCCCCCCCCCCCCCCCCCCCCCCCCCCCCCCCCCCCCCCCCCCCCCCCCCCCCCCCCCCCCCCCCCCCCCCCCCCCCCCCCCCCCCCCCCCCCCCCCCCCCCCCCCCCCCCCCCCCCCCCCCCCCCCCCCCCCCCCCCCCCCCCCCCCCCCCCCCCCCCCCCCCCCCCCCCCCCCCCCCCCCCCCCCCCCCCCCCCCCCCCCCCCCCCCCCCCCCCCCCCCCCCCCCCCCCCCCCCCCCCCCCCCCCCCCCCCCCCCCCCCCCCCCCCCCCCCCCCCCCCCCCCCCCCCCCCCCCCCCCCCCCCCCCCCCCCCCCCCCCCCCCCCCTCGCCCACTTCTATCTGACCCCCCCACTTGGTATTCCGCCCGTGGTCCGGACCTCTGGCTTCCCCCTGGCACCCCTGAATGGGGGTTGCTCCACTAGGTCACTCTTTTAGGGTATCTGTTCCCTCCAGAGGGCCCCACTCTAGGGTCTCTTTTCCCCCCCAATGGTGCCCACATTTTCCCCATTTTTCTTCAGAACAAAAAAAAAACCCACCCCACAGGAGACACTGATTTTCTAAAAAACCCCCCTTATCCAAATTCCCCCTTGATTATTACATACCCCTCAGCCCCTCCGGAGTGATAAGGATAGACACGCCCCCCCAGGGGGCTCAGAACCGGGCTAAGATCTATAGGACATCAAGGGGGCGATGAGGTGGAAGGTCCGCTGCTTTTTTGGACAACACGTCCGTGTATTGCCATAATGTTTAAAGGGAAGGGTTAGCGGGGTGACCTCCGAAGAACCGACCAATCTGGGACCCCAGACACCTTCCCCACACGATCCAATCCATCCTAATAATCCCCCCGCCCATCAATGGAGGAGAAAATGTGACGCAGCCAAGTATCCCTAACAATACCTCATCAAACCCCGGGAATGACCAAAAAAGAAATTACCCCCATGTTTTGGGGATATGGCGGGGAAAAGGAAGGGGCGATGGTACTGAGAAGGCAGTGGGGACCCATTACCACTCGAATAGTTTTGCTTGGTGAGCAAGACTAGAGTATTGGTCCGGGGGGCGAAGGCAAGACATAAAGGAAAACCCTCAACCCCAGAGTCCACACAAACGACCCCATGGGAAAAAAGTCCCAAAAAAGGTTAATTTGGAATAAATGCCCCCGGTCAGGGAAGCCCCCTCCGATCCCTAATGGGGTCATTTTCCCTGCTCTGGGGCTTCTTATTGGCATAATGGCCTACAACATGGCAGGCAAAGGGGTGGCGAGTGGAACACACTTGGGTACAGCCAAAAAACCTCCGTCCCTCCACTCCCCTCGTTCAGATGGAAAACTACCCAGACTCCAAATGGATAGCACCGGTTCATAAAATCCCCTACAGACTTTACTGTCACCCAAACTTATCAGGGGGGGAAATGTGAAAATATACGGAACGGGGAAGGCAGCAGATACACAAAAACGCAGCTTTCATGGCTGCATGAGCCCAAACTGCGGGAACAAAACGGCTGTGGTTGTGCGCTCAAGGGAAAAACCTGCCCCCAGCGCGGGATGTACCGCGTATATGTTGCTTGTCTACCAATGCTAGCTAGACCCTGGTGCTAAGATAATGTTAGGATTTGTGGATTGCAGCAAATATAAATTAAAAGAAGGTGCGATCGCAACCCGGGGTCCACCGTGTGGTGATGGAAGAACTGCAGCTAGAGACAATGGCGGAGCGATGCTGTGTGCAAGCTCCGAACACACTTGGAGTTAAAAGTCACTCCGTGTGGGAAGAGTGCAAAGTACCTACTCGGTTGCTCCACAGAGCGGTACAAAGAAAGAGCATTCTGAGCTATACCCTACCCTGTTAGACATCACAGGACTATTAGCTGATAAAGACGCTAGTTGAGATCCCTAAACTCACCCCCTGCTATGCTGGTGATTGAGCCTGCTCTGTCACATGGTCTGTGAAACATGCAATGCTGTCACCCGGTGCAGGTGCTAGGCAACTGTCCCACCTACACACACACAGCAATATAAGAGATCTTAGTGCACCGACGGGCACCCAAAATATCCTTTTAAAGACTGCGCCTAAGTCCAGTCAGACAGGACCTTGCTAGCGGACTAATCCGGAGCCGGCGCAGAACCTGAACAGCTGACAACCGACCACCAATGAGAGGTCGCCACATCATGAGCATGCTCAGTAGAGCGACTCCTGGACTTAGCCTCAGGAATGGGTGTTCGCCGCTGTCTATTGCTAGTTACTATAGCTGCACCTGGAGAGGAGGCAGTAAGAGAGCGCACAGCACGAGTACGAGCAAGACGCTGGGACCGACGTCTTTGCTGAGCAGCATCCACTGAGGTTGAGACCGAATCGGATCTACCCTGTACAGAGGGAGAATCCTGGTGTCTAACAGCTACTTCCTCTAGGTGATACTAGAGTTCAATTCCTCTTCCTCTCTGAGGAGACAATTTGCATATTTAATTTTCCAGAGGAGAATTGCATGGTCTATATGTCTCCTTACACTGGCATGTCACTGTCCACAAGGATGATACTTGCCAGAAATATAGAAGTGGGGGACTGTGGGAATTGACTGCTGTACATCCTATGAATTGTGCTGCTGATTATTTTGTCACTTTGTACATTAAAAAATGAGGAGAAATTATATATAGAAGGTTCAATTGAATAAAGTTAACATGGAGGAACCCCAATGATTGACTGATATAAAATATAAATTTTGATGAAATAATGTTAAGAAGGGACAAACAACATTAAGTGACAAATAACATACTAAAAAGTGCACACTATGTTCACCCTATAGATAATCCCTGACCTGCAACATCCATCTATCATATCTCCTGTTGAGCAGATTTTCCTTTTTTCTGACTGTCTCTATATAATACTGTCCTCAGGTCCCTTGATGGTATGAAAGTTAATTATTCGTCACTTATCACTAGGGCATTTCAGGACAGTAGGGCCAGTCGCCGTTGAGCAGCGACGCCATTCTCATATAGGTCTTTCATAGGGTGCCAACCTCCGCAGGTAGGCAGGGAGTATCTATAGGGTGAACGTAGTGAGCACTTTTTGGTAAGGTCTTTGTCACTTAATGTTGTTTGTCCCTTCTTAACTGTATTTCATTAAAAGTTATATTTTATATCAGTCAATTATTGGGGTTCCTCCATGTTAGCTTTATTTTTAAAAAATGTCAAAGGTTTTCTCAGAGCCACATAACAAGTCTCCCATAGGACCACTTTCACTTGAGTTTTATATCAATACAATTTTGGTCAAGAAGGTTACTTCCATCAGGATTCCCCGCTCCAACCACAATATTTATTTTCCCTGCCAAATCCTTTCATGTTGAACCAATAAGCGTGTTTAATTGGATTTTCTCTACTGAGATAAAATATTGATCACTCTAAAATATATATCTAATTTGCCCTGATGTTATTGTTCTTTAGCCTGACAAGAACTCACTCTAGGGACGTCAGCTTCATTCTGTCTTTCACAGCTCTCATTAGGATATATGTAAAGAACTTCTGAGTTTGTTATGTAAGAATCAATTCACATTTTGTAAACCTACCAACTAATTATCTTTTTGGCATTGAGAGTCTGTTTTTCCCGCTCGTTGGACACAGAGCTCCTGTTTACAATAATTCCTTAGTGTTCTGGATTGAATGATTAATACTACTTTTTGTCCATACTAATAAGGACAACCAGGCAGTTCCTTGGATATCCATATGCTTCAACTGATTCCTCAACTGATCTAAGCCATGATTGAAAAAAAAAATAAAAAGGTGCAGAAGTAAAGAGGAATTTAGGTTACCTTCATGGCTTGATTTAGGGTTGGCTTGTGGTTTGGATGAGTGTCTCAGTTGAAGAACATTTCAGTTTTCTGTTACAGAAAGATAAAATCTATATTAAGAATGTTTTATGCTTATAAGGCAACTGGCAGCTCTAGAAATGAGCCGTAATAGATGCATGTGGCCTGCAAAATGGCTTGTGGTTACTTTTTTGCAGGTCTGGAAGACATAAGTGATGAGTGAGTGTGCTTGCCACTGCTGTTATGTTTCGGTAGCTGAGGAGTGCAGGTAAAAAGGCAATACACCAGAGAAGTTGGAATCTATGAGATTGCAGTACCCTGACTAACCACCACAACTAGAGGCAGCCATGGAGCGTTCCTACGTTGGTCCTAGACGCCTCGTCACAGCCTGAGAAACTAACTACACCTAAAGATAGAAAGAGGAAAGCTATCTGCCCCGGAGCAGATCCCCAAAGAACATAGAAAGCCCCCAAACATGTAATGGCGGTTAGACAAGATGAAATACTGACACAGACAGAAAATAGTATGAGCAAACGTTGGGGCCCAAACTACCTAAATAGAAAAGGATAGGAAGGGTACTTACTGCAATCCCAAAAAACCCTGAAAAGCACCAACTCTACTAATTTCAAAATCACCTGAGATCACACGACCTCTACCACCTAAATTAGTTCTCTGGTGTAACAAAATCAAAACAGCAGCCACTGAAAAAACTGGAAAAAGCAAAAGTACAAACATCAGTGGCTGAACTAAACTGAGAGGGCAAAAGCCCCCGGAGGGGACCCTGAAGGCCCCCACAGAAGTGCAGGACAAAATGCAAAAATCAAGCACAAAAACAAAAAGAAGAAAATGTCTTATCTGTTAGCAGGAGATGCAGACACGACACAGCAGGCTACAAAGGAAACAGGACTCAAGGATTGAGACCAGAACAATTGATCACCGGCAACCCTGATGGGAAGGCGACTCCCTTATATAAGACCAGTCAGTAACACCTGATTCCCACTCCTCACAATCTTCACTGGACAGTCCAGTACCGCTTGTAACCACCAGAGGGAGCCTCTTCTCAGAACTCATTTCAAGTCCATTCACAACAGTACCCCCCCTTGAGGAGGGGTCACAGAACCCTCACTTGAGCAACCAGGTCGGTCAGGATGAGTTCTATGATACGCACGGATGAGTCTCCTAGCATGGATGTCCGAAGCAAACACCCAAGAATTGTCTTCCTGACCATAACCTCTCCACTTAACCAAATACTGGAGTTTCCGTCTAGAAAAACGAGAATTCAATATTTTCTCAACCACAAACTCCATTTGCCCTTAACCAGAACAGGGTCAGGAGGCAAAGCAGTAGGAACCACTGGCTCAACAAACCTCTTCAACAAGGACTTGTGGAACACGTTATGGATCTTAAATGTCCCTGGAAGAAGCAAACGAAAAGAAACAGGATTAAGAATCTCCATGATCTTATAAGGTCCAATGAACCTAGGCTTAAATTTAGGAGATGCCACTCTCATAGGAATATTTCTTGAGGACAACCAGACCAAGTCCCCCACTTTAAACCGAGGACCATCAGTCCTATGCCGGTTAGCAAACCGCTGGGCCCTCTCCTGAGAGAGGGACAACCTCTCCACTACCTGGTCCCAAATCTGTTGCATACGCTCCACAACAGAGTCAACACCTGGACAGACAGAAGCCTCCGTCTGTCCTGAAGAAAATCGAGGGTGAAACCCAGAATTACAGAAAAATGGAGACATCAAAGTGGCAGAGCTAGCCCTATTATTAAGAGCAAACTCAGCCAAAGGCAAAAAAGAGACCCAGTCATCCTGATCAGCAGACACAAAGCATCTTAGATAAGTCTCCAATGTCTGGTTTGTTCTCTCAGTTTGACCATTGGTCTGAGGATGAAACGCCGAGGAGAAAGACAATTGAACACCAAGTTTAGAACAAAAGGTCCTCCAAAATCTGGAAACAAACTGGACTCCTCTGTCAGACACAATGTTCTCAGGAATGCCGTGTAAACGAACCCCGTGCTGAAGGAACAAAGGCACCAATTCAGAGGAGGAAGGCAACTTAGGTAATGGCACAAGATGTATCATCTTGGAAAACCTATCACAAATCACCCAGATGACGGTCATTCTCTGAGAAACAGGGAGGTCGGAAATGAAATCCATAGAGATATGGGTCCATGGTCTCTTGGGCACAGGTAATGGCATCAACAAACCACTAGAGCGAGAGCAAGGCTTGGAGCGAGAGCAAGTCCCGCAGGACTGCACAAATTCCCTGACATCACGAGACAAGGTAGGCCACCAAAAGGACCGACTAACCAAGTCTCTGGTACCAAAAATTCCGGGATGCCCAGCCAAAGCGGAACAATGAATCTCAGACATCACACTCTTTTTCCACTGGTCCGGGACAAACAATTTTCCAACAGGGCAGCGCTCGGGCCTATCCTCCTGACACCCCTCCAGAGCAAGTCTCAAATTGGGTGAGATGGCGGAAAGAACTACACCCTCTTTCAAAATAACAGAAGGATCAGATAACTCAGGAGAGTCCGCAAGGAAACTCCTCGAGAGGGCATCCGCCTTAACATTCTTAGTGCCAGGAAGAAAGGAAACCACAAAATTAAAACGTGTGAAAAACAAGGCCCACCTGGCCTGTCTAGGATTGAGTCGCTTGGCAGATTCCAGATAAACCAGATTCTTATGGTCCGTAAGGACCACCACCTGATGTTTGGCTCCCTCCAGCCAATGTCTCCACTCTTCAAAAGCCCACTTCATGGCCAGTAACTCCCGATTACCCACGTCATAATTACGTTCAGTAGGAGAAAATTTTCGAGAGAAAAAGGCACAAGGGTTACTTTTAGAGGTCTCTGGATCTTTTTGGGACAAAACGGCACCTGCCCCAATTTCAGAGGCATCAACCTCCACCTGAAATGGCAGAGAAACATCAGGCTGCCGTAGAACAGGAGCAGAAGTGAATCTCTGCTTAAGTTCCTGAAATGCAGAGACTGCCTCAGGAGGCCAATTCACCACATCAGAACCCTTTCTGGTCAAATCAGTCAATGGTTTAACAATAACTGAGAAATTACCAATAAATTTACGATAAAAATTGGCAAAACCCAAAATCTTTGAAGAGCCTTTAATGAAGTAGGTTGGACCCAATCACAGATGGCCTGAACCTTGACCGGGTCCATTTCAATAACAGATGGGGACAAAATGAATCCCAGAAATGAGATCCTCTGTACGCCAAAAAGACACTTTGATCCCTTCACATACAGAGCATTCTCTCTCAAAATCTGGAATACAGTTCGAACATGTTTCACATGAGAGTCCCAGTCATTAGAAAAAATCAAGATATCATCCAAATAAACAATCAGAAATTTATCCACAAAATTCCTGAAAATGTCATTCATGAAGGACTGGAAGACAGAAGGAGCATTAGTGAGCCCAAAGGGTATCACAAGGTACTCAAAATGCCCCTCAGGGGTATTGAATGCCGTCTTCCATTCATCCCCGTGCTTAATGCGAATAAGGTTATATGCCCCCCTGAGGTCAAGCTTGGTAAACCAAGTAGCGTTTTTCACCCTGGAAAACAGGTCAGAAATCAAAGGTAACGGGTATTGATATTTTACAGTAATATTGTTCAAAAGACGATAATCAATACACGGCCTTAATGAACCATCCTTTTTGGCCACAAAGAAAAAACCGGCACCTAAGGGTGAAGAGGATGGTCTGATATGACCCTTCTCCAATGATTCCTTGATATAAGACCGCATAGCGTCATGTTCAGGTACAGACAAGTTAAAAAGGCGACCTTTAGGGAATTTATTACCAGGCACTAATTCAATAGTGCAGTCATAGCTCCTATGGGGAGGCAAGGATGCAGATTTACTTTCGCTAAACACATCAGAAAAATCAATCAAAAAGTCAGGAACATCCTGAGCCTGGGGGGAGGCAGAAAAAACAGGAGTGTTGGTATTAACACATTGGCAGCCCCAACTGGTTACAGACACAGATTTCCAATCCAAAACAGGATTATGAGACTGCAACCAAGGGAAGCCCAGTACGATAATATCATGCAGATTATACAGAACCAAAAATTTACAACACTCCTGATGATCAGGTTCAACCCTCATTATCACCTGAGTAGAGAACTGAGGTTTATTCTCAGCCAAAGGGGTAGAATCGATCCCCAGTAGGGGAATAGACTTCTGTAGGGGTATCAAGGGAAACCCACAACGTTTAGCAAAATCATAATCCATCAGGTTAATAGCTGCTCCAGAATCAACGAAAGCCTGAGCAGAAAATGAGGACAGAGAGCATATCAGAGTGACAGTTAATAAAAACTTAGTCTGAACACTACCCAAGACAACTGAGCGTGCAAAACGTCTTCCCCGCTTAGGGCAGACTGAAATAGCGTGAGAGGCATCACCACAGTAGAAACATAACCCATTGCGCTTTCGAAACTCATGACGCTGTGCCCCAGACACCACTCTATCACACTGCATGGGTTCAGAAGCAGGTTCACAAGGCAACATCATTCCACGCATACTTCTCCGCTCACGCAAACGTCTGTCAATTTGAATCGCTAATGACATAGAATCATTGAGACCAGAGGGGACAGAGAATCCCACCATAACATCCTTTACATTATCTGACAGACCCTTCCGAAAAAGGGCTGCCAAAGCGTCGTCATTCCACTTGGTCAGGACTGCCCACCTACGGAATCTCTGACAGTATAACTCAGCGTCATCAAGACCCTGATTTAATGCCAACAAGGCTTTTTCAGCTTAATCAGTGACATTAGGCTCATCGTACAATAACCCCAAAGCCTGAAAAAATGCATCAACATCACTCAAAACAGGATTCCCAGGTGTCAGGGAAAAAGCCCAATCCTGAGGATCGCCGCGCAGGAGAGAGATGACAATTTGAACCTGCTGCGCTGCTTCCCTGAGGACTTAGATTTTAAGGCAAAAAACAATTTACAATTATTTTTGAAATTCTGAAACTTAGCTCGATCCCCTAAAAACAAATCTGGCATGGGAATCCTAGGTTCCACAACAGGCAACCTAGCAAGATAGGCAGCAATACTCCGAACCTCAGTGGCAAGCTGATCCACACGGCCAGACAACTGTGCAAACTCCATTGAGAGAAAAAAAAAAATCCTCCCCAGCACCCAGAGATACAGAGGGAAAAAAATGCAACAAACAGAAAAATATCTCTGACAACTCTGACAACCTTTTTTCTTTCACAATATTTTTTCCCTTCTGTGAGTACCATACAATTTTCAATTTTTAGGCCGGTGATATTGTTATGTTTCGGTAGCTGAGGAGTGCAGGTAAAAAGGCAATACACCAGAGAAGTTGGAATCTATGAGATTGCAGTACCCTGACTAACCACCACAACTAGAGGCAGCCGTGGAGCGTTCCTACGTTGGTCCTAGACGCCTCGTCACAGCCTGAGAAACTAACTACACCTAAAGATAGAAAGAGGAAAGCTATCTGCCCGGAGCAGATCCCCAAAGAACATAGAAAGCCCCCAAACATGTAATGGCGGTTAGACAAGATGAAATACTGACACAGACAGAAAATAGTATGAGCAAACGTTGGGGCCCAAACTACCTAAATAGAAAAGGATAGGAAGGGTACTTACTGCAATCCCAAAAAACCCTGAAAAGCACCAACTCTACTAATTTTAAAATCACCTGAGATCACACGACCTCTACCACCTAAATTAATTCTCTGGTGTAACAAAATTAAAACAGCAGCCACTGAAAAAACTGGAAAAAGCAAAAGTACAAACATCAGTGGCTGAACTAAACTGAGAGGGCAAAAGCCCCCGGAGGGGACCCTGAAGGCCCCCACAGAAGTGCAGGACAAAATGCAAAAATCAAGCACAAAAACAAAAAGAAGAAAATGTCTTATCTGTTAGCAGGAGATGCAGACACGACACAGCAGGCTACAAAGGAAACAGGACTCAAGGATTGAGACCAGAACAATTTATCACCGGCAACCCTGATGGGAAGGCGACTGCCTTATATAAGACCAGTCAGTAACACCTGATTCCCACTCCTCACAATCTTCACTGGACAGTCCAGTACCGCTTGTAACCACCAGATGGAGCCTCTGCTCAGAACTCATTTCAAGTCCATTCACAACACACTGCTCAATACTCGATTGAGCATCAGGGGGCGCGGGCAGGCTCGTTACCCAATTGAGTATCGCAGGTGCTCGAGTGCCATGCTTGAGTCCCCATCCCGCATGTTTCCAGCTGTTAGATAGCCAATAAAAATGAGGGGATTGACCGCCATACACAGTAATGCCATAGCCATGTTGGCTACTGACATTACTGTGATTGGCTGTTTCATCGGGTTTGAAGAAGACCTAGTAATGCGAGGCTTACCACACTGTCTTCTAGAAGCAGTTCAGGGATAGTTGTTATAGGAGGGAGAGCTTAGATTAATGTCCGCCCTCTACATATTAAGTTGTATACGTTAGTACCTTTCATATGGTACTAAAGAGTGTTTTTAACCTTGTTTAAACTTATTAAATATTAATTAATTTTAAAAAATGACGTGAGGGGGGCAAGCCAATGTCACATCTTATACAGATTACATCATATACACTGTACATTATCCTGCATATTAGGTATGGAGCTTTAGAACTGTTGTATATTGTATAATACAGCAGTGTATGCGACACTACGCTGTATATACCATATATTATACATGGCACACTAACCTCTGTACAAAGAATAAGAGGCATTATAACCTGTATATGAAAAGTATAATACAGCAGTGTATATACACTCTATATACCGCACACGATGTGTATGTCCCTGTATACACCATATACTACACTCTTATTTTGAAGTAAAAAAAAAAGAAACAGGAACAAATACAATACTTAAAATAAAGAACAAGTAAAGTTAAAAATCAACAAACTTACTGGTATTTCAATGGGAACTATGGGCCTGCTTTTGGCTAATGAGATGGTCAATGTTTGGTTCCATATTTGTCACAAGTGAAGCAATTTTTCTCTTTCTTGATATCATTATTTCCTAGGGATTCCAAATTGCTATTAGTAAAATAGAAAAATATTTAGACTTGAGAGTCCTCAGTGGTTGATACCTTTTAATGGCTAACTGAAAAGATGGTAACAAATTGCAAGCTTTCGAGACTACTCAGGTCTCTTCATCAGGCAAAGACTAAAACAAAAACTGAAGAATCACATATTTATACACAAGTCTTTGCCTGATGAAGAGACCTGAGTAGTCTCGAAAGCTTGCAATTTGTTACCATCTTTTCAGTTAGCCATTAAAAGGTATCAACCACTGAGGACTCTCAAGTCTAAATATTTTTCTATCTACTGGCTAACACGGTACGAAGATATAAATCTTTCCTATATTAGTAAAATACCAATATATATACAGCGCTACAAAAACAATATACCAGCAATAAAACTGCCCACACAGAGACATACAGCCTGCCCACCACTGCAGCCTTGCCAATCCATATAATTTCATCCTCATCAGTGCACATATTGGCGCAACTCCGCTTTTAGCTCAGGCTCAGACTGGTGTGGTGCGAGAGTCCCTAATAGGCAGGTAAATGTCCCCAATAGGTAGCATTGATCCCCAATAGGCAGCATATGTCCTCAATAGACAGCATAGGTCCCCAATAGGCAGCATAGGTCCCCAAAACGCAGCATAGGTCCCCGATAGGCAGCATAGGTCCCCAATAGGCAGCATAGGTCCCCAATAGGCAGCAGTCCCCAATAGGCAGCATATGTCCTCAATAAACAGCATAGGTCCCCAATAGGCAGCATAGGTCCCCAAAACGCAGCATAGGTCCCCAATAGGCAGCATAGGTCCCCAATAGGCAGCATAGGTCCCCAATTGGCAGGTAAATGTCCCAATAGGCAGCATAGGTCCCCAATACGCAGCATATGTCCTCAAAAGGCAGCATAATCCCCCATAGGCAGCATAGTAGTCCCCAGTAGGCAGCATAATCCCCCATAAGCAGCATAGTCCCCAATAGCCAGCATAATCCCCCCATAGCCAGCATAATCCCCCATAGGAAGCATAATCCACAATAAGCAGCATAGTAGTCCCCAATAGGCAGCATAGTAGTCCCCGGTAGGCAGCATAGTAGTCCCCAGTAGGCAGCATAATCCCCCATAAGCAGCATAGTCCCCAATAGCCAGCATAATCCCCCAACAGCCAGCATAACCCCACAATAGCCAGCATAATCCCCAATAGCCAGCATAATCCCCCAATAGCCAGCATAATCCCCCAATAGCCAGCATAATCCCCCATAGCCAGCATAATCCCCCAATTATAGCCAGCATAATCCCCCATAGCCAGCATAATCCCCCATAGCCAGAATAATCCCCCATAGCCAGCATAATCCCACAATAGCCAGCATAATCCCCCATAGCCAGCATAATCCCCCATAGCCAGCATAATTCCACAATAGCCAGCATAATCCCCTATAGGCCGGGCCCGGCGTAAAAAAAAAAAAATGCCAGTACTCACCTATCTCCCCCGTTGCTCTGAAGAAGCACGCTCTGGACTCTGTCTTCTCCTGGCACAGGCGGCGTGACGTCATCAGGGCGCGCAGGCGGTGTGATAACGATCACATCGCCTGTGCTGCATATGGAAGGCCACAAGGCCTTCCTCACCACATTCCGCCCGCGATTAAAGGGCCCACCGGCACTGAACTGTCAGTTCAATGTCGGCGGGGCCGACGGGCCCGTTCAAGCACTGTGCACCCCTGCTTCTAGGGGGGGCAGCTGACCCCCCGCCCCACGGTGGGTACCCATGTAAGCAGCCAATGTAAAGCAGATAACTTGTTGTTGATATTATCAGGTTGGGAAGATCAATGGATATTGGCCCCTTCACAGCCTAAAAATAAATGCCTGCAGCCACCCAAAAATTGGCGCATCACATTAGTTGCTCCAATTCTGGCACTTTTCCTGGCTCTTCCCAATTGCCATGGTGCTTGGCACCCCCATTACTAACCCAGTAAGTGAAAAGAAAAAAAAACACACACAAAAATATTTTATTAAAAAAACTCCCCGTCTCCCTGGTTCACAAATTTACTAATAAAAAAAAATAAGCCATGCTGGTCTGAAGTAGTCCAAGGATTCCGATTTAGTCCACAAGTGGCAACCTGAAAGGCATAAAAAGAGAGAATTAAATAATTAAAGACTAGAATCAGTCTCGGATTCACCTATTTATTAACCCCGCAGCTTTGACGTAGCCCATGGCATTCCCACGACATCCACTGATTCTGTACTACAACCTATAGAACCTTGTTCTGAGAATGAACCTTTATAGGTTACTCCCAGTCAGGCTGCGGTCCACGAGACTGAGCAAGAGCAGTGATGGCATCAGTAATGTTACTGACATCCCTGCTTTCACCCGGTGACACAAAGCGCAGCCTGACAAATTGATAATAAATAAATAAATTGAAAAAACAATGTAGGGTCTCCCCTATTTTTGATAACCAGTCAAGGTAAAGCAGACAGCTGGGGGCTGATATCAGGCTAGAAAAGTCCATTGATATTGGCCCCTTCCCAGCCTAAAAATACTATCCCAAAGCCACTCCAGAATTGGCGCATCCAATACATGCGCCAATTCTGGTGCTATCCCAAGCTGTTCCCGAGTGCGCTAGTGCGGTGGCAATTCAGGCAATTTTTTTGGGTTGAGATCAGCTGTGTAATGTCACCTGGCATCAATCCCAGGGGTTAGTAATTGAGAGGCGTCTATCAGACACCCCCATTACTAACCCAGTAATAAAAAAAACACAGAGAAAAAAATCATTTATTTGAATAAAGATTCTCCCACACTGTCCCTCATTCATAAAATGTATTATCAAAAATGTTCCCACGAAGCTCCTCCAAAGTAATTCACATTCCTCAATGTCTCCAGCATCTGTGAATAGCAGTAAAGTGACCGCGCCAGGTAGTGACGACAGCTCTCAACAGAGCTGCTGGCTCTCGCTGAGAGTTTCAAAAATGTTATGGGAATTCAAATTGCATCAAATTGATTAACTCAGTTTTACAGTCTACGACAATGGTCTGTGGCCTTGTATACATGCCAAATAAGTAGGTTGAAAACACCCCACATATCCAAGTTCAACCTTTTTTGATAAATCATACTATTATTACTAGATTATTTATAATCCTCAGTGTTAACTGTTATTAGAAAAGTATGTAGTAGCCCTTTTTAAATGCTGATAGAGTATCTGCCATCTGTATCTGTGTGGTAGCACATTCCTGACTAATGTACTTTAACTGTAAAGAACCCTTCCCTATACTGATGCCTAAATTGCAGTTTCCTCCATGCGTAATAAATGTCTCCTAGTCCTTTTGCAAAATACTTCTAAAATAATAAAAGTAACAATCAGTTTCCTATGCAATCTACACAATGGATTAGATAAAAATTGATGCCATACTGATGGTATCCACATGGCATACACTTTTTTTATGCAACCATTGAGTTCTATGAATAAGTCTCGACCAGGAAATGTTAGGGCTAGTGGATGCTGCGTTTTATTTATTTATTGGTCAATGTGTAGTCTGTGTGATATTCATTTTGGACACAAACAGCTTACGGAGCAAACATGTTGTCATGCAAGCGATTTAGAGTTAGGTAATATTACATTGAGATCGCAGATTTTTTTTTTACATGCCCTAATCTCTTATTTGCTTTTCAGCTGCTGCATGACATTGAGCACTGTAAGATAGCGCTTACTGTGTGTGTTGGGGGACACTAGCTTGGCAACGAGATTAAAGCACACAAGAACAGTTTTCCCACAAAAACAGTCTATTGTGGTTTATTTACACTTCATAATCCGCACCAAGAACAGTCCATTACACAGGGCCAGCTCCAGGTTTTTATGGGCCCCGGGCGAAAGAGCCTCAGTGGGCCCCTTTAACACAGACCACGATTCATGATGCACAGATACAGCAGAGAAATATGGGTATAGCACAACGCCAAACACTTCACTTCTTCCATTACATGACTGATATCTATTGTAAATTGTACAATAGCTCAAAAACCGCCAAATCCTCACAGCGCACAGTACAGACTGGACAGTACAGTCCTCCATACAATATTATGGGCACCACAGTCTCCCCCTCATCACCCATATAATACACCATGCAGGATGTCACCCCCCATATAATGCTCCATACAGAATACTGGACCCAAAATAATGCTCCATACAGAATACTGGACCCAATATAATGCTCCATACAGGATACTGGTCCCCATATAATGCTCCATACAAAATATGGAGCTCTCCTCTGCGCTGTACTGCGTTCTGCACTGTTACGGCTTAGGAAAGGGCGCTGTGGAAAGACTCCCCATTATCATCATGATTTCCTCCCCATCATCATCATTGCCTCCTTATCATCATCATTGCCTCCCCATTATCATCAATGCCTGCCCATTATCATCATCTCCTCCCCATCATCATCAATGCCTGCCCATCATCATCATCTCCTCCCCATCATCAATGCCTGCCCATTATCATCATGGCCTCCCCATCATCATCATCTCCTCCCCATCATCAATGCCTGCCCATTATCATCATGTCCTCCCCATCATCATCATGGCCTCCCCATTATCATCAATGCCTGCCCATCATCATCATAGCCTCCCCATCATAATTATCGCCTCCCCATCATCATCAATGTCTCCCCATTATCATCAATGCCTGCCCATCATCATCATCTCCTCCCCATCATCATCAATGCCTGCCCATCATCATCATCTCCTCCCCATCATCATCAATGCCTCCCCATCATCATCATCTCCTCCCCATCATCAATGCCTGCCCATTATCATCAATGCCTGCCCATCATCATCATAGCCTCCCCATCATAATTATCGCCTATCCATCATCATCAATGCCTCCCCATTATCATCAATGCCTGCCCATCATCATCTTCTCCCCATCATCAATGCCTGCCCATTATCATCAATGCCTGCCCATTATCATCATCTTCTCCCCATCATCAATGCCTGCCCATTATCATCAATGCCTGCCCATTATCATCATCTTCTCCCCATCATCAATGCCTGCACATTATCATTATCTTCTCCCCATCATCCATGCCTGCCCATTATCATCAATGCCTCCCCATTATCAGCAATGCCTGGCCATCATCACACACAGACAGCACAAGCACTCTCTCACATACACATACACACACACACACACACACACACACACCGCACTACATACACACAGACACACACAGAGACACAGAGACACGTCTTACCTGTTCAGCGTCCGCGCTCTCTGCCACAGCCGGCCACTGAATGATGACGTCATTCAGCGGCGCTGCTGTGAGAGGAAGCGCCGGCGCCCCCTGGAGCCCGGAGCTGCGGCAGCGGAGGCACGGGAGAGGTAAGTATTGTGCCAGCTGCTGCCGGGGCCCTGAGCAAGCGGGGGGGCCCAGTGGCGGCGCTGACACCGCTCTCCTCCGCTAATGGGCGCGGGGGTGCCAGACTGCGAGTGGGCCCCCCCGCCTGCTCAGGGCCCCGGCACTTGCCCGGGTGTGCCGGGTGCTGACGCCGGCCCTGCCATTACATCACATCATATACGGCTTTAACTTACAGTCCCTAAATACGCCGGACTCCTCACTTCATCCCGTTACCGTGGGCAACTGTACAGTTCATCAATGTCCATGGAACACAACAAGCACCAACAGTTTGTTCCAATGGCAGATACTTGCCTGCCTTTCCATAACTCCCTTGTCTGGAGTTACCTTACAGGAGCTCCTGCTCCACACACTGACTCCTTGTCAGTTCTCTCTCCCAGGGAAGCTGCCTTACTGGGATCACCATCCTTGCGACCAAGGCACTCCCGACAGTCCAGACCCTCAGAAGGATGGTAGCTTCCCCAACGCAGTACCATCATAGACTCTGCACATACATGGCCTCTCCGTGTGCTATGCAGGAATCCAGTCCACACATAGGACCTTCCAACACACAGGCCTTTCAGGTACACGGCCTCTCCATGTGCTCTTCAGGAAGTTAGGACCTTCCAACACACAGGCCTTCTAGGACCTTACATCACAGACCATGTGACCAGACCTCAGTCACATTATATCAGCATAGCCACCTCCATAGGTGGAAGGTGTGTGTGGTTAGCCAGTCCTGTCCAGCTCACCGACTAACCCAGTAAACCCCCCTTAAAAATAAACAAACACTTGTGGGACTACAGGTCCCAGAACAACAACATTTCGGGCTTACAGTGCAGAGGACATCCTCCATCTGTGCAACACATACCGGCCATTGACAATGACGCCAGTCACTGTCTCACCATCACAGTTACTCCTGCGACTGCCATGCACTCTCATGGCCTCAATACACCTCCGTGCGCATCCTGGGGAGAATATATGGCGCCCCCTAGCTGTAACAGGGGTCACTGCCTCACAGCACACACTACTTATACATTATAGCACATAACACCAAATCTAGAAAGTTATAAACAAATCTTTGTCATATTACATAGAATACAATAGAAACAGGAAAAATATATGATACTATAGCAACAGCTAGATATTGGTAGAATATATTTATACTGTTTGATACAATCACAGTATAGATATATACTCTGTTACATACCACTGCCTCTTAAAGACAGAAACACTATTACAATCAGAATGTGAGAACAGGTATTGCATTAAACATTGTATGAATATGTATATTACACCATCTTTTCACTACATTGTGCTGGCTTAGTGCTTAGCTACTCTGCTGCATTTTGCTCAAGCTCTGCACTCAGACCCCTCTGCTACTGCTCTTCTACATGGTTGTTCTAGTACCACTACTCTGACTACTACTCAGACTCTGCTGGGTCAGATCTGATACATAATATATTACTGTACCAGCTCTTTTACATCACTCATCTCTGTTCCAGCTTAGTTACATCAGTCACAACTCACACCTACTGTTCCAGTTTTTCTACATCACTCATCTCTGTTCCAGCTTTAAGTCAGTCACCACTCACACCCACTGTTCCAGCTCTTCTACATCACTCATCTGTGTTCCAGTTTTAAGTCAGTCACCACTCACACCCACTGTTCCAACTCTTCTACATCACTCATCTCTGTTCCAGCTTTGTAACATCAGTCACCACTCAGACCCACTGTTCCAGTTTTTTTACATCAGTCATCTCTGTTAGAGCTTTGTTGCATCAGTCATCACTCAGACCCACTGTTCCTGCTCTTCTACATCAGTCATCTCTGTTCCAGCTTTGTTACATCAGTCATCACTCAGACCCACTGTTCCAGCTCTTCTACATAACTCATCTCTGTTCCTGCTTTGTTAAATCAGTCACCACTCATACCCACTGTTCTAGCTCTTCTATATCACTCATCTCTGTTCTAGCTTTGTTATATCAGTCACCAATCAGACCCACTGTTCCAGCTCTTCTACATCTCTTATCTCTTCCAGCTTTGTTACATCAGTCACCACTCAGACCCACTGTTCCAGCTTTTCTATATCAGTCATCTCTGTTGCAGCTTTGTTGCATCAGTCACCACTCAGACTTCACTGTTCTAGCCTTTCTTTTTTTGATTCCCTGATGAAGCCATCATGCATAGCGTAACACATGGGGCATACTACCTTCTCCCATTCATTCTCTTATATCTCTGCCATTGAATTTTTTTGCATTTGCTTTATTTTTTTAGGACAGGTCCTTGTGTGTTAGTGCATAATTATACGCTCTGTTAGTCTTGGCAGAGATATATACAAATATTCATATTATCTGTTATCTCTATAGTATTATATCTACACATTATATTGTCTTGCATTTGTTCCATATCTCTGGACTGTCTGGGAGATTGTTTTTGTGTCCATTATTTATTGCAATATTGACTCACTGCAGACGGTTTCACCTTGCCCAAATTTTTCGGCCATTTTAAATATTTTTAACTATTTTCCTGTGGACTTTATAAATAATAAAGTAATTTTTTGTACACTTCATTTATCTTTCACAAACAGGTTTATTTTCTAATTGTGGGCTTATTAGTGCTAGATATATCCCCTTTTTTTTGTCTTTATCAGCTCTTCTACATCACTCATCTCTGTTCCAGGTTTGTTACATCAGTCACCACTCAGACCCACTGTTCCAGCTCTTCTACATCAGTCATCTCTGTTCCAGCTTTGCTGCATCAGTCACCACTCAGACTCCACTGTTCTATCTTTTCTACAGCATTTATATTTTAAAGCTCTGTTGCATCAGTCACCACTCATACTCCACTGTTCCAGCTCGTCTACATCACTCACGTCTGTTCGAGCTTTGTTACATCAGTCACCACTCTGAATCCACTGTTCCAGCTCTTCTAATCAGTCTATCTGTTCCAGCTTGTTAATCATTACCACTCAGACTCCACTGTTACATCTCTTCTGCATGAGTTTTCTCTTGTCCAGCTCTTCGATATCAGTCATAGACATTCTAACTTTGCTACATCAGTCATCATTTTTCCATCTTTTCTACATGAATTAATGCCAGTTGAGCTCAGCTGCGTAGGCATTGCTGTTCCAGTCCTTTTTCATCAGTCAGTGATGTTACAGCATTGCTACACCAATTTGTCACCTAGTCTGCATAATCTTACGTCTTCTAAACCACTTTACCCTGACTCAGCTATCCTGCTGCACCAGCACCAATTGTATGTATTGCTCAACAACTGATCATACGTAGCAGGTGCTTTGTTGATCCACTTCACCAGGCGAGTTATACTATTATTCTAGCTATTTTTTTTTCAAAATAGGACAATATTAGGTTAAAATTATTAGCCCTGTATATAATTACATCCAGCACTCAAAGCACTCACCCTGCCAATTCCTCGTCAGCTACTCCCCTGGATAAAGATTCACAGATATATTCACACAGATATTCACAGCTATAACAGTTGTACATATACTTGGTCATAGTGGTTTTCCTTGGACCAGACATAGCAGAATCCATATATAGTGATTATAGAGGTCAGTACATTTAGGGATGCTTTTCTTGTAGATAGAGGAAAGAGCTTTCCATCATATTTTTTGCATGGGTCTAACCAATACTTTAATACGTAACCAAACGTTTTCTTTGTCTTAGCTTGTATCTGAAATAGGAAAAATTAAATCATATGCCTCATTAGAAATAGAGACTGATGTGATTCATTACAAACAGAAAACACATAAATGGTTCCTGAATATTATTATTAGACAGTTTTTATGACCAAAATGTTGACAATAATTTTGAAAAATTATTAGAAAGTTACAAGAGAATGGATATGTGATTACTCTCATGATTTTCAGAACCCAGCATCATTAATAGCAACAATCTGTTTCTTTATCTTGACCGAGCATCGATTTGAGGAGTAATCTGACATTTACTGATGTCAAGAAGTTTATTATTTATTCCCTACTGAAATGTAATCAGTAAACGTTTCCTTGCATTTTTTTGGTGCTAGCTTTCTTCCAAATCAAAAGAGCAATAAATATAAAAAAATTAAGAAGCGATCAACTAGTGAAAAAGCAGTGGAGGTTGAAATGAAAGAACCCATGCTTTAAACTCAGGTTACGATATGTCAAGGCTGTAAGACAAAATGTTAAAGCTTGCCAGCTATGACCAATGAGTCTCCGCTTAAACAGAAATGGATCGGTGAAAATGTTTGTAGCGGTAACAAGTCATCGGATCACATGCTAATTTCATAATTTTATTTCTTAGCTGGAACTAATGAAGAACAACTTTAGATCAGACAGATTATAGAAACTTTCATGATGTTTTATTTAGGGGTTTCAATAACTCATATTAAAGGAATATTCCCAAAAAATGAAATTGTCCCCTATTCATTAGGGATAGGGAGATGTGGAACCCTGAGAATGTGTCACTGCAGCCCCATATTGAATGCAATAGAAGTGCACAAGGGATCCATTCATTAACTATACGACTGCCGAGGACAGTGCTTAACTATTTCCATATGTCACATGCAGTGACGGATGCTTATTTTTGGAGTTCCAGTGCCCTCTTCTTGGGAGAGCTGGGGTCACAGTAGTCAGACACCCGGCAATCAGCGAGTTATCTCCTATCTTTTGACTAGGGGATAGTTTAATTATTAGGGAACAACACTTTAATTTCTGTTAGTGACCGATTCCTAGACATATTGTCATGGAGATAGTGAAACAGAGAGTGGTGTCCTCTATTTCAGTAGTCAGAAGATTGCAGCGTTTGGCTACATGCACGTCTGCACTGGTTGGATCTGCTTTGTTTTCCAGTTAGGGTGCTTTCACACTTGCGTTTGAGCGACCTGCGCCTGTCTGCGCATGGCCGCCGCTAAGCTCCGCTGAGCGCACCAAAATGTTGCATGTTGCTTTTTGGTGCGCTCGCCGCACCAGTCAAAAGGACGCATGCGCCGCCAAACGCATACCTGCGCACAGCCTGCGTACCCAATGCTAAAGATAGGGTACGCAGGTCGCATGCGGCGTCATGCGCCCATAGGCGGAGCCACTGGGAGGAGGCGTGGCTGGGGCGGAGCTTAGCGGCGGCCGTGTGCAGACAGGCGCAGGTCGCTCAAGCGCAAGTGTGAAGCCAGCCTTAGCTATGCAGATTTCCCTTGTTAGTTGACTACATGGGTTAAACTCTCCTTCTTGTCTCCTACAGCATTCCATCCTGAGTTATCTTAGCTGTTCTGAATTTCTCCACCTCCCTCTGATATAAGTACACACCTCTTAGCTTGGGTAGTTGCCAGTGATAGCTTGCTATACCTTGGAATTTGTTTGGAGCTGTGAACCATGGAAAGAGAAGTCGTTTAGGAGTCATCTCCGGAGATTGCTGTTGAAAGTTTGGTGTTTTCCCCTTCTTTATCTTCCTTTTAATTTGCCTCTCCCTTCCTTTCCCTTTATATACAATTCCATAGTCTGTGCATGCTTGGAGTGAGTGCTGTTTTTTACTCGTCTGTTTCCCTTTGTGTCTGTGTATTATAGAGAAGAACTAGTATTCCTGTCTCCCCACTCACTAGCCAGGGTTGTGCTTAGGACAAGACAGGGATTGGAACCTAGGTCACAGCACGGGGTGAAAGAATCCATCTAGCGACGTCAGGGAGCTCAGGGTTGCATAGGGCAAGTTTCTGGGGTTGTCCCTCTAAATTTTCCCTTGTAGTAGTACTCCCTTTCCCATCCATCTCACTGTGTGCCATCTGACTCCATGGTGGAGCGTGACACATAAGTAGCCAATTTTCCAGCATAATTTAGATCTTACCCATAATTTTTGGTACCAGTAGTGGTCATGAGAGATGAACCCTCACATATCAAAGGGGTAAAATCTCATTTATGATGCACAAACAGTCCAGATAATTGAGTTAGACCTAAACCAGAGATTGCCAACCATTATTAGGTTGTGCTGGGTGCACATAGAATTTGATGTTTTTGTATTTCTCATACATATGATACATATGACACTGTGTATAATGCAAAAATCATAAACAAAGTTTGAACTTTCTAACAAAATGACAAATATAAAAAATCTCCAAAAATTTAAATTTAGAAGTTTGCTCAAATTTTGTCAGGAACTTTGAGCATTGTAAAGATGGGGTGAAAATAAAAAATTCACCACTCCTCACCAGAGTCAACTGCATGTCTGGTTCTCCATTTGACCACTTTGGCTATTTCTGAGATTTCATGTCAGGCATGCCTCAGCATCTGAGGCATACTTGGCCCTGGAAGCACCTGCATTGATTGAATATGAGAGAAAAGACGTAGAGAATGGATGGATCACCGGATGGCAGGCCGCAGTGTTGGGACAGGTGAGTACAAAGGTGAATGGTTGGTTATACAACATTCACATCTTATGGTAATTGAGCAATCTGATATCTTTAAATCTTTTGTCAATTCTTTTCTCTGTAGTTCCCTTATACTGTCCAGGTGTCTATGTCCTAGATGTCTATGCCACATGTGAATACAGTTTTTGTGATCATGTGTACATACCTTCATCTGTTCCTTTAGTTTGTCAAAATGATATAATTGTTCATCTGCCTTGACTTTGGTTATCATCTTGTTTCTTGCAATAATTGCACACTCATTGTCTTTGAATTTTACTGTAAGTCCTTTTGCTGTTAAATGTTTCACAGATAATAATCCGCCTTCCAATTTTGGAACATACAACACATCCTGTACAAGTATCTTTGAATCTTGTCCGAATTTGTTTGAACAATTTAGCATACCTTGTCCGATACCTTCTGCGGTTATTTTGCTTCCATCTGCAAGATAAATGGCTTCTTTCTTATCTAAATCAAGATCAGTAAAGAAATTCTTGTCACTTGTCATATGACTCGTTGCTCCTGAATCAATGAACCAACCAAGTGATGATTTCTTGTCTGTTATTTTGAATGTGCCATTCCAATTATTCTCACACGAATCAGAAATTTTTTTCTTTACTTTCTGTGTATGCCTTTTATGTTGTAATTTTTGTTGTTCTACTTTCCATATGGTACAGTCTTTCTTTAAATGACCTTTTTTCTTACATCTGAAGCATTCTCTTGTCTCTTTATTATAGGGTTTTTTAAATTTTGTAGCTTTAAGAGCGTTTTCACTGTCCTTATCAGTAAAAAAATCATTGCTTTGTTCTTTTCTTCTTTGATATTCATCTATTAGTCTTCTTTTCACAAATTCTAATGTAATGTCAGTTTCTGGTCTTGTCTCTAGTGCATTTATTAAAGCAGTATATGAATCTGGTAAACTGCACAACAATATAGCTGCTATATGGCTTTCCTTAATATCTTCACCAATAGATCTTAGCTGTGATATCACTTCCATAATAGAGAATATATGCTTCTGCATGTCACTGTCTGCACTTAGTCTCATACTGTAAAGCTTTCTTAATAAAAATAATTTATGATTTAAGCTGGGTCTTTCATATAGCTTTCTTAATGCTTCCCACATTCCTTTCGCTGTTTCTTCATTTCTTAAATGTATTAATTGAGCATCATCCACTAATAAGCTAACGGTGGCTCTCACTTGTCTATTTTTCTTATCCCATGTCAGATTATCTTGATCAGGTCTATCTGTAGTGATTACTTCCCATAAATCATCTTTAGACAATAACATCTCTACTTTGAACTTCCATAGCTGATAGTTCTCATCATTCAGTGTAGCTACTGTGAGTTTTAGCTCTGTGCTACTTGTCATTTTTAACTTATCTTACTTGTTTAGAGAGACTTGCACTGAAGAATTCTTCTGCGTTCACCAGGGTCTTGCTGAGAGTTCCAGTGTCCTTTGTATCTGGTATTCTTGGTGCTTGGGAACTGTGGTGTCTGGATTCTTTGGGTACACTGTATCTGGGCATGCTGTATCTGGGCCCATAACCTGTTGCACAGCTTCTGAATCCACACCTTTGCAGTAGAAAAATTCACAGAGCAGGCTTTATGGGATAACAAGCTTTTACTTCTTACAACATGAGGTAAAAGGAAAATGCACAGTCATTTCAGCAATGCATCAGGAAAAAGGAACAAAACGAAAGTGAAAGTACAAGTGAGACTATTTCTTATACAATACATTAAACAGAAGGAAACATTACACAACATCGCCGTCTTTTGTCAGGTCAGCATAAAGTACTCCTTTTACTTATAATAAGTCTGAAGACCCACCTCTTCCGACAAGCCTACAACCTGCAGTGATCATCAGTCTACTGAACCACCGCACGATCAGCTCTTCCCTCTCCTAGTGTATCCTCACCCATCCCTGTAGATTGTGAGCCCTCGCGGGCAGGGTCCTCTCTCCTTCTGTACTTGTGTGTGCCTTGTATTGCTCATGTTTACTGTACTTGTCTATATTTGCCCCTCTTCACATGTAAAGCGCCATGGAATAAATGGCACTATAAAAATCTATAATAATAATAATAAGTCCTAATTTGTTGCATATGCCAACACTTGGGGAGGTGGAGCGATCGCTGCAGCCTCTGCATACGACTTCGCACCTTATGCAGCAGGGCTAGTAACTCTGGATAATTATTTATGAAGCACTGCACCACCAGGTTCAAGGTGTGAGCCAGGCAAGG
>JARQOD010000003.1:368897645-369035887 GCA_033576555.1 Oophaga sylvatica
CCCAAACCTGGTATTTAGTATATTTGGATAAATAAAAAAAATTTACCCCCCAAAATATTGACCCCCAAAAAAAAGGGGTTGCCTGAAAGGGTCTTTGAACTTTTTAGTGTGAATTCCCTTTAAAAATTTTAAGAGAAGTGTTTTTTTTGGCGGGTTTTTTGCCTTTCATGGGATATATTATTTTGGGCCCAAAAGGGTTTGGGCTAGGACCCTGCCAAATGGAGTCTGTGATAAAACTGGCAGGAGCGCTTTTCCCTAAAAGTGGGCAGCCTTTGGGGGATTTATAAACTATATGTCAGTTTTTCCCTTACTTCCCCCCCCTCGTCGCCCCTTTGGGAAAGGCCCTCACCAAAAAGGGAGAAATCCTAAACAGTGGTCAGAGGGGGTCCCCAAAGGTTTTTTCTTCGGTAAAGTCTCACTTCGTAGGGCCCCCGGGTACATACCCCCAATGTGGATAACCTTCATATTGTAAGTATATGCCTTCTTCCGTCTGGCTGGAGTGGTCCTTTTTTCAGAAGGACGTCAGGGTCATAAACATCCAGTTTTTTTTTTTTAAGACCTTCACACAGGGGAGGGGAAACTATTCTATCGGGGACGGGGGTTGCTACCCCTTTTAAAAAAGCCCTTTTTGAAAGGGGACATCTCCCAGAAGGGGCTTTTCCCTTCCAAGTGTTTTACCCACCACCCAAAAAATTTCTGTATCTACGACGGCTCAGCGGTTGAATTCGGCCCCGGCCAGGTGGTCCCTTTTTCTTCTCCCGTTTAATTTTTACCCTTCTTTTTTCTCCCGGGGGGAAGAACCTACAGGCCGATGCTCTTTCCCCTTCCATTGTTCCCCTGTGGGGGGGAAAACGAGCCTTGGCTTATTGTTTTCCCTTGAGAGCTGGTGGACTGTTTGCTCCCGGGTTTCGCTTGAATCGGGGCAAGACCCTGGTAACACCAAATCTGTGGCCAGAGGTCCTTTCGTCAGCTCACACGTCTAAGTTGGGTGGACATTTTGGGACCAAAAGGACGTCTGAGCTTCTGGCAAGGTCATATGGGTGGCTGCAAATGGCACATGACGTTAGGGACTACGTCCAGGCGTGTGTCTCCTGCGCCAAGAATCTGCCTTCCCGGCAGAGGTCCGTGGGCTTGTTACACCTCCTGCCAGTGGCAGATAGGCACTGGGAAATGGTCGGGATGGACTTCATTGTGAGCTTGCCCAAGTCTCGTAATAATACTCTCATTTGGTAGTCACCAACCATTTCTCAAAGATGGTACATCTAGTTCCTCTTCCGTGGGTACCGTCAGTACGGGCCTTGGCTGCGCTTTTTTTGAAGCACGTCTTCTGTCTTCATGGGATGCCTGACAGGGTAGTCAGTGACCGGGGTCCTCAGTTCGCTTCTTGGTTCTGGAAAGAGCTTTGTCGGCAGCTAAGTATCGAGCTTAATCTTTTTTCTGCATACCACCCCGAGATGAACAGATTGATAAAGAGGGCCAATCAGACCTTGGTCACGTATCTACGGCATTTTGCCTCTGCCAGGCATGATGACTGGGCATCCTTACTGTCCTAGGCAGAGTTTGCTCTTAATAATGCCGTCGCCGACTCTACAGGGCAGACTCCATTCCTCCTCAATTATGGTCAGCATCCGCGTATTCCTGTGCCCATGCCCGTTTCATCTACCAACTCTAGGGTCATGGACTGGGCCGTGGAGGCTCGTGACATCTGGGACCAGAGACAGGATGACATCAAGGCCTCTAAGGAGAGAATGAGGGTCTCCACTGACACTCATCGCCGCCCCGCTCCCGTCTTCGTGCCCGACGATTTAGTGTGGCTCTCAGCTAGTAATATCAAGCTACATATAGAGTCTGCTAAGTTCGCTCCTCGCTTTCTAGGTCCTTTAAAAGTCCTTGAGCAGGTAAATCTTGTAGTGTATCGATTGTCTTTTCCGCCGCACCTGAATATCACCGACACCTTCCACATCTGCCTCTTGAAGCCCGTTCATATGTCTGTTTTCTGAGTCATCTGCTGAGACTTAGGGCACGTCCTCTGATGATTTTGTGGTGAACGCGATTGTCGGTTCCAAGGTGGTGCGTGGTAAAAAGTTTTTTTTGGTCGATTGTAAGGGTCTTGGGCCGGAGGATAGAACCTGGGAGCCAGTTGAGCATATCCGTGCCCCTCAGCTTATTGCAGCCTTTGAGCGTAGCAAGGCTTGCCAGGGGCGCTAGGGAGGGGGGTCATGTTAGGCACTTGGTTTCTCCCTCTGCACAACATAGATCCCAAGCCTTGTCTTCTTCTGCGGTCTCCCATTCGGTCTCAACTACAGTGGATGCTGCTCAGCAAAGACGTTGGTCCCAGCGTCTTGCTCAGACTCATGCTGGGTGCTCTGTTACTGCTACCTCTCCAGGTGCAGCTATAGTAACTAGCAATAGACAGCAGCGAGCACCCATTCCTGAGGCTAAGTACAGGAGTCACTCTACCGAGCATGCTCGTGAGGTGGCGACTTCTCATTGATGGTCGGTTGTCAGCTGCTCAGGTCCCGGGCCAGCTCCAGATTGGTCCTTTAGCAAGGTCCTGTCTGACTGGACTTAGGCGCAGTCTATAAAAGGATCTTTTGGGCGCCCGTCGGTGTGCTAAGATCTCTTATATTGCTGTGTATGTAGGTGGGACAGTTACCACCCTGGCTGAAAGTGTGCTGTTACTGGCACTGCAAATTTGGTTCTCGTCAGGCAGTGTATGAGCTTAGCACCTGCACCGGGCAACACCATCAAATGTGCATGTTTCACAGACCGTGTGACAGGGCAGGCTCAATCACCAGCATAGTGGGGGGTGAGTTTAGTGACCCCAACTAGCGTCTTTATCAACGAATACTCCTGTGATGTCTAACAGAGTATAGCTCCGAGTGCTCTTTCTTTATACCGCTCTGTAGAGCAACCGAGAAGGTACTTTGCACTCTTCCCACATGGAGTGACCTTTAACTTTGAGTGTGTTCGGTGCTTGCACGCAGCATCGCTCCGCCACTGTCTCTAGCTGCAGTTCTTCCATCACAGCACGGTGGGTCCCGGGTTGCGATCGCACCTTCTCTTAATTTATATTTGGTGTGATCCCCAAACCCTAACAGTAGCAATCCTAAAAGTCAATAACGGCCCTTTAGCGAGCCTTGCCACAAGACTTAGAATAAAAGCCAAACTAGTATCTCAATTTTCAGGAATGTATTTTAGGGTGTTGCCCCTCGTCAGTGTAAAGCATGAGATTTGTTTTGGTCTGTATGAGAGGCCCTGTACAAAATGAGTCTACAAATTGAGATTCTGGTTTGGCTTTTATCATAAGTCATGTGACAAGGCTCGTTAAAGATTTAACATTGATATTTAGGATTGCTAATTCCAATAAGTGGCACTAAAGTTCAAGTCCTCTTTATCTCTGAATTTGCTTATCTAATTTTGAAGATGAGTATTGCATGGCCTATAAGCCTCTGTACACATGTATGTCAGGCATGTCACTCTCCATAAAGAAAAACGTTACCTCTTAGACCCCAGTCAGAAGCCTCTCATACATCAAAATCAGATCTCATGCTTTGAACTATGGAGGGACAACACCTCGAAACACGTGTATGCAAATTCAGATTCTGGTTTATCTTTTATCCTAAGTCATAAAGGCATAGGGTCAATAAAGGGCTGATATTGACTTTTAGGATTGCTGTTTCCAATATGCAGAGCTAGAGTTCGAGTCAGTTTGCATGGCAGGTTGGGAAGATACTGGAGCACCCAGACGTACACCATGTGATCAAGAAGACAACATGCTCAAACTTCTTGGCCTACTATTCAAGTTGCTATAAATCTATTGTATATATATTAAATAAAATGTATTTGATTGAGACTTTAAAGGGAACCTGTCATATCAAATAATGCTATTAACTTGCAGAAATGTTAAGGTTAATCCAAAGGTTAATAGCGGTAGGAAGATGCCCAGCCAACATAATGAAAGTGTGACCTGGGTGAAAATTTACTTATCCCTCCCAGGAGCCACCGGCTTTTAGTCATGCAGTCATATAGTACTACATTAAGTACTAAAACTATCAAAATGTAAGTATTCTGAAGTCTTGCAATATATAGAACTAATCACGGTCCCCTATGAAGCTCAGACAATAGAAGGCTGGTAATAACCAAATCTGGACAGAAAGACATATAATAATATTTACCTAAATATAGAAGACATTTAAAGAGTACCCAATGAATAGAAAATACCTATAAATTACTGCTTAAACCTAAAGAAATACTAAACAATACACATCTGTAAATATAAAATTGTATTAAGAACAAAAAGTATATAAACAAATATTTAAATAAAAAAGTTGAAAACAACCCAGAAAAAGGGGACACTGTGGTAAATGGTAAATCACACAATGGTCTAATGTAATCAATCAAATATATAATATGCCAATCAGCCAGTAAACATACAATGCAAACACGTATACATGAAAGTGGGGAACATGATGATTTAGAAACTGAGCAGCATAATAAACTGAATTGAAAAACTACTAGTTTGAGAATAAACTACTCAAAGAGAACGCCTAACAGTGTCCAGAAACAAAAGAGCAAATTTACCCATAACAAGTCATAATTCATGGACTAAGGGAATATCACACTGCCCTGTAACCCGACGCGTGTTTTGCGTAAAGTTTCATCAGGATGTACTGGGGTAGATGATTGATAGCAGGATAATTCATCTGCACCCAGTGATCACATTCTAGCACAACCAATGAGCATCCAAATGGATGACACATCTTATATGCTTCTGTTTTAAGTTTTTAGCAAACAGTAAATTAAAGACAAGTCTAGGGAACAGCATTTTAGACAGCACATTCTTCAAAACAGACTGAATACATAATTAAATAGAACTCTATACCAAAAGCCCCAAATGTTTAAACTCAATCTCTGGAGTCATCATACAATGCTCATTTTAATATCAGGATTATACAACCATTCTCAAATAACAATAAATACACCAGCCTCATCAGGCTTAAGAGATTTATTTTAAGGCGTGTGCTGTTTGTATTGTGAAATCTGGTAACAAGTCTCCTTTAAAATCTCAATTTTTTTTAGTACATTCTTAATAGCAAAAAAAACCTTAAAGAAATGTTAAAAGATATTTGTTCTAAATGTTGCAGTTTTAAAACAGAAACAGCAGGATCAAATATTGGTCATCCTTTAGCTCTAACTTGAGTGACAAGTATAATTTAAAATTATTTTTCCTGTCCTACATATTTGGGTTACACATATACGCTTTTCACTTATTGCTCTCATACAGACTTGTCCTATAAATGGTGAGGACAAATATTTGTCATGTTTCATACAGACAGAATATTGAATAACTGTCCAGTTAGACAAAATTGCTACGGTCTGGATCCTCGGTATGTGTTACTTAGCCTGTAACCTTTCAGAGCACAGCAGTAATAAGAGAAAAATATGTGTTAGCATGTCCTGAAAACTACAGCAGTGGTCGAGAGAGGTAACTAGGTCATTGAATATGGTGCCTTTAATAGAAATATATATTTTTAAGACAACTGTCAGAGACTCAAATATAAGGTCAATGTCAAACACATCTCCTATTAACAATGATGTAATGTAAAATAGACATTATATATCAATCTTAATACAGTTTTACAATTTGTAGCCTGCGTATCATATTCATTAATTGTTGCAGTCTAATTTAGAATCATTATATATTACTTTTTGTTACAGTTTTTCTGTTTTTGTTGTTTTAATTAGTTTTTTTCTCAATTAAATTTAATATTAAAGATGATCTATCACCAGATTACACAACACAAACAGCATAAATTAATAAATACAGTTGCTCTCTCAGACCTAATGAGGCTGATGTGCTTACTATGCAAATACATGTCAGAATGGTTGTGTAGCTCTTAAATGTTTTTGCTTAATTGACAGCTTCAGTGTCACTTTTCTCTGCTGCTCCTAACCTGATTGACAGTTACTCAGTGTCTCTTCCCGTTTCTGCTCCTAGCCTGATTCACAGTTCCTGTTCCTATGTGTTTCTTCTCCCTGCTGCTCCTAGCCTGACTGACAGTTCCTCAATGTCGTTCCCCTTTCTGTTGACAGTTCTTCACTGTTTCTTATCCCTGCTGCTCATAGACTGATTGACAGTTCCTCAGTGTCTCTTCTCCCTGCTGATCATAGACTGATTGACGGTTCTTCAGTGTCTCGTCTCCATGCTGCTCCGAGCCTGAGTGACAGTTCCTCAGTGTCTCTTCTCCCTGCTGCTACTAGCCTGAGTGACAGTTCCTCAGTGTCTCTTCTCCCTGCTGCTACTAGCCTGAGTGACAGTTCCTCAGTGTCTCTTCTCCCTGCTGCTACTAGCCTGAGTGACAGTTCCTCAGTGTTTCTTCTCCCTGCTGCTCATACACTGATTGACAGTTCCTTGGTGTCTCTTTTCCCTGCTGCTCATAGACTGATTGACAGTTCTTCAGTGTTTCTTCTCTCTGCTGCTCGTAGACTGATTGACAGTTCCTCAGTGTCTCTTCTCCCTGCTGCTCATAGACTGATTGACAGTTCTTCAGTGTTTCTTCTCTCTGCTGCTCGTAGACTGATTGACAGTTCCTCGGTGTCTCTTCTCCCTGCTGCTCCTAACCTGATTGACAGTTCCTCAGTGTCTCTTCTCCCTGCTGCTCCTAACCTGATTGACAGTTCCTCAGTGTCTCTTCTCCCTGCTGCTCATACACTGATTGACAGTTCCTTGGTGTCTCTTCTCCCTGCTGCTCCTGTATGGTTTGGCCAGGGCAGTAGTCGTGACTGAGGTAAATGGGCCAGGCATGCCCCCGGCCTCCCCTCACATACACATCACAGTTCTTTGTCAGCATACCTGTTGCTTCATGCTTCACACTGTCAGGGCTTTCTCTAGATGGGAGAGGATTCTCTCCAGACACTGGTTCACAAACTGAGACACAGTCCAGCTCCAACTTTAAACGAGTAACTTTACTGTTATCTTTTCTCATTACATTCACATCAATTACAGCAGACACAATGGGTTCCACACAGTTTGCCTCATCCATCTTCCCTGTGCTTTTCCTGACATCCTTCAGCGGGTACCCGGGTCGTCCCGTACCGAGCGGCATCACAGCGTCCTCCCTGTTCACCTCTACTACTTTCAGGAGTTCCCCTGCCCATTTTGCCCCAGATAAAGGGGCATCTGCCCACATAGTAAGCTGCCACATGATGAGCGACCTGTGTTGCAGTACTGCCGCCAGCTGTCCTGCTACAATCTGTACGGCTGCAATCTGTGCTGTCATAATCTGCACTGTTGTAATCTGTGGCCCTCAGGCCCTGAATGGCTGGGCTCTTGTCTTCAAACATTATAGGGCAAACTGCCCTGTCAGGGCTCTCTGGCCCAACTGACTAAAATGCCTAATGCTCCCTGGCTTACCCACAGTTAGCCCCTCCTACATTAACTATTGACACTTGGAGCATCAATATATCCCCATCTAGTGGACTGAATAGGGTACTACGCTTTCACTACAACAAAGCAATACAATACATCATATTAGAATACATAAATATATACATTTAAGACAACATATATACATGTGGTGAAAGGGTGAGCCCGCTACATGCCTTACATTCCTAGCCTGACAGTTTTTCAGTGTTTCCTCTCACTGCTGCTCCTAACCTGATTGACAGGTTTCTTCTCCCTGCTGATGCTTAATCTCCACCCACTTACCCTGCCCAATAGACATAGCAAAAAACTCTTTACATTTTTAAAATTAACCATACTAAAGGGATTTTACTCAGTGTCTCTTCCCCTTTCTGTTCCTAGCCTGATTCACAGATCCTCAGTGTCTCTTCTCCTTTCTGCTCCTAGCCTGAGTGACAGTACCTTGGTATCTATTCCCCTTTCTGTTCCCCTTTCTGATTGTCAGTTCCTCAGTGTTTCTTCTCTTTGCTGTTCCTAGCCTAATTAAAAGTCTTTCAGTGTTTCTTCTCCCTGCTGCTGCTTAATCTCCACCCACTTAACCTGCCTAATAGATATAACAAAAGACTAAAGGGATCTTACGAACTCTAAAAATCATAATATGGTAATATATTTTGATTATTGTTAAAAAATAATGGTAGGGATCAGGGTTTTGAAATGGTAAATATACAAAACACCTAACAGTAAAAAAATAGCACATTTTTAATATATCTATACAAATATCACTGTCTCTGTCACTTGCATCCAAGGAGTTAACAAGTATCTATTACACATTTTCTTCCATGGGGGTTCTCAGTCTCCTGCTGTGCTTTCGAAACAGAAATATCAAGGGTAGAGATGGATAGATACAGTAATTACAAGGCAAACAAGTGATGGGAATGCTGCAGACATTGTGATCATTCATCTATATATAACTCCGGAGCCACCAAAATGATTGGGGAACTGAAGACCACATTAGATTACAGATCATGTGTCTTGGCTGCAACAAAGAGGCAACCTTGTGAGAACATGATGGTGACAGATCGCTCACCAATTACATATTTAATAAAGCCCTGACTATATTACTTGTCCCTTATTTACAATTTAATGTAAAAGCTCTTGGACGATCTTTTAAGATTTTTTTCCACCTTTCTCAGGCATTGATGTGAATGAGCATCAACTTAATTTTCCAGGCCAGAAGTGTATGGAAAATCAAATTTATTGATGACCAGTATCTGCTTGAGATCAATCTCAGGTAAAGGACGAAGTGAGTGGGAGATAAGGAGGAGGAACGAGCATCAGCTCAACAGACATGAGACTAACAGCTGTATGTGTAATAAAGGAGAAATCGACAAAGGCGGATTGCTATGAGTAATAATGAGCACACATATAGTAGATAATAAGCAAGATAGATAGACAGATAGAATTAGATAGATAGATAGATAGATAGATAGATAATAGATAGATAGATAGATAGATAGATAGATAGATAGATAGATAGATAGATAGATAATAGATACAAAAAATAGAGGCAGCACACCAAATAAGTGAAAATCATGTGCTATGTAATTGACCATATGGCGATGTTTCAGTCCAGGGATGTGGACCTTTCTCAAAGGTCCGCATCTCTGGACTGAAATGTAGCCATATGGGCAATTAATGCACAATTTCACTATTGGTGTGCTCTATTTTTGACATATTTACAGCTGTATTACCTAGGAGGCCTGACCTCGACTATTTTGGTGCTGCTTTTTTTCCTGGATAGATAGATATGTACTAGGATAGAGCAGACTGATATAGACTTGATAGATGATAGCTAGATAGATAGATAATGATTATCAGTGATAGATAGGTAAATAGATAGATTAGATGATAGATAGATAGATTAGATATAGATAGATAGATAGATAGATAGATAGATAGAGGCTCGGACTGGCCCATAGGGTAACAGGGGAATCCCCCGGTGGGCACCTGTGCAGACCCACGCCCCCAATCCCACTATATGGGCAGTACTTAGCATAATTCACATGATTTACTCTGTGCAGAAAAAAGCAGCATCTCATCATTCATCAACCACACTACCTAGTTTATTATTATATAGCGATAACGGTCCATTGTGAATGGGGGTAGTGTAATATTTGTATGCAGGTGAAAAGTGGGCCACATAGTCATTGTTACTGGTGGGCCCTTGCCACCCCAGTCCGACACTAGATAGATAGATAGATAGATAGATAGATAGATAGATAGATAGATAGATAGATAGATAGATAGATAGATAGATAATATATACTGTAGATAGATAGATAGATAGATAGATAGATAGATAGATAGATAGATAGATAGATAATATATACTGTAGATAGATGATTATAGATAGATAGATAGTAGATAGATAGATAGATAGATAGATAGATAATATATACTGTAGATAGATAGATAGATAGATAGATAGATAAATAACTGTAGATAGATGTAGATAGATAGATAGATAGATAGATAGATAATATATATACTGTAGATAGATAGATAATATATACTGTAGATAGATGATTTATAGATAGTAATAGATAATATATACTGTAGATAATAGATAGATAGATAATATATACTGTAGATAGATGATTTATAGATAGATAATAGATAATATATACTGTAGATAGATGATAGATAGATAGATAGATAGATAGATAGATAGATAGATAGATAGATAGATAGATAGATAGATAGATAGATATGAAGGTCATCGGCAAAGTTTGGTTTTGTAATGTTTCCAATGTTAACACTAAATTCTGATTATCTAGAATTCTCTTCTGCCCTATGTAATAACAATCCACCAGCCTTTCTTGCTTTTCTTGCTGACATTACTAGGATTCTGCAGGATCAGAGAGAGACATAAATCATCTCCCAGAAGGGGAATTATCCGGTGTGAGCCCTGCACTGGCTCCGGTCCCTGTAAAAAGTCAATTTTAGCCAAGAAAGTTGGGTAACCTGGTAACTGTGAAAGGATCTGCATGAAGCTCCGGAATCTGACTGCAGCGTAATACTGGATGTGAGGCTCCGGGAAGACAATGTGTTATCTTCCTAAAAGTTCATATGAGGATTGTGAGAAACAAGTGAAAAAAGAATATAACATGTAAATATCCATTCATCATCTCCCGGCTCTTATGATGTACTTTGCATCCTCAGAAAATGACCTATTGTTTAATGATTATTTTTCTATTACAGTGTAATATTACAGTTATCACTCTGACCACTGAGCCGGGTAATAGACTGACACTCTCAGTTCTGTACAGATCAGTCCTCAGCTCAGATCATCTCATTATTATCAGTGGCAGGATAGAAATAAAAGGTATTAACTCTATTATGAAGCTGGAAGAAAAAAAAATGGATGGATCCACCATTGACATACAATATAATGAGAATACACCGAACTGATGTTTCCTATGGTCCATGTAGGTCCTGCAGCAGCAATATGTCTCATTTATTGCACCACGCTAAACACAAATGTGTTGTACTCCAATATACTGCTTTTCCTATACATGAGGTATGCTCTCACTAGCTTCAATTTTGAATTGGGTTTCATTAACAGTTTTGCACTTTTTGGCTTAATTGATCATCCAGTTTGTTTCAGTCCATATTCAACTTTGATGTGGTCTGTGTCAAAAACAGCTCAGAAGAAGATAGATAAAAAAGTTGCAAACGCTACAGACAGAAAAGCTCACTAACATATTTTGCGTTAACTCATTCTGCAGCCATTAATAGTCAGTACAGGCCAGACGCTATAGAAGGTAAATGGTGCAAAATTTTAATAAAACCCAACTGCAGAAATTATTGTTAGCCCCAAATACAAAGCATTTAAGTAAAAAAAATGTACACAAAGGTGGACAACCGATCATCAAGGTGGTTTAGAGAAATTCTGCCTCCCCGAATTGCTATAGATCTAAGGTATATTGTATAATAATGCAAATTTGCCATCATGTCAAGCTGGGTGACAACCTGTCAGGACTCAAACCATGCAGCTCTTGTGCACCAGCTCTTCCCTCTGAGCTATTCAACTCACTAGACATTTCCTTACTAACCCAGATAATAGTACCTGTGTTGTTCCTGATTGGCTCCACCCTGAGATCTCCTGATTGAACACCTCTCTCAAACCAGGCACTGCACTTCCTTCCTTTTTGAGATTATTGAGCTCCAAGCCTTTAGTAAAGTTCTATTTCCACCTGCTGCTTCCTCCAAACCGTACTGCTGTTCCGTGTACCAATCTCTAGCTAACTCCTGACTACGAAAAATGCTCAACCTCCAAACTATACTGCTGTTGCCGTGTACCGACCTCTGGCTAACTCCTGACTGCAAAAACTGCTTAACCTCCAAACTATACTGCTGTTGCCATGTACCGACCTCTGGCTATTTTCTTGATGATACTACCTGCCGATGTTACCCCAAGTGATTGCAATACCATTACTGCAATGCAGGTCAGGTCATAACACAACACAACCTCTCTCAAAAAATGTTAAGTTGTCGCCTAAGAGATCGTATGCACACACCGTATATTGCAAAAGCTCAAATTCAGACCAAGATAATAATTTGTAGGCAAAAGACGTTAATAGGAATATTTATTACTGCTCTATCATAACAAGCTGAAGATTGGATAACAATTTATCAACACCTTCATAAAAATTTGCAAAGCAAAAAATGTTCTCAATGTACACAACGTTAGTCACCCACACTTTGCTTACATCCAAGTGACAGTCATATATTCTCCTGAAATAATTAATTAAATTAGCTGTACATATAAGATAAAAGGATTTCTAGATAAATGTATAGGCGTTAGCCATTTTCTACAATACCCAAAATGTTGGTGTTCTGACCCATGCAGTATAAAAAGCCCCCATTGCTTATCCCCTTTCAATGCATTTTAAGATCACAGATCTTTAGTGGTTCTGCAGCCATTGAATTGCATCAATTGCGCTCAACATGGTGGACGTGCCGATATTTATCCACTAGACTGCTTCCATGATGCTGTCTGGTTCTGCATGGCCGCTGAAAGCGTTTATTGCATATGTAGAAACAGAAGATTCTGCTGCCTATTATATCCACACATGTGCTGAACTCTTCTTGCACTTTGTCCTCCTTTGTGCTAAGCACAAAAGGAGGACACCAGAGGAGAAGTAGTCAGGTTTGTAAATGACGTGAGCACAACCACCTTGATTGCAATGGATGCACGATGCCACTAAGCTATGAGCTGAACGGGGCCTTACAGGGGTTGTCTCATCTTGCTTTTTATGAACTTTTCCTGCTTGTCAGCTAGAAAGGTGTGGGACACTTCTGAATGACTGACAATTCAGACTAGCGGCGTGGTTGAGCTGCTGGTTTGAGCAGTGTGCTCTCTGATGCACAAGCAGTGGCAGCTCTAACTTGGTGGTACCAGAGGAACGCAGGGACACTGAATCCAGCTGTATCCGATTATCTGGTCAGCTTCAGAGCAGCTTTTTCCAGCAAACTAGCAAAAAGCTCACAAGTGCTGTGCTGCGCTTCTTGCCTTGGAGACCGGCCACCACTGATAGAATGCAGAGGTGGTCGTTAACCAAGACAGTGACCGGTAAACTATAGAGCTAAAAAAATCCCTGTGTTCTTAAGAAGTGAAAGGACTTTTAGTAAGAGGTAAATTGTAAAGTTGCTTGTTGTCAAAGCCACTTTGTAATTTTACCCATTTATCATGTTGAGACAATAATTTGATTAACGGGTGAAATGATAAGGGGGTAGACTCTCTCAGACAGACAGAGGTGCTACCAGAAAGAAACGTGATCCTAGATTCCTCAAAAAGTTGGATAATCTCTTTGGCATGTGAGAGATTCTCAAAATCTCAAGGAAAACAGGTTTTGGGAGTTAAGCAATGCCCTAATGGGAACCTGTGAACAGGGCATGAACAAGAAATCAATTTACTCAGACAAGGACCTAGTTAGCAACAATGGTCCTTGGGAAAGTTGCACTTGGGACTCGCAGCCTCCCAAAGACAACTTAAAAAGCAATATTTTATCAATGGACATAGTAGGCGAGTGGTTCTGTTAAAGATTTTGCATTGTTGCCCAGGATCTACACACTACGCCATTGGAGAATCTGAAATATATATGTCACTGGTTATAAATATATAAATACTGGTTTCATCATTTAGATTTTGAATAAATACACCGACATCTCTGGATTTCATTGTTCGATCGTTAGCTATGCACTTTTCCTGTCCAACTGTTGTAGGAAATGTGTGTATCTCCAGCTGCCATGAACCTACATAAACCAGCATGCTCTGCCAGCCGCTGTGAATTCAAGTTCAACCCCACCTAGAAAGCGGCAGGTCACATTTTTGTCTGTTCTAGAAGAATTATGGGCTGGCAATTAAAGGTGGAATCTGAAACCAGTCTCCAAGGGTGGACTGTAAGCTCGCTGTTTTGCAATTATCTGCACAATTGTTGAATGGCTCTGAATGTCTGGGAACCATTTGATATCCCCTGTGCTTCCGTTTCTAAAATTCGCCAGTCTTGATTGAAAAAATAGGGAGAAATGCAGATAAGCATCGAATGTAAAATCAGAGAAATAACTTGGCACTTCAGATCATAAATGTAATCTCCTAATCGGAGCCGTGACGCAGGTGGTCAAGTCAGGAGGTTCAATATTATTGACCTGCTCTTTGTAATGTAATTGTGCCATTCGGAGCACTGAGCCTCGCGAGTCACTACATTGCCACTTAGCAACATATGCTGGAGCTAGGAATGAGAGTCTGTGCATTCAGCCATAGAACGCCGTCTGGATACATCTTTAATGGTTGTCTGCTCTGTAGTCTAAGCTGTAGCTCTACAAATAGAAAAGTTAAACCCAGGCTGCCTTCAGCATTAGATTGCTACTGAAACCCAGTCATTTCTTTCTCGATAATATGGTTTTTGCCTTCTTCCATTTCCAGTTTTAGAATGGACATCTCAGGAAAGTAAAGTACGAGACTTCGCAGACTAAAAATAAATAAAGCAGAACGAAATTTAGAGAATAATCCCCCATCCTCATCTGGAATTAGTTGTTCTTCGGTTTTCTGTTGCTCTTCATTTGGCAAATGTGTCTTGATCACGTCCCATGTCCAGAAACATTTCATATACCCAGAATCAAGGAGAGAAACCACCTGGAAACTTGTACCAGGACTTGAGTAAATCACTGAATACAATTACTTTTAGGATTTTTTCACTTATAGAGGGGAAAGTATCAAGTCATTTTCGACTGATTTTTGTCTCTGTAAAAGTTGAACAATTTGTTTTGTTACGCTATACCGCTCTTGCTTCTATTTAATAGTGGGTGGAAATTTGGTGAGGTTCGCTAAGCTGATAAAGGTTTAAGTCAAATTTATAAAATGTGACTTTTTACAAAGTTGCGCAGTACGATGTCCCACACAGAGTATGATGCCCCAAAGATCCCCTGATATAAACAGTATGAAGACTTTACACACACAGTGCGGTGCCCCAAAGATGCCCTCAAATAGGCAGTATGAAACCTCCACCTGCACAGTATGATGCCCCACACAGAGTATGATGCCCCAAAGATGCCTCCATATACACAGTATGAAGCCTCTACATACACAGTGCGTGCCCCAAATATGCCCTCATATAGACAGTATGTAGTCTCCACCTGCACAGTATGATGCCCCACACAGACTACGATGCCCCAAAGATGCCCTCATATACACAGGATGAAACCTCTACACACGCAGTGTGGTGCCCCAAAGATGCCCTCATATAGACAGTATGAAGCCTCCACCCGAACAGTATGATGCCCCACACAGAGTATGATGCTCTACCAAAGATGCCTCCATATACACAGTATGAAGCTTCTACACACACAGGGTGGTGCCCCAAAGATGCCCTCAAATAGGCAGTATGAAGCCTCCACCTGCACAATATGATGCCCCACACAGAGTATTATGTCCCAAAGATGCCTCCATATACACAGTATGAAGCCTCTACTCACGCAATGTGGTGCCCCAAAGATGCCCTCATATACAGTATGAATCCTCGACATGCACAGTATCATGTCCCACACAAGGTATGATGCCCCAAAGATGCCCCCATATACACAGTATGAAGTCTCTACACACAGTGTGGTGCCCCAAAGATGCCCTCATATAGACAGTATGAAGCATCCACCCACACAGTATGATGCCCCACACAGAGTATGATGCCCCGAAGATGCCAGATGCCTCCATATACACAGTATGAAGCCTCTACACACAGTGTGGTGCCCCAAAGATAGCCCTCATATTGACAGTATGAAGCCTCCACACACATAGTATGATGCCCCACACAAGGTATGATGCCCCAAAGATGCCCCCATATACACAGTATGAAGCCTCTACATACGCAGTGCGGTGCCCCAAAGATGCCCTCTTACAGAGAGTATGAACCTCCACCTGCACAGTATGATGCTCCACACACTATGATGCCCCAAAGATGCCCCCATATATAGAGTATGAAGCCTCTACACACACAGTGTGGTGCCCCAAAGATGGCCTAATATAGACGGTATAAAGCCTCCACACGCACAGTATGATGCCCCAAAGATGCCCCCATTTACACAGTTTAAAGCCTCTACACTCAGTGTGGTGCCCCAAAGATGCCCTCTTATATACAGTATGATACCACAGAGGATCCTGTGAGCCATGCCCCTTAGGAAAGACCATAAAATTAACACTAGCTAAAAAAGTCGATATCTCTGGAACCGTATAGTGAGTAGCGGGAAGAAAATGAGAGCAAAAACTGGACACTTTTGACCAGTTTACAGGTCCTCTTTAAGGGGAAATTTTACTGTTCCTTTGGACTGGAAATATGGTCCCCTCATGGTGGAATTTAATACTGCATTGGATGTCCGCTGTTAAAAAATATTTTCTTTCTGAAAAGTTGAACAAGTCTCCTTTGTAAATGGTATGGAGAGACAACCTTCATGTTAACTCAACAGTGGGTAAAAATAATGGTTATCATATTGTCTAATCCTAGAAATATACTTGTGTATATGGGCAGCTGTTCGAGAAATAAATGGAATAAACCCATCCCAGCTTCTCCGCTGACAACCCATTTCCTACTATTGATTAGTTACAATCTGTATTATGTTTGTATGCAGTCAGCGATCCCCGTCTGCGTTAGAAATCTTTACAGAAGATGCGATGAATGATAAACATGTGACCAAGCCTGACCCGACAATGCGGAGTCTTGTTCTTGGCTGTGTGATTACTTTGCGAGATGCTGCCAGCTCCTGATATAACATATCCGTCTGTTTCCATCTGACACCATGGCAAAGTGTGATATTGGACTGCGAGGCACGGACTGAGTCTCGTGAAGCATGGCAGACAGGGAAGATCTGTACTCGTGCTGGTATTATCATTTATTTTTTTGCACATTTTCTAGCTGTGAGAATGACTAATACCATACATGTAACCAAAGGATGCAGTGCAATAAAAGGTGAGATAATAGGTTATATACAAGAATTACAAGAGAAAAGGATGGGGTAAGGTCAGCCAGTCATTGTAACTTGTCCAATGTTTCTCTCTGAGTCTACTCAAGCTAAGTGTTAGTGCGATTGACTAGCACTCATACTGCACCTCCCGATGCAGGGCTTACCACCAGGGTCACATAGGGATTAGGTATCCTGCTCAGCGATAGGTGCAGAACCTACAGTAAAGACCAAAAGTTTGGACACACCTTCTCATTCAATGATTTTTCTGTATTTTCATGACTATGAAAATTGTAGAATCACAATGAAGGCATCAAAACTATGAATTAACACATGTGGAATTATACATTACACTTTACAAAAAAGTGTGAAACAACTGAAAATATGTCTTATATTCTAGGTTCTTCAAAATAGCCACCTTTTGCTTTGATTACTGCTTTGCACGCAGAAAAGGTGAACGGATGGACTCTGCATGCCTGGTTCCCACCGTGAAGCATGGAGGAGGAGGTGTGATGGTGTGGGGGTGCTTTGCTGGTGACACTGTTGGGGATTCATTCGAAATTGAAGGCATACTGAACCAGCATGGCTACCACAACATCTTGCAGCAGCATGCTATTCCATCCGGTTTGCGTTTAGTTGGACCATCATTTATTTTTCAACAGGACAATGACCCCAAACACACCTCCAGGCTGTGTAAGGGCTATTTGACCAAGAGGGAGAGTGATGGGGTGCTACGCCAGATGACCTGGCCTCCACAATCAACAGACCTGAACCCAATCGAGATGGTTTGGGGTGAGCTGGACCACTCACCGCTTCAATTTTGAATAAATCCCCAACAGTGTCACCAGCAAAGCACCCCCACACCATCACACCACCTCCTCCATGCTTCACGGTGGGAACCAGGCATGTAGAGTCATCCGTTCACCTTTTCTGTGTGCAAAGGAGTAATCAAAGCAAAAGGTGGCTACTTTGTAGAACCTAGAATATAAGACATATTTTCAGTTGTTTCACACTTTTTTGTAAAGTGTAATGTATAATTCCACATGTGTTAATTCATAATTTTGATGCCCTCAGTGTGATTTTACAATTTTCATAGTCATGAAAATACAGGAAAATATTAGAATGAGGTGTGTCCAAACTTTTGGTCTGTACTGTATATAGGGATCATAGGGCTGTCTAGGGGTCTCCACTTCAACCTTCCCTAGTGTTTGGTTCCCCTTCCCTTATCCCTTTTGTATTGCAGTTAGTCTGTCCTACACTGCGTGTGACAGGCTATGTCTGACTGGGCATGAATATGGTCTGATCATACCACATCTCCTGGGCAGGGAAGGAGAAAAAGAGAGTACACAGACAGGACAGCATGGGATCACAGCTGATTCTTTTTGAGAGAGAAAAATTATTTGCGACACCCTGCTACCCTGTCTGTATACTCTCTTTTGCTTCTTCCCATGGCCAGCAGATGTGGTATAATCAGACCATGTTTCTGTACGGTCAGACGCAGCCATTGCACAGTACAGTCATGGCCAAAAGTTTTGAGAATGACACAAATATTAATTTTTACAAAGTCTACTGCTTCACTTTTTCTAATGGCAATTTGCATATACTCCAGAATGTTAAAAAGAGTGATCAGCTTAGCAGCAATTACTTGCAACGTCAATATTTGGCTAGAAAATGAACTTTATCTCCCAAAACACATTTCAACATCATTGCAGCCCTGCCTTTAAAGGACCAGCTAACCTCTTTTCAGTGATTGCTCCATTAACACAGGTGTGGGTGTTGATGAGGACATGGCTGGAGATCAATCTGTCATGATTAAGTAAGAATGACACCACTGGACACTTTAAAAGGAGGCTGGTGCTTGGCATCATTGTTTCTCTTCTGTTAACCATGGTTATCTCTAAAGAAACACGTGCAGTCATCATTGCAATGCACAAAAATGGCCTAACAGGGAAGAGTATCGCAGCTAAAAAGATTGCACCTCAGTCAGCAATCTATCGCATCATCAAGAACTTCAAGGAGAGAGGTTCCATTGTTGCCAAAAAGGCTCCAGGGCGCCCAAGAAAGACCAGCAAGTGCCAGGATCGTCTCTTAAAAGTGTTTCAGCTGCGGGATCGGGCTACCAGCAGTGCAGAGCTTGCTCAGGAATGGCAGCAGGCAGGTGTGAGTGCATCTGCACGCACTGTGAGGCGGAGACTCTTGGAGCAAGGCCTGGTCTCAAGTAGGGCAGCAAAGAAGCCACTTCTCTCCAGAAAAAACATCATGGACAGACTGATATTCTGCAAAAGGTACAGGCAGTGGACTGCTGAGGACTGGGGTAAAGTTATTTTCTCTGATGAATCCCCGTTTTCGATTGTTTGGGACATCAGGAAACGCCTCATTCGGAGAAGACAAGGTGAGCGCTACCACCAGTCTTGTCTCATGCCAACTGTTAAGCATCCTGAAACCATTCATGTGTGGGGTTGCTTCACAGCCAAGGAAATCGGCTCTCTCACAGTCTTGCCTAAAAACACAGCCATGAATAAAGAATGGTACCAGAATGTCCTCCAAGAGCAACTTCTCCCAACCCTCCAAGAGCAGTTTGGCAATCAACAATGCCTTTTCCAGCATGATGGAGCACCTTGCCATAAAGCAAAGGTGATAACTAAATGGCTCAGGTAACAAAACATAGAGTATTTGGGTCCATGGCCTGGAAACTCCCCAGATCTTAATCCCATTGAGAACTTGTGGTCAATCATCAAGAGACGAGTGCACAAACAAAAACCTAAAAATTCTGACAAAATGAAAGCATTGATTGTGCAAGAATGGACTGCTATCAGTCAGGATTTGGTCCAGAAGTTGATTGAGAGCATGCCAGGGAGAATTGCAGAGGTCCTGAAGAAGAAGGGTCAACACTGCAAATATTGACTTGCTGCATTAACTCATTCCAACTGTCAATATAAGCTTTTGTTACTCATATGTTTGCAATTATTATATTTCTGTCTGTGATAAAAAAAAATCTGTCAAACACACATAAAAACCAGAGGGCAGCAGATCATGTGAAAATATAATATTTGTGTCATTCTCAAAACTTTTGGCCATGACTGTAGATAACCGAGGCACATTTATAAGATTATCCCAGCAAAGGAACATTTTTTTAAACACATCCAATTGTGTAACTTATTATTATTCCAAGATCTATTGATAAAAATTAAAATTTGTTTGTGGGAAAACTTTAACCCCTTAACCCCCAAGGGTGGTTTGCACTTTAATGACTGGGACAATTTTTACAATTCTGACCACTGTCTTTTTATGAGGTTATAACTCTGGAACTCTTCAACGGATCTTCGCGATTCTGTGACTGTTTTCTCATGACATATTGTACTTCCTGATAGTGGTAAAATTTCTTTGATATAGCTTGCGTTTATTTATGAAAAAAATGGAAATATGGTGAAAATTTTGAAATTTTTGCAATTTTCAAACTTTGAAGTTTTATTCCCTTAAAACAGAGAAATATGTCACACAAAATTGTTACTAAATAACATTTCCCACATGTCTACTTTACATCAGCACAATTTTGGAACCAAAATTTTATTTTTGTTAGGAAGTTATAAGGGTTAAAAGTTGACCAGCGATTTCTCATTTTTACAACAAAATGTACAAAAACATTTTTTTTAGAGACCACATCACATTTGAAGTCACTTTGAGGGGTCTATATGGCAGAAAATACCCAAAAGTGACACCATTCTAAAAACTGCACCCCTCAAGGTACTCAAAACCACATTCAAGAAGTTTATTAACCCTTCAGGTGTTTCACATTTAACTTTTTAGTCACAAAAATTATCTTTTACAGAAAACCACTTCTGGGCACACGGCAGGGCTCAGAAGGGAAGGAGCACCGTTTGACTTTTTCAAACCAAAATTGGCTGGAATTGAGATTGGATGCCATGTCGCGTTTGGAGAGCCCCTGATGTGCCTAAACAGTGGAAACCCCCACAAGTGACACCATTTTGGAAACTAGACCCTTAAGGAACTTATCTAGATCTGTTGTGAGCACTTTGAACCCCCAAGTGTTTCACAAAAGTTTATAATGCCTGGGTGTGAAAAAAAAATTCCACAAAAAATGATTTTTTTAGTCCCAAATTTTTGATTTTTCCCAAGGAAGTTGGACCCCAAAAGTTGTTGTCCAATTTGTTCTGAGTATGCTGATACCCCATATGTGGGGGGGAAAGTGTTTGGGCGCACGGCAGTGCTCGGAAAGGAAGTAATGACGTTTTGAAATGCAGACTTTGATGGGTGTCATGTTCAGTTTGCAGAACCCCTGATGTGCCTAAACAGTGGAAACCCCCCCACAGGTGACCCCATCTTGGAAACTAGACCCCCTAAGGAACTTATCTTGATCTGTGGTGACCAATTTGAACCCCCAAGTGCTTCACACAAGTTTATAATGCCTGGGCATGAAAATAAAAAATCCTATTTTTTCCCACAAAAAAAATCTTTTAGTCACCAATTTTTTATTTCCCAAGTCTAATAAGATCTCAAAAGTTATTGTACAATTTGTCCTTAGTGCGCTCATACCCCATATATGCAGGTAAACCACTGTTTGGGTGCATGGCAGAGCTCTGAAGAGAAGGAGCGGCGTTTGACTTTTTCAACACAGAATTGGCTGGACGACATGTCACGTTTGGAGAGCCCCTGATGTGCCTAAACAGTGGAAACCCAACAGAAGTGACACGATTTTTGAAACTAGACCCCCTAAGGAACTTATCTAGATCTGTTGTGAGCACTTTGAACCCCCAAGTGTTTCACTAAAGTTTATAATGCCTGGGTGTGAAAAAAAAATTCCACAAAAATGATTTTTTTAGTCCCTAATTTTTGATTTTTCCCAAGGAAGTTGGACCCCAAAAGTTGTTATCCAATTTGTCCTGAGTATGCTGATACCCCATATGTGGGGGGGGAAACTGTTTGGGTGCTCGGAAAGGAAGTAATGACGTTTTGAAATGCAGACTTTGATGGGTGTCATGTTCAGTTTGCAGAGCCCCTGATGTGCCTAAACAGTGGAAACCCCCCCACAGGTGACCCCATCTTGGAAGCTAGACCCCCTAAGGAACTTATCTTGATCTGTGGTGACCAATTTGAACCCCAAGTGCTTCACACAAGTTTATGATGCCCGGGCATAAAAATAAAAAATCCTATTTTTTCCCACAATAAAAAATCTTTTAGTCACCAATTTTTTATTTTCCCAAGTCTAACAAGATCTCAAAAGTTATTGTACAATTTGTCCTGAGTACGCTCATAACCCATATATGCGGGTAAACCACTGTTTGTGTGCATGGCAGAGCTCTGAAGAGAAGGAGCGGCGTTTGACTTTTTCAACGCAGAATTGGCTGGACGCCATGTCACGTTTGGAGAGCACCTGATGTGCCTAAACAGTGGAAACCCAACAGAAGTGACACGATTTTGGAAACTAGACCCCCTAAGGAACTTATCTAGATCTGTTGTGAGCACTTTGAATCCCCAAGTGTTTCACTAAAGTTTATAATGCCTGGGTGTGAAAAAAAAATCCACAAAAATGATTTTTTAGTCCCCAATTTTAGATTTTTCCCCAGTAAACTGGACCCAAAAGTAGTTGTCCAATTTGTCCCGAGTACGCTGATACCCTGTATGTGGGGGAGAAATACTGTTTGGGCGCACAGCAGGGCTCAGAAAGGAAGTAATGACGTTTTGGAATGCAGACTTTGATGGGTGTCATGTTCAGTTTGCAGAGCCTCTGATGTGCCTAAACAGCGGAAACCCCCCACAAGTGACCGCATTTTGGAAACTAGACCCCCTAAGGAACTTATCTAGATCTGTGATGAGCACTTTGAACCCCCAAGTGCTTCACACAAGTTTATAATGCCTGAGTATGAAAATTAAAAATCCTATTTTTTTCCACAAAAATGATCTTTTAGTCTCCAATTTTTTATTTTCCCAAGAGTAACAGGAGAAATTGGACCCAAAAGTTGTTGTCCAATTTGTCCTGAGTATGCTGATACCCCATATTTGGGAAAAACTACTGTGTGGGCACATGTCGGGGCTCGGAATAGAAGTAGTGACGTTTTGTAATGCAGACTTTGATGGAATGGTATGCGGGTGTCATGTTGCGTTTGGAGAGCCCCTGATGTGCCTAAACAGTGGAAACCCCACAATTCTAACTCTAACCCTAACCCCAACACACCCCTAACCCTAGTCCCAACCCTAACCCTAACCACAAACCTAACCCTAACACACCCCTAACCCTATTCCCAACCCTAACCTTTATCCTAACTTTAGCCCCAACCCTAACTTTAGCCCCAACCCTAACCCTAACGGGAAAATGAAAATAAATACATTTTTTACATTTTATTATTTTTCCCTAACTAAGGGGATGATAAAGGGGGTTTGATTTACTATTTATAGCGGGTTTTTATGTTTGGCAGCTGTCACACGCTAAAAGACACTTTTTATTGCAAAAAATAGTTTTTGCATCACCACATTTTGAGAGCTATAATTTTTCCATATTCTGGCCCACAGAGTCATGTGAGATCTTATTTTTTGCGGGACGAGTTGAAGTTTTTATTGGAACCATTTTTGGGCACATGACATTTTTTGATTGCTTTTTATTACGATTTTGGGAGGCAGAATGAACAAAAACCAGCAACCAGCAATTCATGAATTTCTTTTGAGGGGGCGTTTATACCGTTCTGTATGTGGTAAAATCGATAAAGCAGTTTTATTCTTTCGGTCAGTACGATTACGGCGATACCTCATTGATATCATTTTTTTATGTTTTGGCGCTTTTATACAATAAAAACAATTATATATAAAAAAATAATTATTTTTGCATCGCTTTATTCTGCAAGCTATAACATTTTTTGTTTTTCGCTGATAATGCTGTGTGGCAGCTCGTTTTTTGTGGAATAAGATAACGTTTTCAGCGGTACCATGTTTATTTATATTGGTCTTTTTGATCGCGTGTTATTCCGCTTTTTGTTCGGCTGTATGATGATAAAGCATTGTTTTTTGCTTTGTTTTCTTTTTTTAAGGGGTTCTGCTGTGAATGTGCTAGAAATGAATTCTGAGCAGAAGCTCCCTCTGGTGGTTGCAGACAGTGCTGAACTGTCCAATGAAGATTGTGAAGATTGGCGATCAGGTGTTACTGACTGGTCTTATATAAGGGAGGTTCCCTCCCATCGGGGTTGCCGGTGATCAATTGTTCTGGTCTCATCTTTGATTCCTGTTCACTTTGTAGCTTGCTGTTTCGTGCCTGCATCTTCTGCTAACAGATAAGACATTTTCTTCTTTTAGTTTTTTGTGCTTGCTTTTTGCATTTTGTCCTGCACTTCTGTGGGGGTCTGCCAGGTCCCCTCCGGGGGCTTGTGCTCCTCTCAGTTTAGTTCGGCCACTGTTGTTTGTTCATTTGCCTTTTCCAGTTTTTTCAGTGGCTGCTGTTTAGTTTTTGTTACACCAGAGAACTAATTTAGGTGGTAGAGGTCGTGTGATCTCAGGTGTTTTTGTAATTAGTAGAGTTGGTACTTTTCAGGGTTTTTTGGGATTGCAGTAAGTGTCCTTCCTATCCTTTTCTATTTAGGAAGTTTGGGCCCCAACGTTTGCTCATACTATTTTCTGTCTGTGTCTGTATTTCCTCTTGTCTAACCGCCATTACATGTTTGGGGGCTTTCTATGTTCTTTGGGGATCTGCTCCAGCGCAGATAGTTTTCCTCTTTCTGTCTTTAGGTGTAGTTAGCTTCTCAGGCTGTGACGAGGCGTCTAGGACCAACGTAGGTACGCTCCACGGCTGCCTTTAGTTGTGGTGGTTAGTCAGGGTACTGCAATCCCATAGATTCCAACCTCTCTGGTGTATTTCCTTTTTTGCCTGCTCTCCTCAGCTACCAAATCATAACAGTATCACCGGCACAAACTGAAAATTATATGGTACTCACAGAAGGGAAAAATATTGTGGAAAGAAAAAAGTTGTCAGAGTTGTCAGAGATTTTGTTTTTTTTTCTGTTTGTTGCATTTTTTTTTCCCTCTGTATCTCTGGGTGCTGAGGAGGATTTTTTTTTCTCTCAATGGAGTTTGCACAGTTGTCTGGCCGTGTGGATCAGCTTGCCACTGAAGTTCGGAGTATTGCTACCTATCTTGCAGGGTTGCCTGTTGTGGAACCTAGGATTCCCATGCCAGATTTGTTTTTAGGGGATCAAGCTAAATTTCTGAATTTCAAAAATAACTGTAAGTTGTTTTTTGCCTTGAAATCTAAGTCCTCAGGGAACTCAGCACATCAGGTTCAAATTGTCATCTCTCTCCTGCGCGGCGATCCTCAGGATTGGGCTTTTTCCCTGACACCTGGGGATCCTGTTTTGAGTAATGTTGATGCATTTTTTCAGGCTCTGGGGTTATTGTACGATGAGCCTAATGTCACTGATCAAGCTGAAAAAGCCTTGTTGGCATTAAATCAGGGGCTTGAGGACGCTGAGTTGTACTGTTAGAGATTCCGTAGGTGGGCAGTCCTGACCAAATGGAATGACGATGCTTTGGCAGCCCTTTTTCGGAAGGGTCTGTCAGAGAATGTAAAGGATGTTATGGTGGGATTCCCTGTCCCCTCTGGTCTCAATGATTCTATGTCATTAGCGATTCAAATTGACAGACGTTTGCGTGAGCGTAGAGGTATGCGTGGAATAGTGTTGCCTTGTGAACCAGCTTCTGAACCCATGCAGTATGATAGAGTGGCTTCTGGGGCACAGCGTCATGAGTTTCGAAAACGCAATGGGTTATGTTTCTACTGTGGTGATGCCTCTCATGCTATTTCAGTCTGCCCTAAGCGGGGAAGATGTTTTGCACGCTCAGTTGTCTTGGGTAGTGTTCAGACTAAATTTTTGTTGACTGTTACCTGATTTGCTCCCTGTCCACATTTTCTGCTCAGGCTTTCGTTGATTCGGGAGCAGCTATTAACCTGATGGATTTTGATTTGCTAAACGTTGTGGGTTTCCCTTGATACCCCTACGGAAGTCTATTCCCCTACTGGGGATCGATTCTACCCCTTTGGCTGAGAATAAACCTCAGTTCTCTACTCAGGTGATAATGAGGGTTGAACCTGATCATCAGGAGAGTTGCAAATTTTTGGTGCTGTATAATCTGCATGACATTATCGTACTGGGTTTTCCTTGGTTACAGTCTCATAATCCTGTTTTGGATTGGAAATCTGTGTCTGTAACCAGTTGGGGCTGCCAATGTGTTAATACCAACACTCCTGTTTTTTCTGCCTCTCCCCAGGCTCAGGATGTTCCTGACTTTTTGACTGATTTTTCTGATGTGTTTAGCGAAAGTAAATCTGCATCCTTGCCCCCCATAGGAGCTATGACTGCGCTATTGAATTAGTGCCTGGTAGTAAATTCCCTAAAGGTCTTCTTTTTAACTTGTCTGTACCTGAACATGACACTATGCGGTCTTATATCAAGGAGTCATTGGAGAAGGGTCATATCAGACCATCCTCTTCACCCTTGGGTGCCGGTTTTTTCTTTGTGGCCAAAAAGGATGGTTCATTAAGGCCGTGTATTGATTATCGTCTCTTGAACAATATCACTGTGAAATATCAATATCCGTTACCCTTGATTTCTGACCTGTTTTCCAGGGTGAAAAGTGCTACTTGGTTTACCAAGCTTGACCTCAGGGGGGCATATAACCTTATTCGCATTAAGCACGGGGATGAATGGAAGACGGCATTTAATACCCCAGAGGGGCATTTTGAGTACCTAGTGATGCCCTTTGGGCTCACTAATGCTCCTTCTGTCTTCCAGTCCTTCATTAATGACATTTTCAGGGATTTTGTGGATAAATTTCTGATTGTTTATTTGGATGATATCTTGATTTTTTCCAATGACTGGGACTCTCATGTGAAACATGTTCGGACTGTGTTCCAGATTTTGAGAGAGAATGCTCTGTATGTGAAGGGATCAAAGTGTCTTTTTGGCGTACAGAGGATCTCATTTCTGGGATTCATTTTGTCCCCATCTGTTATTGAAATGGACCCGGTCAAGGTTCAGGCCATCTGTGATTGGGTCCAACCTACTTCATTAAAGGCTCTTCAAAGATTCTTGGGTTTTGCCAATTTTTATCGTAAATTTATTGGTAATTTCTCTGTTATTGTTAAACCATTGACTGATTTGACCAAAAAGGGTTCTGATGTGGTGAATTGGCCTCCTGAGGCAGTCTCTGTGTTTCAGGAACTTAAGTAGAGATTCACTTCTGCTCCTGTTCTACGGCAGCCTGATGTTTCTCTGCCATTTCAGGTGGAGGTTGATGCCTCTGAAATTGGGGCAGGTGCCGTTTTGTCCCAAAGAGATCCAGAGACCTCTAAAAGTAACCCTTGTGCCTTTTTCTCTCGAAAATTTTCTCCAACTGAACGTAATTATGACGTGGGTAATCGGGAGTTATTGGCCATGAAGTGGGCTTTTGAAGAGTGGAGACATTGGCTGGAGGGAGCCAAACATCAGGTGGTGGTCCTTACGGACCATAAGAATCTGGTTTATCTGGAATCAGCCAAGCGACTTAATCCTAGACAGGCCAGGTGGGCCTTGTTTTTCACACGTTTTAATTTTGTGGTTTCCTTTCTTCCTGGCACTAAGAATGTTAAGGCGGATGCCCTCTCGAGGAGTTTCCTTGCGGACTCTCCTGAGTTGTCTGATCGTGCTGTATTTTGAAAGAGGGTGTAGTTCTTTCCGCCATCTCACCCAATTTGAGACTGGCTCTGGAAGGGTGTCAGGAGGATAAACCCGAGCGCTGCCCTATTGGGAAATTGTTTGTCCCAGACCGGTGGAAAAAGAGTGTGATGTCTGAGATTCATTGTTCCGCGTTGGCCGGTCATCCCGGAATTTTTGGTACCAGAGACTTGGTTAGTCGGTCCTTTTGGTGGCCTACTTTGTCTCGTGACGTCAGGGAATTTGTGCAGTCCTGCGGGACTTGCTCTCGCTCCAAGCCTTGCTCTCGCTCTAGTGGTTTGTTGATGCCATTGCCTGTGCCCAAGAGACCATGGACCCATATCTCTATGGATTTCATTTCCGACTTCCCTGTTTCTCAGAGAATGACCGTTATCTGGGTGATTTGTGATAGGTTTTCCAAAATGATACATCTTGTGCCATTACCTAAGTTGCCTTCCTCCTCTGAATTGGTGCCTTTGTTCCTTCAGCACGTGGTTCGGTTACACGGCATTCCTGAGAACATTGTGTCTGACAGAGGAGTCCAGTTTGTTTCCAGATTTTGGAGGACTTTTTGTTCTAAACTTGGTGTTCAATTGTCTTTCTCCTCGACTTTTCATCCTCAGACCAATGGACAAACTGAGAGAACAAACCAGACATTGGAGACTTATCTAAGATGCTTTGTGTCTGCTGATCAGGATGACTGGGTCTCTTTTTTGCCTTTGGCTGAGTTTGCTCTTAATAATAGGGCTATCTCTGCCACTTTGATGTCTCCATTTTTCTGCAATTTTGGGTTTCACCCTCGATTTTCTTCAGGACAGACGGAGGCTTCTGTCTGTCCAGGTGTTGACTCTGTTGTGGAGCGTATGCAGCAGATTTGGGACCAGGTAGTGGAGAGGTTGTCCCTCTCTTAAGAGAGGGCCCAGCGGTTTGCCAACCGGCATAGGACTGATGGTCCTCGGTTTGAAGTGGGGGACTTGGTCTGGTTGTCCTCAAGAAATATCCCTATGAGAGTTGCATCTCCTAAGTTTAAGCCTAGGTTCATTGGACCTTATAAGATCATGGAGATTCTTAATCTTGTTTCCTTTCGTTTACTTCTTCCAGGGACATTTAAGATCCATAACGTGTTCCACAAGTCCTTATTGAAGAGGTTTGTCGAGCCAGTGGTTCCTATGGCTGTGCCTCCTGACCCTGTTTTGGTTGAGGGCAATCTGGAGTATGTGGTTGAGAAAATATTGAATTCTCGTTTTTCTAGACGGAAACTCCAGTATTTGGTTAAGTGGAGAGGTTATGGTCAGGAGGACAATTCTTGGGTGTTTGCTTCGGACATCCATGCTAGGAGACTCATCCGTGCGTATCACAGAGCTCATCCTGACCGACCTGGTTGCTCAAATGAGGGTTCGGTGACCCCTCCTCAAGGGGGGGTACTGTTGTGAATGTGCTAGAAATGAATTCTGAGCAGAAGCTCCCTCTGGTGCTTGCAGACAGTGCTGAACTGTCCAATGAAGATTGTGAAGATTGGCGATCAGGTGTTACTAACTGGTCTTATATAAGGGAGGTTCCCTCCCATCGGGGTTGCCGGTGATCAATTGTTCTGGTCTCATCTTTGATTCCTGTTCACTTGGTAGCTTGCTGTTTCGTGCCTGCATCTTCTGCTAACAGATAAGACATTTTCTTCTTTCAGTTTTTTGTGCTTGCTTTTTGCATTTTGTCCTGCACTTCTGTGGGGGTCTCCCGGGTCCCCTCCGGGGGCTTGTGCTCCTCTCAGTTTAGTTCGGCCACTGTTGTTTGTTCATTTGCCTTTTCCAGTTTTTTCAGTGGCTGCTGTTTAGTTTTTGTTACACCAGAGAACTAATTTAGGTGGTAGAGGTCGTGTGATCTCAGGTGTTTTTGTAATTAGTAGAGTTGGTACTTTTCAGGGTTTTTTGGGATTGCAGTAAGTGTCCTTCCTATCCTTTTCTATTTAGGAAGTTTGGGCCCCAACGTTTGCTCATACTATTTTCTGTCTGTGTCTGTATTTCCTCTTGTCTAACCGCCATTACATGTTTGGGGGCTTTCTATGTTCTTTTGGGATCTGCTCCGGGGCAGATAGTTTTCCTCTTTCTGTCTTTAGGTGTAGTTAGGTTCTCAGGCTGTGACGAGGCGTCTAGGACCAACGTAGGTACGCTCGACGGCTGCCTTTAGTTGTGGTGGTTAGTCAGGGTACTGCAATCCCATAGATTCCAACCTCTCTGGTATATTTCCTTTTTTGCCTGCTCTCCTCAGCTACCAAATCATAACAGGGTTCACCAAAGGGTTTAACTAGTGGGACAGTTTTATAGGGCGAGTCGTTACGGACGCGGCGATACTGAATAAATGTACTTTTATTGTTGTTTTTTTCTTTTTACATAAAGAAATGAATTTATTGGGGAATATTTTTTTTTCTTTATTTAGGAATTTTTTTTATACATGTTAATTTTTATTTTTTCTACATTTTTACTTTGTCCCAGGGTGGGACATCACTATATATTGTCAGATCGCTAATCTGATAGTTTGCTTAGCACTCTGTCAGATCAGCGATCTGACAGGCAATGGATGAGGCTTTCTCAGCACCTGCTCTCAGCAGTCACTGAGGAAGCCGCCTCCCTGCAGGACCCTGCGGGACCCCGCGGCCATCTTGGATCCGGGGTCCTGCAGGGAGGAGGCCCTCGGAACAGCGCGATCCCATCGCGCTGCTCTGAGGGTCTCAAGGAAGCACGCAGGGAGACCCCTCCCTGCGCGATGATTCCCTATGCCCCGGTACACTGCGATCATGTTTGATCGTAGTGTGCCAGGGGTTAATGTGCCAGGAATGGTCCATGACCGCTCCTGGCACATAGTGCTGACACCCGGCCGCGATCAGCTGCGCTCCGCCGGTGTGCGCAGGTGATCGCGTATGACGTACTATCCCGTCCTTGGGAATTAAGTCCCAGGGCACATGGACGGGATGGTATGTTAGATGACAGAAAGGGGTTACATTTTTTTTTTCTTCCTAAACAGCACCACTCTTACCCACAGGTTGTGTCTGGTACTGTATCTGAGTCATATTCAAATCAATAGAAAAGTGCATTAGGAGAAAAAGATCATGGACAAGTGTTTAGCTTTTCCTTGAAATCTTAATAATAATAATCTTTATTTATATAGCGCCAACATATTCTGCAGCACTTTAACATTTTAAAATTTAAATCTTACACTATGGCCCCAATTGATCATCATCTTTGCAATTGTTTTTTGTTTAGTTTTTGGTGTTTTGTGGATTTTTTTTGTTTGCACCCAATTAATTATTCTTTTTTAATTCTAAGTCTATTTTATATTTGCTATTTTGTTGTTTTCCCGTTTTTGTGAGCAGAGTTTAGTGATTCCAGATGTTTTCGACTGATTCAACAATTGCAATTTTTTAAAAAGTCACAACTGGTGCAACTCTCTTCCTGTCCTCCCCGGCCTAATTTTATCCCTTCTTTCCAAAAAGTCACATTTTTTGTGACATTTTGAAAAAGAAGCTACTTTTTATTCAAAAAGTCACAAAAATGGTTAATGACAGGAAAGAAGCCCATTGTTGGTGAGTTTGCACCAAATTCATGAACTGTGTGGACCATTTTGATGAATTTGGTGCAATAAAGGCCAGTGAATACCTCAAGACAAAAAAGAAAGTGACTTAAAAAAATGCACATGATGAATTGGGGGCCTGTATCTGAGATGTCCTACCAGTAGTTCCTGCCATGCAATGTGGTTACATTTTCAGGCAAAAGTATAAAAATGGAGAAAGACAGCTGGGCGTGCACCTTTGTCAGAAAAGCTCCAGTCGTTTTGTGATTGTGTATACAGATGCACCAAATGATCCTTCATTTCCATCTCCAGCCTTCACTATTTCGACAAGGTTTTCAGAAGAAGTTTGCAGCAACATTTTTCCCGAATCGTTTTCGTTTGCGTTTTTTCCATCATTTTTGTAGCATCATTTTTTTTATTTCAACTTTAAAAAGTGAGCGACCTGAAAGCAAAACTGCTTTCTGGCTTTCGAAACCGGGAGCTGTTAAAAGAAGTGACAAAAGACTGAACAATTAATCGAATGTAATTTCAAAGAAAACTGGAAAATCACGAAAATTACGAAACTTCTGCACAATAATTGATACAGGTCATTTGCAACTTCCACACATAAGGAAATAATGAAGTTGTTTGTGAAATACCCCAATTATTTTTCTTGAGATGTTTTAGATCCTGTGGATTGGTGATGTTGATGAATGTTGTTTATGGAACAAAGTCTTTAAAAAAAATAATTTGATTAATACTTCTTTCTGTTGATGCCAATGATGCCTTGCCCCGACTTCTGATCTCCTTCCTAATTCTTCTGTTACTCTCCTGTCTCAGATGGAGTCCTGAATAGTGTTGAGCGATACTGCTCGATATCTAAAAATATCGGATCGGAATGGTATCGCCGATATCACTAAATATCGTCGATATCCGATTCCGATACCGGAAGTCCCATGTAAGTCTATGGGAACAAAATATCGCAACTAAAAAAACACTTTCTTTCCTTGTAAACACAAAATATACACACTTAGAATACATATATGAATATATATATACATGTCATTGTGACATATATATATATACATATATTTATAGTTTATTCACTTCTACATAGTAAAATAGCCTCTGATTCAATTGCCGGGTAAAGCCGGCATTTGTGAAAAGACAGAAGCACCCGAGGGTCCAGTCGCCACAGAGATGTTGCATCGCACCCAGCGAACAGGATTCAGAAGCTCGCTATAAGCGAGTCCTGTGTGCCTTAATTGAACTGTTTTTTTGCTTGAGAATTGCAAAAATCATCATAGACTGTATTTGCCATTTTTCCGTCATATCTGCGCCACGAGGCACAGGTGAAGAATAAGGGGGTGCTCTCGTGGGCGTACACTCACTCCGTGGCGCGAAAACGATGTCCGCACACTCTAAATGTTACTGCAATGTAAGATCGTGCCCCACAGCTCTGGAGTTCCGCCTCCTCATCCTCCTCAGTAGGCGTAAACGAACACGAAGGTCCCGCCTCCCTACAAAAGATGTCGCCTCTCCTGATGCTAATGACACATGTGACTTTGCTGAGATGGCGAATGGACGTGAGCAGAAGTGGGAAGGGATGGAGGAGTCAGAGCTCTCCCCCCACGGAAGCGACCCGATCGCCACGGAGCCACCGTTTGGCACCCGGCCTGGAAACCCTCCTACGCTGGAAGAAGCGGAGGATACCCTGAGAGACCTGGCCCGGCACCGGGAGGAGGTCGCCAGGATGGAAGCGAGCTGGTGGGCCCTAAAACTACAATTGGAGCGGCGCCAATCCCTCTTACCCCCTGAAGTGTCTGTACCGGAAGGTGAGGCACCCGTTCCAGTAGAGGAGGCCGTGCGGGCATCCCAGCCCTTGCAATCTGAACCGGTTGCCAGTATCTCAGTGGAGGCACCCGTTCCAGTACAGAAGGCCGTGCGGGCATCCCAGCCCTTGCAATCTGAACCGGTTGCCAGTATCACAGTGGAGGCACCCGTTCCTGCAGAAAACGCCGCACCAGCACCCCAGATCCCGCTGTCTGCCCCCGTCGCTGAGGCAGAAGAAGCGACACCCGTCCTCATGGAGGAGGCCGCGCAGGCACCAGAGCTCTGCCTGCCTGTACCGGAGCCCCGACCGTCATCTGTTCCAGAGCCGGCTGCTTCCGCCACATGTGAGCGCCGCCAGGACTGGCGGGCGCCAGGAGAGCTGCCGCAAACCGGACATCGTAAGCTGGCATTTGATGGTGGAGACATGGAGCAGCTGGTGGAGGAGAATTACAACCGGCGTCAGGAGGAAGAGTGGAGACGTCGGGAGCGGGAAGCAGAGCGACAAAGGGAGCAGCGAGAATCCCAAAAGCTTCGGCAACGTCACCTGGAGAAGGATCTGGCAGAGAAGGCACGTATGAGAAAGGATAAAAGTATGGTGAGGGAGCCGCGGCGTAAGGGTGCAGTACGGAACTTTAAGTTAAAAGGTGGTTGGGGCTTCATCCAGGAGCCTGGACTTTATTTAGAAGTTTTTGTAACCCGGCGGGACGTGGAGGCTCACCTCCCAGAAGGACACCCGGGGAGGGACCTGTTGTCAGGAGACTTGGTGACTTACACCCGACACTGGGGTTACAATGGATGGTACGCCCTAAATGTTACCAGGTGCGACCCCTACTCCCCAGAGTGTCAGGAAACTGACAGACCCTACGAGCCTTCAGCCTCCCCCAACCGGGCCTCTGCACAAGTGCCCACCCCACGCCGTAAATCTCCCCAGCCTCCCTCAGTGGTCTCCTCAGCAGCCCCAGCTATGGACATGATAATGATAGCTGGCCCGTACCCGGCGCCTGTTAGGCCCCCTGGGGTTCGTACAGTCCGGGACATAGGGTTCCAGACCCGGAGGGAGACGAAAGAGGTGGCCACACAGACCCAGATAGCGGGTCACGACGTCACTGTACACGCCACACGACGTCATCAGGTCTGGGTGGACCCTCCTGTCACGGATGTTTGGCAAGCTCCACAACAGTACCAGGTGGTACCTGGAAGAGGCCAGCCAAAGAAGTCTAAATAACCCGGACAGGGTCTCTGTATGTAAATAGTTAAATTATTGATGTACCCGGACGGGTGAATGTTCATAAAAAGAAGTTTATTGTTGCCTTAATATACCCATGTTGGGTAATGGTTTGATGTACCCGGACGGGTGAATGTTCAGAAGAACAAGTTTATTGTTGCCTTAATATACCCAGGTTGGGTAATGGTGTTTCACTGTAATGAAAATGTTGAACTTTGAAGCCATGAACTGTACTGACTCACAAATTTTTCTGTAAATAGTTGGCACTTCGGTGCTCCATTTTGGTTTTACAAAAAACTTTACTGTGCACTATTTTCAACTACCTCAGAAACTAAAAACCCGTTTGGTGTGGCCGAAAGTGAGGTCTGCTCAAGGAAAGTCTTGCAGCCCACCCAAGACCACAGTTGGAGGTTTGGAGCGGGTCCTCCACAAGCACAAGTAAAGGACACTGTGAAGTTACCCCGGTGGGTTGTAGTCCTAAGAAGTCTCCACGAACTTCGGCACTAATGCTATTTGCACTTTTGTTGAATATGTATTTATTAACACACATGTATAACACATATCAAGGGTATGAACAGTAACAAAACATGTCACTGTTTATTCACTTCTACATAGTAAAATAGCCTCTGATTCAATTGCCGGGTAAAGCCGGCATTTGTGAAAAGACAGAAGCACCCGAGGGTCCAGTCGCCACAGAGATGTTGCATCGCACCCAGCGAACAGGATTCAGAAGCTCGCTATAAGCGAGTCCTGTGTGCCTTAATTGAACTGTTTTTTTGCTTGAGAATTGCAAAAATCATCATAGACTGTATTTGCCATTTTTCCGTCATATCTGCGCCACGAGGCACAGGTGAAGAATAAGGGGGTGCTCTCGTGGGCGTACACTCACTCCGTGGCGCGAAAACGATGTCCGCACACTCTAAATGTTACTGCAATGTAAGATCGTGCCCCACAGCTCTGGAGTTCCGCCTCCTCATCCTCCTCAGTAGGCGTAAACGAACACGAAGGTCCCGCCTCCCTACAAAAGATGTCGCCTCTCCTGATGCTAATGACACATGTGACTTTGCTGAGATGGCGAATGGACGTGAGCAGAAGTGGGAAGGGATGGAGGAGTCAGAGCTCTCCCCCCATGGAAGCGACCCGATCGCCACGGAGCCACCGTTTGGCACCCGGCCTGGAAACCCTCCTACGCTGGAAGAAGCGGAGGATACCCTGAGAGACCTGGCCCGGCACCGGGAGGAGGTCGCCAGGATGGAAGCGAGCTGGTGGGCCCTAAAACTACAATTGGAGCGGCGCCAATCCTCTTACCCCCTGAAGTGTCTGTACCCGAAGGTGAGGCACCCGTTCCAGTAGAGGAGGCCGTGCGGGCATCCCAGCCCTTGCAATCTGAACCGGTTGCCAGTATCTCAGTGGAGGCACCCGTTCCAGTACAGAAGGCCGTGCGGGCATCCCAGCCCTTGCAATCTGAACCGGTTGCCAGTATCACAGTGGAGGCACCCGTTCCTGCAGAAAACGCCGCACCAGCACCCCAGATCCCGCTGTCTGCCCCCGTCGCTGAGGCAGAAGAAGCGACACCCGTCCTCATGGAGGAGGCCGCGCAGGCACCAGAGCTCTGCCTGCCTGTACCGGAGCCCCGACCGTCATCTGTTCCAGAGCCGGCTGCTTCCGCCACAGGTGAGCGCCGCCAGGACTGGCGGGCGCCAGGAGAGCTGCCGCAAACCGGACATCGTAAGCTGGCATTTGATGGTGGAGACATGGAGCAGCTGGTGGAGGAGAATTACAACCGGCGTCAGGAGGAAGAGTGGAGACGTCGGGAGCGGGAAGCAGAGCGACAAAGGGAGCAGCGAGAATCCCAAAAGCTTCGGCAACGTCACCTGGAGAAGGATCTGGCAGAGAAGGCACGTATGAGAAAGGATAAAAGTATGGTGAGGGAGCCGCGGCGTAAGGGTGCAGTACGGAACTTTAAGTTAAAAGGTGGTTGGGGCTTCATCCAGGAGCCTGGACTTTATTTAGAAGTTTTTGTAACCCGGCGGGACGTGGAGGCTCACCTCCCAGAAGGACACCCGGGGAGGGACCTGTTGTCAGGAGACTTGGTGACTTACACCCGACACTGGGGTTACAATGGATGGTACGCCCTAAATGTTACCAGGTGCGACCCCTACTCCCCAGAGTGTCAGGAAACTGACAGACCCTACGAGCCTTCAGCCTCCCCCAACCGGGCCTCTGCACAAGTGCCCACCCCACGCCGTAAATCTCCCCAGCCTCCCTCAGTGGTCTCCTCAGCAGCCCCAGCTATGGACATGATAATGATAGCTGGCCCGTACCCGGCGCCTGTTAGGCCCCCTGGGGTTCGTACAGTCCGGGACATAGGGTTCCAGACCCGGAGGGAGACGAAAGAGGTGGCCACACAGACCCAGATAGCGGGTCACGACGTCACTGTACACGCCACACGACGTCATCAGGTCTGGGTGGACCCTCCTGTCACGGATGTTTGGCAAGCTCCACAACAGTACCAGGTGGTACCTGGAAGAGGCCAGCCAAAGAAGTCTAAATAACCCGGACAGGGTCTCTGTATGTAAATAGTTAAATTATTGATGTACCCGGACGGGTGAATGTTCATAAAAAGAAGTTTATTGTTGCCTTAATATACCCATGTTGGGTAATGGTTTGATGTACCCGGACGGGTGAATGTTCAGAAGAACAAGTTTATTGTTGCCTTAATATACCCAGGTTGGGTAATGGTGTTTCACTGTAATGAAAATGTTGAACTTTGAAGCCATGAACTGTACTGACTCACAAATTTTTCTGTAAATAGTTGGCACTTCGGTGCTCCATTTTGGTTTTACAAAAAACTTTACTGTGCACTATTTTCAACTACCTCAGAAACTAAAAACCCGTTTGGTGTGGCCGAAAGTGAGGTCTGCTCAAGGAAAGTCTTGCAGCCCACCCAAGACCACAGTTGGAGGTTTGGAGCGGGTCCTCCACAAGCACAAGTAAAGGACACTGTGAAGTTACCCCGGTGGGGTTGTAGTCCTAAGAAGTCTCCACGAACTTCGGCACTAATGCTATTTGCACTTTTGTTGAATATGTATTTATTAACACACATGTATAACACATATCAAGGGTATGAACAGTAACAAAACATGTCACTGTTTATTCACTTCTACATAGTAAATAGCCTCTGATTCAATTGCCAGGTAAAGCCGGCATTTGTGAAAAGACAGAAGCACCCGAGGGTCCAGTCGCCACAGAGATGTTGCATCGCACCCAGCGAACAGGATTCAGAAGCTCGCTATAAGCGAGTCCTGTGTGCCTTAATTGAACTGTTTTTTTGCTTGAGAATTGCAAAAATCATCATAGACTGTATTTGCCATTTTTCCGTCATATCTGCGCCACGAGGCACAGGTGAAGAATAAGGGGGTGCTCTCGTGGGCGTACACTCACTCCGTGGCGCGAAAACGATGTCCGCACACTCTAAATGTTACTGCAATGTAAGATCGTGCACCACAGCTCTGGAGTTCCGCCTCCTCATCCTCCTCAGTGGGCGTAAACGAACACGAAGGTCCCGCCTCCCTACAAAAGATGTCGCCTCTCCTGATGCTAATGACACATGTGACTTTGCTGAGATGGCGAATGGACGTGAGCAGAAGTGGAAGGGATGGAGGAGTCAGAGCTCTCCCCCCACGGAAGCGACCCGATCGCCACGGAGCCACCGTTTGGCACCCGGCCTGGAAACCCTCCTACGCTGGAAGAAGCGGAGGATACCCTGAGAGACCTGGCCCGGCACCAGGAGGAGGTCGCCAGGATGGAAGCGAGCTGGTGGGCCCTAAAACTACAATTGGAGCGGCGCCAATCCCTCTTACCCCCTGAAGTGTCTGTACCGGAAGGTGAGGCACCCGTTCCAGTAGAGGAGGCCGTGCGGGCATCCCAGCCCTTGCAATCTGAACCGGTTGCCAGTATCTCAGTGGAGGCACCCGTTCCAGTACAGAAGGCCGTGCGGGCATCCCAGCCCTTGCAATCTGAACCGGTTGCCAGTATCTCAGTGGAGGCACCCGTTCCAGTACAGAAGGCCGTGCGGGCATCCCAGCCCTTGCAATCTGAACCGGTTGCCAGTATCACAGTGGAGGCACCCGTTCCTGCAGAAAACGCCGCACCAGCACCCCAGATCCCGCTGTCTGCCCCCGTCGCTGAGGCAGAAGAAGCGACACCCGTCCTCATGGAGGAGGCCGCGCAGGCACCAGAGCTCTACCTGCCTGTACCGGAGCCCCGACCGTCATCTGTTCCAGAGCCGGCTGCTTCCGCCACAGGTGAGCGCCGCCAGGACTGGCGGGCGCCAGGAGAGCTGCCGCAAACCGGACATCGTAAGCTGGCATTTGATGGTGGAGACATGGAGCAGCTGGTGGAGGAGAATTACAACTGGCGTCAGGAGGAAGAGTGGAGACGTCGGGAGCGGGAAGCAGAGCGACAAAGGGAGCAGCGAGAATCCCAAAAGCTTCGGCAACGTCACCTGGAGAAGGACCTGGCAGAGAAGGCACGTATGAGAAAGGATAAAAGTACGGTGAGGGAGCCGCGGCGTAAGGGTGCAGTACGGAACTTTAAGTTAAAAGGTGGTTGGGGCTTCATCCAGGAGCCTGGACTTTATTTAGAAGTTTTTGTAACCCGGCGGACGTGGAGGCTCACCTCCCAGAAGGACACCCGGGGAGGGACCTGTTGTCAGGAGACTTGGTGAATTACACCCGACACTGGGGTTACAATGGATGGTACGCCCTAAATGTTACCAGGTGCGACCCCTACTCCCCAGAGTGTCAGGAAACTGACAGACCCTACGAGCCTTCAGCCTCCCCCAACCGGGCCTCTGCACAAGTGCCCACCCCACGCCGTAAATCTCCCCAGCCTCCCTCAGTGGTCTCCTCAGCAGCCCCAGCTATGGACATGATAATGATAGCTGGCCCGTACCCGGCGCCTGTTAGGCCCCCTGGGGTTCGTACAGTCCGGGACATAGGGTTCCAGACCCGGAGGGAGACGAAAGAGGTGGCCACACAGACCCAGATAGCGGGTCACGACGTCACTGTACACGCCACACGACGTCATCAGGTCTGGTGGACCCTCCTGTCACGGATGTTTGGCAAGCTCCACAACAGTACCAGGTGGTACCTGGAAGAGGCCAGCCAAAGAAGTCTAAATAACCCGACAGGGTCTCTGTATGTAAATAGTTAAATTATTGATGTACCCGGACGGGTGAATGTTCATAAAAAGAAGTTTATTGTTGCCTTAATATACCCATGTTGGGTAATGGTTTGATGTACCCGGACGGGTGAATGTTCAGAAGAACAAGTTTATTGTTGCCTTAATATACCCAGGTTGGGTAATGGTGTTTCACTGTAATGAAAATGTTGAACTTTGAAGCCATGAACTGTACTGACTCACAAATTTTTCTGTAAATAGTTGGCACTTCGGTGCTCCATTTTGGTTTTACAAAAAACTTTACTGTGCACTATTTTCAACTACCTCAGAAACTAAAAACCCGTTTGGTGTGGCCGAAAGTGAGGTCTGCTCAAGGAAAGTCTTGCAGCCCACCCAAGACCACAGTTGGAGGTTTGGAGCGGGTCCTCCACAAGCACAAGTAAAGGACACTGTGAAGTTACCCCGGTGGGGTTGTAGTCCTAAGAAGTCTCCACGAACTTCGGCACTAATGCTATTTGCACTTTTGTTGAATATGTATTTATTAACACACATGTATAACACATATCAAGGGTATGAACAGTAACAAAACATGTCACATAATATAAGCCATTTGCACTTTTGTAATGTTATTATTAAAAATTTTATTATGCAACGTTTAACTTGAAGTGTTTCCTGCTTTCTTACTACGTCGCATAGTCCACTCTGCTACATCACTTTGCACCATTGCTCTATCTCACATCTATCTGCCCTGGAAGGATAGCGTGTTACCTGTAGAAGACTTTTCACCTACCTGCACTACACCATCCCTTCCAGAGGACCTGCACAGCAGCGCTGGACACCCTGACCAGGTACTACAGGTGGCGTCACGACAAACTACACGAACATTCTATCATCCCCTGGAAATATCCCACATTCCAGTGATCGCCCAGGTCACGGACCGAGCTGTGCTACTCGTGACATCCCCCATAGAAGTCGACGTGATCGGTGCCGAGTACCCCCAAAACCCCTGTCTCTGTGCGACTCAACTTCCCTCACTGTGCTGGCACTTTACATTTACAATGCCTCTGGGTTTTTTTTTTGGGGGGGTGGGGAACATTCAGACTTTTGCTATGGGGCCCCATGATTTATATGTACGCCCCTGCTGCTGAGGAATGGTATTTAAGGCTGTTAAGGAGCCAACATACATGGACCTTGCCAGCCTGATAATACCAGGCCACAGCAGTTTGCTTAGCTTGGTTGGTTAACAAAAATAGGGGATCCCCTCGAAAAAAAAAGGCGTAGGGGTCCCCCTATTTGTGTTAACCAGCCAAGTAAAATGCAGACTGCTGCGGCCTGGTATTAAAAGACTGTCAAGGCCCATGGATTTTGGCCCTCAACAGCCTGATAATACCAGGCTACAGCAGCCCACATTTGGCGCATCAAAAGATGTGCCAATTGTGGCACTTTACCCGGCTCTTCTCACTGCCCTGTAGCGGTGGCAAGTGGGGTAATAAGGGGTTAATGTCACCGTTGATTGCACGGTGACAATAAGCCCGGTTAATAATGGAGAGGTGTCAATAAGACACCGATCCATTATTAATCCCAAAGTTTTTAAATGTATGAAAAAAAGACACAGCAAGAAAAAAGTCTTTTAATGAAATAAAAGAGACAACACAGTTTTCATTTCTTTTATTATACTCTCATTCCTGCGACGCCATCGATCTCCTGTAAAAAAAGAAAAAAAAAAACAACAGTATACCACCTGTCCGACGCAGTCCATAGTAACGACTGTCCCACGGCGATCCAGCTCTGCTACATCGCAATGACAGGCAGAGCCTGTCATCTCGACGCAGCACAGCTGATTACCTGCTTCCCCGGCGGTGACGTCATCGGACTGACTGCTTTACGGCCGGGATTACCCAGCAGTCACTGCAGTTATCGCGAGAAACTGCATGTGACCGCCGGGGAAAGATGATGGCGGCCATGAAGCAGTCCAGCCCGTGACCGCTGGAGATCTTCTGCCAGGTAAGTGCCGCTGACTCCTGACAGACCCGACCGACGGACACTGACAGACCGACCCACGACACTGCAGTGACAGACCGACGACGGACACTGACAGTGACAGTGGCAATCCCGATTCCGGTATCCGATAAAACGAAAATATCGGAACTAAGTATCGAAAGGCCGATAGAGCTAATATCGGCCGATACCCGATACTTGTGGTATCGTATCGCTCAACACTAGTCCTGAATGCGGTGTTGTGCCTCTATTTTGGCTTGTTGCATTTCTTTAGGTCCCGTCAGAAAGTTGATGATGTGATGCCATTGGGTCATTTAAATCCAGCTCAGGCGACAGGATACCGCAGGAGTATTCGGGTAGTTAGCATTACTGCTTCAGCTCTGCTATTCCAATTCTGCCACTCAGCTCTACTACACGCAGGTATTTTTTATCTAATACAAGTGGGAGATGGTATAAAGGATGAGTTTTGTTGGGATGATGTCACTCATAGTGATTCCAGTTTGTTTTGTTGATTTGCTCTGTCATCTATTAACAGTCATTTTGATGGATCCACTTGGTGATATGTAAAGCATTCATTCCTGGCACTTAGATGTGCATTAGGCACTTTGGCTTTACGCCCATGTTTGATTCCCTACAAGTGCATTTATAATTTGCAACGTACACAATTATGCGTCGTTTAATTTCCTGTGATATCGTTTGTTTCGTTCCATTTTTTTTTATTTCTTCATAGGTCTTTTTATTGCTGATGTTATAAAGATTAATTTTTAAACAATTTACGATGTGTCAGATTGTCTTATGCCCTCAGTTCTCTGTAGATTGTAATGATGGGGCTGTTAATATATTAGGCATTTATGTAACGATTTGACTTACGCACCTATTTTGCGGTCTCCATTTTTCTAGTCTCCGCTACTCCAGTAACTGTTCAGTTCTGTTACATCCAAGTCCCTACTACTACAAGACCGCTGTCCAACTCTGCTACATCCAAGTCTCTGCTATTCTAACAGCTACTCAGCTCTGCTACAATCAAGTTCCTGCTATTCTAACAGCTGCTCAATTCTGCTACATCCAAGTCTCTACTACTCCAGGATCGCTGTTCAACTTTGCTGCATCCAAGTCCTTACTATTCTAATAACTACTCAGCTCTGCTACATTCAAGTCCCTACTATTCTAATAACTACTCAGCTCTCCTACATCTAAGTCCCTACTATTCTAATAGCTAGTCAGCTCTGCTACATCCAAGTCCCTACTACTCCAGTAGCTGCTGATTTCTGCTACATCCAAGTCCCTATTATTCCAGTAGCTCCTCAGTTCTGCTACATCCTAGTTCCTATTATTCCAGTAGCCGCTCAGTTGTGCTATATCCAAGTCCCTATTACTTCAGTAGATGTTCATTTCTGCTACATCCAAGTCCATACCACTCAATTCTCCTATAGCCAATGCTTTACTATTCCAATTTCGCTGCTTAGCTCTACTACATCCAAATCTAAAATGCTCAGGTATTGCTGCCTGACCTTACTTTACCTAAGTCTTCACTAACCAAGTATGATTTCTCACATCCACTTTATTAAACTTTCTACTACTCCATACTACTGCCAGCTTCCTTACATCCACATCTTTACTACTCCTGTACCGTTACTCCAGTTGTGCTGCTCAGCTCTAATACATCCTTTTTTTACTCCAACAGCACTGTTCGGTTCTGCTACATCTAAGTCTCTTCAACTCCAAGTCCCAGCTAAATATTTACTATGCTGCAAAACCAACTCATCTACCCTGCTGTACCAGTGCTACCAGTCCGTGCTGCTTAACCCCTTCATGACCCAGCCTATTTTGACCTAAATGACCTGGCCATTTTTTGCAATTCTGACCAGTGTCCCTTTATGAGGTAATAACTCAGGAACGCTTCAACGGATCATAGCGATTCTGAGATTGTTTTTTCGTGAATATTGGGCTTCATGATAGTGGTAAATGTAGGTCGATAATTTTTGCGTTTATTTGTGAAAAAAATGGAAATTTGGCCAAAATTTTGAAAATTTCGCAATTTTCAAATTTTGAATTTTTATTCTGTTAAACCAGAGAGTTATGTGACACAAAATAGTTAATAAATAACATTTCCCACATGTCTACTTTACATCAGCACAATTTTGGGAACAACATTTTTTTTTGTTAGGAAGTTATAAGGGTTAAAAGTTGACCAGCGATTTCTCATTTTTACAGCAAAATTTACAAAACCATTTTTTTTTAGGGACACCTCACATTTGAAGTCACTTTGAGGGGTCTATATGGCAGAAAATACCCAAAAGTGACACCATTATAAAAATTGCACCCTCAAGCTACTAAAACTACATTCAAGAAGATTATTAACCCTTCAGGTGCTTCACAGGAACTAAAGCAACGTGGAAGGAAAAAATGGACATTTTAATTTTTCCAACAAAATTTTTCTTTTAGCATCAATTTTTTCATTTTTGCATGGGCAACAGGATAAAATGGACCATAAAATTTGTTGGCAATTTCTCCTGAGTACACAGATACCTCATATGTGGTCATAAACCATGTTTGGGCGCACGGCAGGGCTCAGAAGGGAAGGAGCGCCATTTGACTTTTTGAATGGAAAATATGCTGGAATATTTAGCGGTTGCCATGTCGCATTTGGAGAGTCCCTGTGTGCCTAAACATTGGAGCTCCCCCACAAGTGACCCTATTTTGGAAACTAGACCCCCAAGGAACTTATCTAGATGCAGAGTGAGCACTTTGAACCCCCAGGTGCTTCACAAATTGATCCGTAAAAAAAAGAAAGTACTTTTTTTTCACAAAAATTTTCTTTTAGCCTCAGTTTTTTTGTTTCAATAGTTTTTATTGAATTATATCTTGAAAATCAAAAACAAAATATAACAATCCACAAGTGGACAATAGGTCCGATATGTACAATTATACATGTTATACATTCCATGGGTCATAGATAGCGTTGAAACGTCTCACGTGTTTACACCATACGATCATAGAATAATACAAGTGAGCAACCCAAAGATAAACAAAAAACAGAGACAAACAGGACGAACAGATTACAAAGGGCGGGAAGGGGGTATGGGAAAGAGCAAGGAAGGGTATGAATCCGCAGAGAAGGCACAGTATAGGACTCTAATCATTTTGTATTGATCGATAATAGGCCTTCCAAGGGGCCCATATGCATTCACATCTGGCAAGTGTGTTAGAACGTTTGGCAAATAAGATCTCCAATGTGTAATGATCTTGGAGTTTCTGTATCAGTTGAGACACTGAGGGGCAAAGAGGCGATTTCCAGTGCCGAGCAACCAAGGTTTTAGCTGAGAGAAGAATGTGACCAATAAGTCTGCGCATTTTTAAAGGTATGCTATCTATTCCAAGCAGGCACAGCAACAGCGATGGGTCATCGGATATTTGATATCCAAAGATCTGATCAATAAGGTGAATCACGTCCTTCCAAAATGTTCTTATCAAAGGGCAGGACCAAAATATATGTAGGATGGTACCTTTGTCTCCACAGAGTCTCCAGCATCTGTCGGACGTGCCTGGGAAGAAAGTTGCCAGCTTGGAGGGGGTAAAGTACCATCTAGTAATGCATTTTAGGTGTGATTCCCCCAAAGTGGCGGAGTGGGATGATTGTTTGGCCCATTTTATAGCTAATGACCACTGAGTATCGGAGTAATGTTTGCCGAAATCAGATTCCCAGTTGTCCATATGGCGTGATTTGATAAGGACCACGTCATCATTAAACAGATTATATAGGTTCCGAGTGGATATGAGGCGATCAGAGATCCAGATATTAGAGACGTATTCGAAGACAGTGAGGGGCAGAGTACGTTGTAGTATTTCCGCCGACAGAAACGAGCGGGCTTTAATAAGGTGGAAAGCGGTTGAGGGAGGAGTTTCCCCCAACATAGGAAAGTTCATTACGTCGCCCTATGTCGTTATTCCTAATTTATCCCAATTACGACAGTCCAAACCTTGAATGCAGGATTGAAGGACCCTAACAGGCAAATTAGCCGCAGTGACTACGAAGTCCTCTCGAAGTTTAGTACTCAGCAATTCCCAGCTTTGAAAAGTCGCTTTTACAGTAGAAAGGGGCAGTGAAGGTTTAACTTTAGTTATGAGATAAGCTAAAAGTTGGTTACCCAAATCTTCCCGCCCATATACCGTTTTCTCAATCAGTGGCCACGATGAATGCGTGGAAATAGATCACCAGTGCCGCGATTGTCGTATTAGAGTGGCATAATAGTATGCCAGGAGGTTTGGGACCCCAGCTCCGCCGTGATCTCTAGTTTTTTGTAGAATTGTTGTGGAGACGCGTGGTTTACCCCTGTCCCAAACAAAGCTGGATAATTGTCTCTGCAGAGTATGTAAGTATCTGGCTGCAAAGGGTACATTCAGGGCTCTAAAAATGTACAGCACTTTAGGAAGGGAAGTCATTTTATAGGCCGTAATACGGCCCCAACAGGAAAGTTCCACTTTATGTACAGAGTCTATGTCCTTCTGGATGGATTTTAGTAGGGAAGAAATATTGATGGGCAGTAGGTTTTTAAAGTTGGCTGGTAGATCTACACCGAGATATCGGATCTGCGATTCCGCCCACTGGAAGGTGAATTCAGTGGTAATGGCCTGTTTGAGATTCCATGGGATATGAATCCCAAGTATGTTGGACTTGGTGTAATTAATCTTGTAATAGGAGATGGAGCTGAATTCATCCAAGATTACACAAGCTGCCCTTAACGAAGGTAGTGGATCGTTCAACATCAATATGACGTCATCCGCATATAAACTGATTTTATGCTGTCGACCCCCCACTGCCACACCTCTGACTCGCAACTCAGTTCGGATTTTTTCGGCCAAGGGTTCCATTATCATGTCGAATACTAGAGGGGACAGGGGACAACCCTGTCGGGTACCATTCGTTATTTCGAAGATGGGAGACAGGGCGCCACTGGCAAGATCCCTAGCGGATGGGGACGAGTACAGAGACCTGACTGAGCGAATGAATAGTTTGTCTAAGCCAAATCTCTCCAGGACTCTAAAGGCATAGCCCCAGTGTATGCGGTCGAACGCCTTCTCCGCGTCTAAAGATAGCAGCAGGGAAGGCGTCCGCTCTCGACCCATGTGCTGCAGCAGGTTCAGTATCCTGCGTGTGGCATCAGAAGTCTGTCTACCAGTGATAAAGCCAGCTTGATCATTGTGAATAAGTAATGGCAGGACCGTCATCAATCTAGTAGCAAGAATTTTGGCGTGTAGTTTCGTGTCTATATTCAATAGAGAGATGGGCCTAAAGTTGCCCGGGGTATTGGGTGGTTTACCAGATTTTGGTATTGTGGTTATTGTGGCCGATAGAAATTCGCGGGGTGGGGTGGAGGATTGTCGTATGGAGTTGAACATAGCGGTCATGGGTCTTAGCAGGACAGTAGAAAATGTTTGAAAATATTCCGCTGAAAAGCCATCAGGCCCTGGGGCTTCCCGCGGATAGCATGTTGGATAGTGTGGAGGACTTCGTCGGTGGAGAAGGGAGCATTGAGAAAAGCTATTTTATCTGTGGGGACTTGTGGGAGATTCACAGAATCCAGAAAGGAATCTATGGCGTGTGAGGCTGGCTGAGCAGTGGTAGGGTCGTCTTTTAGATTATATAGAGTTTCATAAAATTGGCAGAACTTTTGCGCAATATCATTAGGGTGGGATATTTTCTGTGAAGGATCTCGATCATCTATTAAGTATGGTATGGAGGTTTTTATACGCTTTTGCTTCAATTTATTTGCCATGTATCGTGAAGTTCTGTTCACTGAGGAGTAGTGTGTGGCTTTCAGTGTTGTGATATATTTGTCATGCATTGAAAGTAAAAGTAGTTGAAGTTTGTGTCGGCAACCCATCAAAGCTCTATGGTTGGCGATGGAGGGTTGCGACTGCAGCTGTTGTTCCGCATGTTTAACGTCTGCAAGTAACTTATCCATGGTATGCGTTAGTAGCTTTTTACGACGAGCGCCCAACTGGATTAAAATACCCCGGATGACCGATTTATGGGCGAACCAAAGCGTGGTAGGGCTAATATCGGTAGTGGAGTTAAGGTCAAAGTATTCCGTGATATGTTTCATGAGGAGTGACACCGAATCAGGGTCCGAATAGAAGGGTGTGTTGTTTCGCCAAGTTCTATTCATAGTTGGGGGGGGTCGCAAAGACCAGCGCAGTTGGACAGGGGCGTGGTCAGACCATGTGGAGGTTCCAACCCCCGCCTCAGCAATAGACGGCAGAGTCCACCTATCAACCACCAAGAGATCAATTCTTGAAAAAGATCTGTGTCGTGGTGAATAGAAGGAATACTCCCTGGAGCCAGCGTTAAGACAACGAAAGGTGTCGAAAAGTTCCTGGGAGTGCAGCCAGTGTTGGAGGCATGTTGCCGAGCCTCCCCGTGGACCAGTGGAGTCCACCGAGCGGTCCGGAACCAGGTTGAAATCACCCCCCATGATAATGCTACCCACCGCCATCTGTCGAACCTTGCGCATGACCTTGTTGAGGAAGCGAATTTGATGGGAATTTGGCGCGTATACGTTTATAAAGGTAACTGGTGCCGATTGAATGTTGCCCACTAGGATGATATATCGACCCCCCGGATCACAGTAGGATTTATCGCAGCTAAAATCTGTGCCCGCCTGGAACAGAACCGCAACACCAGCTTTCTTTTTAGTAAATGATGAGAAAAATGTCTGTGGAAACCTGGTATTGCTCAACCCGGAGAGTCTGAGATACGGAAGTGGGTCTCCTGTACAAAGATCACGTCAGCTCTAGAAGATAGTGCATCCCGCCAGAGCTGAGATCGTTTATAGGGAGAATTGAGACCTTTCGCATTAATAGACCATACCGACACAGCCATAGAAAAGAAAATCAGGGAATGCGTTACCATCTCTAGGATACAATAAAAGGCCAAACATCAGGTGTGGAGGTTCCTTACAAGTTTGCCAGGATGTCAGCAGAGGAACATGAGCGTACAGAATCAGAACTCTGTGGAAGGGAAAAAGGGAAGACACAAAAGGGTAGGGGGAGACAACAAAAACAAGTGATAAACAGTATAGCAAGAGGGCACTAGACATACGTGCGCTTTCTAATAAACAATCACTTGGAATTTCAACTGAGGGCAAAGTTCAAACCAACCAACCTGAACACCCCCTATATGTAGGAAAGAGTCTGACCAACTTTAGGTATAAAGCGGGCATGAACCCGAAGGGGAAAAGAATGCGGGAGACCCGGCCATCGACGTTCAGCGACGCGAGGATTGACGAAACCAGTCAGCTACTGCCTTCGCGGGCCTCGCGTCCGGGGAAGGATGTTCAGGATAGTCCACCTTGATGCCCAAGGAGTCCAGCAGGGCACAGCCAGATTTCAGAGCTGAAACTACATGAGTCTCATTGCGATAGCGAAAAATGATTTTCGTGGGGAATCCCCATTTGTATTGCACATCCGAGGCACGCAGTGCAGTGGTAATAGGCATTAAATTGCGACGTGCTTGCAGGGTGGCTCGCGACAGGTCTGTGTAGATCAGGATGTCAGAATGAGGACCAGGCAGGGGAAAGTTCTTTCGCGCGGAGAGCAGTATTTCCTCCTTGATATGAAAGTAATGTACCCTAAGAATTACATCACGGGGGATGTCTTTCGCAAGAAATCCCGCTTTTGGCAGGCGGTGTATTCTGTCCAGGTTAAGATCACGAGATGTGGCGGCAGGCAGTAAAGCTTTAAACAGAGTAGTCGCATAGTCCCTGAGATCATCCTTTAGAACAGATTCAGGAACCCCCCTAAGCTTCAGGTTGTTTCTGCGGTTTCTGTCCTCTAAGTCCACCAATTTGGCTTGCAGCGCAGTGACTTCATCCTGTAGTGCATAGTGAGCATTAAGCAAGCTGTTGTGTGATTCTATCACCTCCCCCACTTTATCCTCCACTGCACTCACTCTTGTCAACGCTCCTGTGAGCGATTTATCCATAGAATGCTGCAGGCCATCCAGATTACTCTGGAGAGATGTGTTCAGAGCCAGTATAAGCTCTTTAAGGTAATGCTCTGTAACGGGCTGGGCTGATGCTGGGGCTGAGGAAAGCAGATCTGTAGCTGCGGCAGCAGCACTACTCACAGTGTGCAGTGAGGCATCCACATCAGCTTCCGTGTGCCGCTGCTCAGGGCTGGGAGTTGGAGATTGGCTGCGTACACAGGTCTCAGCGGAGTGCAGCGCCATGATGGAAGCGGAGCTCCGTCCCACAGACGAGGGTGATGGCGGCGAGGCCGATGTAGGCGCTGGTGATGTGGAGCGGGGTCTTGTCTCCGGAGCCGCCATAGTAGGTACAGCAGCAGACGGGAGAGGTGGGGATCTGCGGCTGTAGGCAGAGGAGGCAGCAGAGCGCCTAGTGGGTCCTGTGGACAGAGGCTGCAACTTGCTGCGAGCGGGCGCCATGTTGGATCTCTCTGCCTTGAGGTCTGCCGAATAGAAGTCAGTCAGCCTCTTTGAATTGCCACTTTCCTTCCTCCTGGTGGACATTCTCCGGTAACCGGGTCCTTAGAGCACCTCTGGAAGCTAGAGGTGACCAGAATAAACGCTGTGGATAGTCGTTATTAGAGGGTGTTACAGGAGCTCACAAGTTAGTGCGTCTTGTCAGTTCAGGCGGTAGCCACGCCCCCCTAGCCTCAGTTTTTTCATTTTCACATGGGCAACAGGATAAAATGGATCCTAAAATTTGTTGGGCAATTTTTCCTGAGTACACCGATACCTCATATGTGGTCATAAACCACTGTTTGGGCGCACGGCAGGGCTCAGAAGGGAAGGAGCGCCATTTGACTTTTTGAATGGAAAATATGCTGGAATATTTAGCGGTTGCCATGTCGCATTTGGAGAGTCCCTATGTGCCTAAACATTGGAGCTCCCCCACAAATGACCCCATTTTGGAAACTAGACCCCCTAAGGAACTTATGTAGATGCACAGTGAGCACTTTGAACCCCCAGGTGCTTCACAAAAGTTTATAACGCAGAGCCGTGAAAATAAAAAATCATTTTTTTTTTCTCAAAAAATGATTATTTAGCCCCCTATTTTTTATTTTCACAATGGTTACAGGAGAAATTGGACCCCAAAGTTGTTGTCTAATTTTTCCTAAGTACGCTAGTACCTCACATGTGGGGGGGAACCACTGTTTGGGCACACGTCAGGGTTTGGAAGGGATGTAGAGACGCTTTGAAATGCCGACTTGATGGAATGGTCTGCGGGCGGGCAGAGCCCCTGATGTGCCTAAACAGTAGAATCCCCCCACAAGTGACCACATTTTGTAAACTAGACCCCTCAAGAAACTTATCTAGATGTGTGGTGAGCACCTTGAACCCCACGTGCTTCACAGAAGTTTGTAATGCAGAGCCGTGAAAATAAAAAATATTTTTTTTTCCTCAAAAATTGATTTTTTTAACCCGCAATTTTTTATTTTCACAAGGGTAACAGGAGAAATTGGACCACAAAAGTTGTTGTACAGTTTGTCCTGAGTACACTGGTACCCCATATGTGGGGGGGAACCACTGTTTTGGCGCATGGAAGAGCACAGAAGGGAAGGAGCGCCATTTTGGAATGCAGACTTGATGGAATGTTCTGTGGGCTTCATGTTGCGTTTGCAGAGCCCCTGATGTGCCTAAACAGTAGAAACCCCCACAAGTGACCCCATTTTGGAAACTAGACCCCCCAAGGAGCTTATCTAGATGTGTAGTGAGCACTTTGAACCCCCAAGGGCTACACAGAAGTTTATAACGCCAGGGCATGAAAATAAAAAAATCATATTTTTTCCACAAACATGATCTTTTAGTCCCCAATTTTTTTATTTTCCCAAGGGTAACAGGAGAAATTAGACCTCAAAAGTTGTTGTCCAATTTGTCCTGAGTACGCTGATATCCCATATGTGGGAGAAAACTACTGTATGGGCACACTTCGGGGCTCGGAAGGGAAGTAGTGACGTTTTGAAATGCCGACTTGATGGAATGGTCTGCGGGCATCATGTTACGTTTGCAGAGTCCCTGATGTGCCTAAACAGTAGAAACTCCCCACAAGTGACCCCATTTTGGAAACTAGACCCTGCAAGGAACTTATCTAGATGTGTGGTGAGCACTTTGAACCCCCAAGGGCTACACAGAAGTTTATAACGCCGGGGCATGGAAATAAAAAAAATCATATTTTTTCCACAAACATGATCTTTTAGTCCACAATTTTGTTATTTTCCCAAGGGTAACAGGAGAAATTAGACCTCAAAAGTTGTTGTCCAATTTGTCCTGAGTACGCTGATATCCCATATGTGGGAGAAAACTACTGTATGGGCACACTTCGGGGCTCGGAAGGGAAGTAGTGACGTTTTGAAATGCCGACTTGATGGAATGGTCTGCGGGCGTCATGTTACGTTTGCAGAGTCCCTGATGTGCCTAAACAGTAAAAACTCCCCACAAGTGACCCCATTTTGGAAACTAGACCCCGCAAGGAACTTATCTAGATGTGTGGTGAGCACTTTGAACCCCCAAGGGCTACACAGAAGTTTATAACGCCGGGGCATGGAAATAAAAAAAATCACATTTTTTCCACAAACATGATCTTTTAGTCCACAATTTTTTTATTTTCTCAAGGGTAACAGGGGAAATTAGACCCCAAAAGTTGTTGTCCAATTTGTCCTGAGTACGCTGATATCCCATATGTGGGAGAAAACTACTGTATGGGCACACGTCGAGGCTCGGAAGGGAAGTAGTGACGTTTTGAAATGCCGACTTGATGGAATGGTCTGCGGGTGTCATGTTACGTTTGCAGAGCCCATGATGTGCCTAAACAGTAGAAACCCCCCAAGTGACCCCATTTTGGAAACTAGATCCCCAAGGAACTCCTCTAGATGTGTGGTAAGCACTTTGAATCTCCAAGTTCTTCACAGAAGTTTATAACGCAGAGCCGTGAAAATAAAAAAATCATTTTTTTTCCACAAAAATAACTTTTTTAGTCCCCAATTTTTTTTCCCAACAGTAACAGGAGAAATTAGACCCCCAAAGTTGTTGTGCAATTTTTCCCGAGTACGCTGATACCCCATATGTGGGGGTAAACCACTGTTTGGGCACACGTCGGGGCTTGGAATAAAGGGAGCACTGTTTGACTTTTTGAACGCAAAATTTGCAGGAATCAATGGTGGCGCCATGTCGCGTATGGAGACCCCTGATGTGCGTAAATAGTGGAAACCCCTCAATTCTAACTCCAACCCTAACCCCAACACAACCCTAACCCCAACCCTAACTCCTACACACCCCTAACCCTAATACAAACCCTAACCATAACCCTAACCCCAACACACCCCTAACCCTAATCCCAACTCTAACCATAAACCTAACCACAAGCCTAACCCTAATCCCAACCCTAACCCCAAAACACCGCTAACGCTTATCCTAACTCTAACCCTAACCACAAACCTAACCCTAATCCCAACCCTAACCCTAATTCCAACCCTAACCCTAATTCCAACCCTTACCCTAGTTCTAACCCTAACCCTAGTTCTAACCCTAAGGCTGGGTTCATATTGCGTTTTACCAGCCCGTTCAACACGTAGCGTTGACGGGCTGGTAACAGTATAGCATAACGCGATCGCGTTATGCTATACCCGCTAGTGCAGAGGAATCAGCGATGATTCATCTGTGCTAGCGGTGATGGAGCCCAGACGCTGCAGCCTGCGTCCAAGGCTCCGTCACTGAATGACGACACGTCGCGAACGCATGCCGCTTCACGGCATGCGTTGCGATGCACACACAAATGGGGTGAATGGCAGCGTTAACGGACTGCGTTACACCGCGTTATACCGCGGTGAAACGCAGTCCATCTAACGGACTGCCATAATGCAATATGAACCCAGCCTAACCCTAACCCTGAGGCCCCGTGCACACGTTGCGGATTCACTTGCGGATTTTTCTAAAATCCGCAGGTAAAATGACCTGCCTTTTACCTGCGTATTTAGCGCGGATTTGCTGCGGTTTTTCTCTGCGGTTTTACGCCTATAATGGAATAGGTGTAAAATCGCTGCGGATTCCGCACAAAGAATTGACATGCTGCGGATTTAAAACCGCAGCAAATCCGCGCTGAAAAATCTGCAGCATGTGCACAGCGTTTTTTTTTACCATTTATTTGCATTGTACTGTACATGGTTTCTGGATCTGCTGTGGATCCGCAGCGCGAAATCCGCTGCGGATCCGCAGCAAAATCCGCTGCTGATCCGCAGCAAAATCCGCTGCGGATCCGCAGCAAAATCCGCTGCTGATCCGCAGCAAATCCGCTGCTGATCCGCAGCAAAATCCGCAACGTGTGCACAGGGCCTAATAGGAAAAAAAAAAATGTCTTTATTATTTATCCCTACCTATGACAGGGGGGTTCACTTACTTTTTTTTATTTTGATCACTGTGACAGTTTATCACAGTGATCAAAATAAATTTCTTGACACTGCAGGGCGCACTGAGCATGCGCTGGCCGGCGGGCGCACTGCGCATGCGCCCGCTATTTTCCAAGATGGCTGCGCCCATGAAGAATCCCGGGCAGCCGCCGGGAAGGATCCAGGGACATCGGTGGACCGGGAGAGGTGAGTATGGGGGTCGGAAGTTAGGGGGGGAGATCGGAAGGTGGGGGCAGCGGAGGCCAGGACGAGGGGAGTGTTAGTGACGGCCGTGACCGACGCTGCCATCTTTCGGTGGCGGTGGCCGATTGCCGCCGTGACTACGTGTGGGGGGGTCAGGGCTCGGTGTCCAGCCATGGCAGATGCTATTGCAGCATTGGCCATGGCTGGATTGTAATATTTCACCAATTACATTGGTGAAATATTACAGATTGCTCTGATTGGCTGTTTCATTTTTAACAGCCAATCAGAGCGATCGTGGCCACGGGGGGGTTAAGCCAACCCCCCTGTGGTGAAGCACAAAGGGTCCTGTGCCTGTGGGTCGGGTGACCTTTCAGTGACCCCGGTCACCCGACCCGCAGGAACGCGATCCTTTCATGACGCCACATAGGCGTCATGGGTCGGATTGGCACTGACTTTCATGACGCCTACGTGGCGTCACAGGTCGGGAAGGGGTTAAGAATTGTTCATCAGAACCAGGTGCTTCACGGATCCAGCTCATATCTGTAATCACTGTGGCCATATTCACATTGGTACCGATGGTGCTCCAAACTACATTTATTCTTTCACAACCTGGGGTGACACAATGCTGAATCTGAATCCAAAATATATAGAATATCAGACAACCAGCGGAGAAAGATCAGCTTGTTTTGGATGATATTATATACAGTTCTCAAAAAAATAAAGGGAACACTCAAATAACACATCCTAGATCTAAATGAATGAAATATTCTCATTGAATACTTTGTTCTGTACAAAGTTGAATGTGTTGTCAACATAATCACACAAAAATCATCAATGGAAATCAAATTTTTGAACCAATGGAGGCCTGGATTTGGAGAGATCCCCAAAATGAAAGTGGAAACAAGTCGAAATGAAAATGAAAACAAGACAAAATTAAAGTGGAAACAATTGAAAATGATGCTCAGTATTGTGTGTAGTCTCCACGTGCCTGTATGACCTCCCTACAATGCCTGAGCATGCTCCTGATGAGGTTGCAGATGTTCTCCTGAGGGATCTCTTCCCAGACCTGGACTAAAGCATCCGTCAACTCCTGGACAGTCTGTGGTGCAACGTGACGTTGGTGGATGGAACGAGACATGCTGCCCCAGATGTGCTCAATCGGATTCAGGTCTGGGGAACGTGCAGGCCAGTCCATAGCTTCAATGCAGGAACTGCTGACACACTCCAGCCACATGAGGTCTGGCATTGTCCTGCATTAGCAGGGCCAACCGCACCAGCATATGGTCTGACAACGGGTCTGAGGATCTCATCTCGGTACCTAATGGCAGTCAGGCTACCTCTGGCGAGCACATGGAGGGCTGTGTGGCCCTCCAAAGAAATGCTACCCCACACCATTACTGACCCCCTGCAAATCGGTCATACTGAAGGATGTTGCAGGCAGCATATAGCTCTCCACAGCATCTCCAGACTCTGTCACGTCTGTCACATGTGCTGAGTGTGAACCTGCTGCCTGCAACATCCTTCAGCATGACCGGTTTGGCAGTGGGTCAGTAATGGAGTGGGGTGGCATTTCTTTGGAGGGCGTCTCGCCCAGTCTAACAGTGTGCATAGGATTACTGCTGCCTCTCCAGGCTCTGCTATTGTGGTCAGTACTGGTTAGCGGCGAGCAGACGTCTTTAGGACAAAGTCCTTGTTTTCCCCTTCTGAGCATGCCCAGGGTGAGATCTCTCATTGGATATCAGGGGTCACATGCTCAGGTACTGCAGCAGCTCCTATTGGTCTGCCAGGAAGGTCCTGTGACTACTGGTGTTCTGGAACAGTTTCATTGGTCCTTGTTTCTGGCAGGTCCTGTAGCTGTTACTATAAAAGGGTGGCGTGGCTGGGCCGCCATGCGCTAGTATCAATTGCATTATGTGCTATGCGCCAGTGTGATCATGTACGCATGTGGTTAGGGCTTGGCTGAAATAAGCCCCTAGAATACCGGCTTCTCCGGTGAGGAGATTGCTTGATTGCGTTGCTGTTTACATGATCATGGACTGCTATCCGCACAGCAGTTATTTGTGTATCCCTGTGAGTCTAACAGGACACAGTCTTTTTCTCAGCGGCTCTGTGACGCAACAGGGTTCGCTTTATAATGCTGGTTCAGCACCCTAGCGTTTTACTTTGCGACTCACTGAAGCTAAGTGAGTTTGCACTTATCGCCATATAACGCTGTGGCATTCCCGTTAGCGGCTCTGGGGATTAGCAGAGTTCGCACTTACTGCCACAGCGTGCTACGGCGTTTATTTTAGCGACTCTGCGGGATAACAGAGTTCGCTACTTTTGCTATCTTACTAGCAGCGGGCTTCGCCTGCACGGTGGACCCCGGGCTGCGAATGCACCTCTCTACAATATCTATTAGGTGCGTTCCGCAGACCCTAACATAATACTAGCGCCAGGGTCTGGTTAGTAAAATGGCGGACGACCAGCGCCTACGGCAGTTCATCCAGCAGCTGGAGGGTAGGTTGGCGGCTCTCGAGCGCACAAACTCAGCTGTGGATGTGACCGCAGTCGCTGTTCAGTCTGCTAGCACAGCGGCAGCCAGTTTGTCCTCCAACACCTCTGCTCCGACCTTGTCCCATCTTCCGCTTCCAGACAAGTTTTCTGGCGACGGCAAACATTGTCGGGGATTCGTGAGTCAGTGCTCTATACAACTCCAGCTTCTGGCCGCACGTTTTCCCACAGAGCGGTCACAAGTGGGTTTCATAGTGTCACTTCTGTCGGGCAGAGCTTTGGAATGGGCAACGCCGCTGTGGGATCGTGACGATCGCGTGGTGCAGAGTGCTCCTCGGTTTCTGGAGGCTCTTGAAAAGGTCTCCCTCAGGTCACCCACGATTCAGCGCTCCGACTGCTGGCAATGTCACAGGGTTCGAGCTTGGTCAGTCAGTTTTCAGTCCAATTTCGAACTCTGGCCTCTGAGTTAGAGTGGCCGGATAAGGTCCTTATACCGGTATACTGGAGAGGTCTGGCTGACCATGTAAAGGCCACCAGGGAGATTCCTACCTCTCTGGAGAAGCTTATCTCCATATCTACCCGCATTGACCTTCGCTTTCACGAGCGGAGGTTGGAGCGGGCCCAGTGTAGACGGAGGTTTCGGCTAGCTCCTACCTTTGCCAAACCTCTAGAATCTCCCATTCAGGCGCCCGACTCCCCGGAAGTCATGGAGGTTGTTCGAACGGGACCTAAGACTAGGCCCGTGGTTTGTAACAATTGTCAGCAGTTAGGACATTATGCCAATAGATGTCCCCAGCGATCAGGAACACGTTCGCGTCTAATGACCATGGGAGGAGGTTCACTAGAGTCAGTAGCATTTGCCTCCAAGCTGTCCTTTAAAGGGACAATCTCTTTTGGTCCATCCACTTTAACAGTTGAGCTTTGTGTGGATTCTGGAGCAGAGGGGAACTTTATGTCCTCTGCTTTTGCTCTCCGTCACACAATACCTCAGGTGATGCTCGCCAAACCAGTGACTGTTCGAGTGGTGAATGGCTCCATACTGCCCTCACAGATCACACATCAGACAATCCCTCTCACATTAGCTATGTCTCCTTCCCATCAGGAGATTATTTCTTTCCTTGTCCTTCCTGAGGGTATAGATGAGGCTCTGCTGGGAGTACCCTGGCTTCGTCTTCACTCCCCACATATTGAGTGGTCCTCTGGAAAGATACGGGGTTGGAGTGAGTCTTGTAGAGGTAGATGTGTGAGGGAGTGTGTTCAGGTTGCTACTACAGGGATACCCGCAGATCTCACTTCCCTGCCCAAGTGCTATTGGTCCTATGTAGACGTGTTCTCCAAAAAGGCTGCGGAGACGCTTCCGCCTCACCGCCCCTATGACTGTCCTATTGACCTCTTGCCTGGAGCAGAACCTCCCCGGGGATGGGTCTATCCTCTCTCTCTCCCGGAGACGGAGACTATGTCCCAATACATTCAGGAAAATCTAGCAAGAGGGTTCATTAGGAAGTCAGTGTCACCTGCTGGGGCAGGGTTCTTCTTTGTGCAAAAGAAGAACGGAGAATTACGTCCCTGCATAGATTACAGGGGTCTTAACGCCATTACCGTTAAGAATAAATACCCGCTGCCTTTAATTTCTGAGCTCTTTGATAGGCTCCGGGGAGCAAGGGTATTTACCAAATTAGACCTGCGGGGTGCTTACAACCTGATTCGCATCCGCGAGGGGGACGAGTGGAAGAAGGCTTTTAATACCAGGGATGGGCACTATGAATATCTGGTGATGCCCTTCGGGCTCTGTAATGCCCCAGCCGTTTTCCAAGACTTTGTTAATGAAATCTTCCGGGATATGCTTTCCACCTCGGTCGTGGTCTATCTGGATGATATTCTCATCTTCTCTCCAGATATTGACTCCCACTGGAAAGATGTCTGCAGAGTCTTCGACCTCTTGCGGGCAAATTCCCTTTATGCAAAGTTGGAGAAATGCGTGTTTGAGCAGGAGTCTTTACCATTCCTGGGCTATATCATCTTCGCCCAGGGATTGGCTATGGATCCTGCCAAATTACAAGCTGTGATGGACTGGCAAGAACCCCATTCCCTTAAAGCGGTGCAGCCTTTATGGGGTTCATTAATTATTATCGCCAGTTCATTCCCCATTTCTCAACTTTGGTAGCTCCCTTGGTAGCCCTCACCAAGAAGGGAGCAAATCCCAAATTGTGGTCTGAGGAAGTCTCCAAGGCTTTCATCTCAATTAAGTCTCAGTTTGCTAGCGCTCTTATTCTACGCCGCCCTGATGTTGATAAGCCATTCATATTGGAGGTGGATGCCTCATCTGTTGGTGCTGGAGCAGTCCTCTTTCAAAAGGATGCTCAAGGTCGAAAGCATCCTTGCTTCTTCTTCTCCAAGACCTTCACACCAGCGGAGAGGAATTATTCCATCGGGGACAGGGAGTTGCTAGCAATGCAATTGGCTTTCTCTGAGTGGAGACATCTGTTGGAGGGGGCACGCTTTCCCTTCCAAGTCTTCACCGACCACAAGAATTTGGTATATCTTCAGACAGCCCAGCGGCTTAATTCTCGCCAGGCCAGATGGTCCTTGTTCTTTTCCTGGTTTCATTTCACACTCCATTTCCTCTCGGGAGAGAAGAACATTCGTGCCGACGCTCTCTCTCGCTCTGTGGTGTCCTCTGAGGAGTAGGTGGAGGAGCCTCGGCTTATTGTCCCCACAAAGAGCCTGAGAACAGTGGCCCCGGTTTCGCTAGAGTCTGTGCCCCCGGGCAAGACTTTTGTGCCTACCAATTTGTGACCGCAGGTACCTCTCTTGGGCACATTCGTCCAGGGTGGGTGGACACTTTGGGGCAAAGAGGACATCTGAATTGCTGGGGAGGACATACTGGTGGCCGCATATGGTCCGTGACGTTGGGGACTATGTTCGGGCATGTGTCTCCTGCGCCAAGAATAAGTCTCCACACAACGGCCAGCTGGGTTACTTTACCCTTTGCCGGTGGCAGGCAGGCCCTGGGAGATGGTTGGGATGGACTTTTGTGGTGGGCTTGTCATGGGTGTATCGCCACAAGGATCGTCGCGATTACACACTCTGACTTCTCACAGCTGAGTTGCTGTTTCTTTGTGTTTGGTAATGAGGGAGTTAATTTTACCTAGCTCTTTGCTAAGACTAGGTCCAGCCTCGCCCGGCTGCTTTTGATTATGTTCTAATTAGATTCCTTCATATACCTGCCAGTCTGCTTGTTAGATGCCGGTGAAAGCCTTTATGTAGTCTAGCAGACTGGATCGTTCTGAGAATACTTAAGCTAAGAGCTCCTTAGTTGTTTTTACTCTTATAGCTTATAGTTTATCTCTGAGACCTTAGGTGTTCCTACTGTGTGTGAGTGTTGTATGTAAGACTTTATTTACTTTATTTCTTGTCTTTCTTGTATGTCTTTCTGTTCATTAACCGTTACCTGTTCATTCCCTTTGGTGGTAATCAGGGTCCTTCTTAGGACTAGATTACAGTTGGCAGGGATTGATAGGAGTCAGGGTTTACGCTGGTGGCCTGGACCTCTGTACCTTTAACAGTACCTCCAGGTAGAGGGATTAGTTAGGACCCCAGTTTAGGGTCAGCATAGACCCCGGTCACCCTCTAGCCGGAGACAGCGTATAACGGATTCCGTATTGACCCACTGGACTTTCTGTCAGGTAATTCTATGTTATCATATATCTATGCGCATGTTATATTGTATGTTGCCCTTTTGATATAGATTACTGTCATCACATATATATATATCTGCTATACAGCGTGACATTTTCACCGGCCATACTAAAGATTCTCTCCAGCTGTCATGGATCCAGTAGCCCAGCTGGCCCGGCAGTTGCAGGGGTTGTCCATGGAGTTTGCAGACATTAAGTCCAAGGTTTTGTTCCCCCCGGAGCAAACCAGATCTGAACCTAAGGTTGCTCTCCCGGACAGGTTCACTGGTGGGCGGGACAAATTTTTTACTTTCCGGGAGGCATGTAAATTGTACTTTCGGCTGCGGCCTCGGTCATCTGGGAGTGAAGAGCAGAGGGTGGGAATTGTTATCTCGCTCTTACAAGGGGACCCTCAATCTTGGGCATTCTCTATTCCTCCAGGCTCCCAGATCTCCAGTCAGTGGATCGATTTTTTACTGCCCTGGGTCTGGTATATGATGATCCGGATCGAGTTTCCCTTGCTGAAACAAAGTTGCGTAAAATACGGCAAGGAAATCGTCCAGCGGAGGAATATTCTTCTGAGTTCCGTAGATGGGCAACAGATACTCAGTGGAATGACCCAGCTCTTAGGAGCCAGTTTTGTCAAGGGTTGTCTGACAAATTAAAAGATGTGTTGGCTCAGTATGATTCTCCTCCATCACTGGAGGCTGCTATGGCCCTCGCTATTCGCATGGATAGACGAATTCGGGGAAGACGCGAGGTAACTCCGCCTCCCGTGATGACTCCACCTACTACTAAAGTCCCTTATACTGAGGTTCCCCTGGTCTGTTCTGAGGAACCCATGCAGTTGGGAGGGACATCTTTTTGTAGGAAGGAATTGGCGGTGCACCGCAAGACTAGAAGGTGTTTCTTTTGCGGGAGAGAGGGACATTTTGTTGGGGGGTGTCCATCCCGGGCCTCTTCGAGCAAAGGAGTTAACCTGGGAGTGTGTATTTCGTCCCCAAATCCCTCTCAGTTTCTCGTGCCTGCGGAGGTGGTGATTGGTACTAGAACTGAGAGGATTTCTGTTTTTCTTGATAGTGGGTCCGGGGCTAATCTGGTGGACGCTCGGTTTGCCCAGGTGCATGGTATGCAACTGAGTGTATTGGCCAAACCGGTCCCTATAGTCTCTATTGATTCTAGACCTCTCGGTCAAGGTAGCTTGGTACAAGCTGTTCATAACATAGATCTTCGAGTAGGGACAAGACATAAAGAGCAATTGTCTTGTTATGTGTTGGAGGGTCTACCTACTCCTATTGTGTTGGGACTTCCTTGGTTGGCTAAACATAACCCAGTGATTGATTGGCAATCCGGAAAGATAAGCCAGTGGGGTGAATTTTGCAGGAATAACTGCATGAGCACGGTCATCGGTGCGGTTGTGCCTAGGACTTTGTCTCCTTTTCTGGAGGACTTTGGGAGATGTTCTCAGAGGAGGGGTGTAAAGAGTTACCTCCTCATCGCGCATATGACTGCTCAATAAAGTTGCTTCCTGATGCCTTATCTCGTACTTTCCCAGGGGCCGGGAAGACGGATGATCCGGTTCCTATTCCTCAGGAGGGAGTTGTAGTGTCAGCTGTATGCTCTGAGCTTGAGGGGGAGGTATTGGGGGCTCAGGGGGACGCCCCGGTGGGACTTCCAGGGAGACTGATAGTTCCAGATCGGTTAAGACTGAAGGTTACGGGGAACCGTTACAAACGGATGGCTGATAGGGGGAGAGTTTCTGGTCTAGATCTGAAGGTGAACGATCTAGTTTGGTTGTCTACCAGGAATATAAAACTTAAAGTTTCCTCCTGGAGGTTGGGTCCCAGATTCATCGGGCCGTACAGGATCAGTTCCATAATTAATCCTGTGGCATTTCGTCTGGACCTCCCTCCTACGTTTAAAATTCATAATGTGTTTCACAAGTCATTACTTAAAAAGTATGTGGCACCAGTCATACCGTCACCTCTACCTCCGCCTTCAGTGGTGGTCAATGATAACGTGGAATTTCATGGGTCGAAAATCATTGACTCACGTCTCAGTCGCCGATCCCTTCAGTACTTGGTTCATTGGAGGGGGTATGGTCCTGTGGAGAGGACGTGGGTCCCTGCGTCTGATGTTAACGCAGATCGATTGGTTCGGACCTTTCACACAACTCACCCGGGCAGACCTGGCCCTGAGGGTCCGGAGTCCCCTCGTAGAGGGGGGGGTACTGTCATGGGTGTATCGCCACAAGGATCGTCGCGATTACACACTCTGACTTCTCACAGCTGAGTTGCTGTTTCTTTGTGTTTGGTAATGAGGGAGTTAATTTTACCTAGCTCTTTGCTAAGACTAGGTCCAGCCTCGCCCGGCTGCTTTTGATTATGTTCTAATTAGATTCCTTCATATACCTGCCAGTCTGCTTGTTAGATGCCGGTGAAAGCCTTTATGTAGTCTAGCAGACTGGATCGGTTCTGAGAATACTTAAGCTAAGAGCTCCTTAGTTGTTTTTACTCTTATAGCTTATAGTTTATCTCTGAGACCTTAGGTGTTCCTACTGTGTGTGAGTGTTGTATGTAAGACTTTATTTACTTTATTTCTTGTCTTTCTTGTATGTCTTTCTGTTCATTAACCGTTACCTGTTCATTCCCTTTGGTGGTAATCAGGGTCCTTCTTAGGACTAGATTACAGTTGGCAGGGATTGATAGGAGACAGGGTTTACGCTGGTGGCCTGGACCTCTGTACCTTTAACAGTACCTCCAGGTAGAGGGATTAGTTAGGACCCCAGTTTAGGGTCAGCATAGACCCCGGTCACCCTCTAGCCGGAGACAGCGTATAACGGATTCCGTATTGACCCACTGGACTTTCTGTCAGGTAATTCTATGTTATCATATATCTATGCGCATGTTATATTGTATGTTGCCCTTTTGATATAGATTACTGTCATCACATATATATATATCTGCTATACAGCGTGACATTTTCACCGGCCATACAAAAGATTCTCTCCAGCTGTCATGGATCCAGTAGCCCAGCTGGCCCGGCAGTTGCAGGGGTTGTCCATGGAGTTTGCAGACATTAAGTCCAAGGTTTTGTTCCCCCCGGAGCAAACCAGATCTGAACCTAAGGTTGCTCTCCCGGACAGGTTCACTGGTGGGCGGGACAAATTTTTTTACTTTCCGGGAGGCATGTAAATTGTACTTTCGGCTGCGGCCTCGGTCATCTGGGAGTGAAGAGCAGAGGGTGGGAATTGTTATCTCGCTCTTACAAGGGGACCCTCAATCTTGGGCGTTCTCTATTCCTCCAGGCTCCCCAGATCTCCAGTCAGTGGATCGATTTTTTACTGCCCTGGGTCTGGTATATGATGATCCGGATCGAGTTTCCCTTGCTGAAACAAAGTTACGTAAAATACGGCAAGGAAATCGTCCAGCGGAGGAATATTCTTCTGAGTTCCGTAGATGGGCAACAGATACTCAGTGGAATGACCCAGCTCTTAGGAGCCAGTTTTGTCAAGGGTTGTCTGACAAATTAAAAGATGTGTTGGCTCAGTATGATTCTCCTCCATCACTGGAGGCTGCTATGGCCCTCGCTATTCGCATGGATAGACGAATTCGGGGAAGACGCGAGGTAACTCCGCCTCCCGTGATGACTCCACCTACTACTAAAGTCCCTTATACTGAGGTTCCCCTGGTCTGTTCTGAGGAACCCATGCAGTTGGGAGGGACATCTTTTTGTAGGAGGAATTGGCGGTGCACCGCAAGACTAGAAGGTGTTTCTTTTGCGGGAGAGAGGGACATTTTGTTGGGGGGTGTCCATCCCGGGCCTCTTTGAGCAAAGGAGTTAACCTGGGAGTGTGTATTTCGTCCCCAAATCCCTCTCAGTTTCTCGTGCCTGCGGAGGTGGTGATTGGTACTAGAACTGAGAGGATTTCTGTTTTTCTTGATAGTGGGTCCGGGGCTAATCTGGTGGACGCTCGGTTTGCCCAGGTGCATGGTATGCAACTGAGTGTATTGGCCAAACCGGTCCCTATAGTCTCTATTGATTCTAGACCTCTCGGTCAAGGTAGCTTGGTACAAGCTGTTCATAACATAGATCTTCGAGTAGGGGCAAGACATAAAGAGCAATTGTCTTGTTATGTGTTGGAGGGTCTACCTACTCCTATTGTGTTGGGACTTCCTTGGTTGGCTAAACATAACCCAGTGATTGATTGGCAATCCGGAAAGATAAGCCAGTGGGGTGAATTTTGCAGGAATAACTGCATGAGCACGGTCATCGGTGCGGTTGTGCCTAGGACTTTGTCTCCTTTTCTGGAGGACTTTGGGGAGATGTTCTCAGAGGAGGGGTGTAAAGAGTTACCTCCTCATCGCGCATATGACTGCTCAATAAAGTTGCTTCCTGATGCCTTATCTCGTACTTTCCCAGGGGCCGGGAAGACGATGATCCGGTTCCTATTCCTCAGGAGGGAGTTGTAGTGTCAGCTGTATGCTCTGAGCTTGAGGGGGAGGTATTGGGGGCTCAGGGGGACGCCCCGGTGGGACTTCCAGGGAGACTGATAGTTCCAGATCGGTTAAGACTGAAGGTTACGGGGAACCGTTACAAACGGATGGCTGATAGGGGGAGAGTTTCTGGTCTAGATCTGAAGGTGAACGATCTAGTTTGGTTGTCTACCAGGAATATAAAACTTAAAGTTTCCTCCTGGAGGTTGGGTCCCAGATTCATCGGGCCGTACAGGATCAGTTCCATAATTAATCCTGTGGCATTTCGTCTGGACCTCCCTCCTACGTTTAAAATTCATAATGTGTTTCACAAGTCATTACTTAAAAAGTATGTGGCACCAGTCATACCGTCACCTCTACCTCCGCCTTCAGTGGTGGTCAATGATAACGTGGAATTTCATGGGTCGAAAATCATTGACTCACGTCTCAGTCACCGATCCCTTCAGTACTTGGTTCATTGGAGGGGGTATGGTCCTGTGGAGAGGACGTGGGTCCCTGCGTCTGATGTTAACGCAGATCGATTGGTTCGGACCTTTCACACAACTCACCCGGCAGACCTGGCCCTGAGGGTCCGGAGTCCCCTCGTAGAGGGGGGGTACTGTCATGGGTGTATCGCCACAAGGATCGTCGCGATTACACACTCTGACTTCTCACAGCTGAGTTGCTGTTTCTTTGTGTTTGGTAATGAGGGAGTTAATTTTACCTAGCTCTTTGCTAAGACTAGGTCCAGCCTCGCCCGGCTGCTTTTGATTATGTTCTAATTAGATTCCTTCATATACCTGCCAGTCTGCTTGTTAGATGCCGGTGAAAGCCTTTATGTAGTCTAGCAGACTGGATCAGTTCTGAGAATACTTAAGCTAAGAGCTCCTTAGTTGTTTTTACTCTTATAGCTTATAGTTTATCTCTGAGACCTTAGGTGTTCCTACTGTGTGTGAGTGTTGTATGTAAGACTTTATTTACTTTATTTCTTGTCTTTCTTGTATGTCTTTCTGTTCATTAACCGTTACCTGTTCATTCCCTTTGGTGGTAATCAGGGTCCTTCTTAGGACTAGATTACAGTTGGCAGGGATTGATAGGAGACAGGGTTTACGCTGGTGGCCTGGACCTCTGTACCTTTAACAGTACCTCCAGGTAGAGGGATTAGTAAGGACCCCAGTTTAGGGTCAGCATAGACCCCGGTCACCCTCTAGCCGGAGACAGCGTATAACGGATTCCGTATTGACCCACTGGACTTTCTGTCAGGTAATTCTATGTTATCATATATGTATGCGCATGTTATATTGTATGTTGCCCTTTTGATATAGATTACTGTCATCACATATATATATATCTGCTATACAGCGTGACAGGGCTTGCCTAAGTCTCAGGGTTGCACCATCATTTGGGTAATCACCGACCATTTTTCCAAAATGGTGCATCTGGTGCCGCTACCACGGTTACCTTCTGCACGGGCTCTGGCAGCGTTGTTCGTTAGGCACATCTTCCGTCTACACGGCATGCCGGACAAAATTGTCAGTGACCGAGGTCCCCAGTTTGTGTCTCGGTTCTGGAGAGAGTTTATCGTCTACTCAGTATTGAGTTAAATCTCTCTTCAGCGTACCATCCTGAGACGAATGGGTTGGTAGAGAGAGCCAACCAGACCTTGGTCACCTATCTAAGAAATTTTGTCTCAGCCAGGCAGGATGACTGGGCATCCTTGCTACCGTGGGCTGAGTTTGCACTAAACAATGCTGTGGCTGACTCCACTGGACAGACTCCATTCCTCCTAAACTACGGTCAGCATCCGCGAGTTCCGGTGTCCATGCCCGTGACTTCCGCCGACTCCAATGTGGCAGACTGGGCTGTGAAGGCACGGGACATTTGGGACCGTACCCAGGATGCCATTCAGGCGTCCAAGGAGAGGATGAGGTCCTCCACCGACGCACATCGGCGCCTGGGGACTTGGTGTGGATCTCCGCCCGTAAAATTAGGCTGCGAGTTGAGTCCACTAAGTTGGCACCCCTCTACCTGGGTCCTTTCAAGGTCCTCGAGCAGGTTAACCTGTGGTATACCGTTTGGCTCTTCCACCACGCCTGGGTATCTCCGACAACTTTCACGTATCCCTCCTGAAACCCGTGCTCATGTCCCGGTTTTCCGAGTCATCTGCTGGGACATCGAGTTCGTCTACGGATGACCATGAGGTGAACGCCATCGTAGGGTGTAAGGTGGTACGGGGCAAAAAGTTTTATTTGGTGGACTGGAGGGGCTATGGGCCTGAGGATAGGTCTTGGGAGCATGCCGAGCATGTTCATGCTCTGCAGCTCATCGCTGCCTTTGTGCGCAGCGAGGCCCAGAGAAGGGGGGGCAATGTTAGGGTTCGAGTTCCCGCTGCTGCACAAGGGGAGTCTCGAAACAGTCCTGCTGCGGTCCCCCATCCATCTCCGTCCGCAGTGGATCCTGCTCAGCTTAGACGTTGGTCCCAGCGTCTCGCCCAGTCTAACAGTGTGCAGAGGATTACTGCTGCCTCTCCAGGCTCTGCTATTGTGGTCAGTACTGGTTAGCGGCGAGCAGACGTCTTTAGGACAAAGTCCTTGTTTTCCCCTTCTGAGCATGCCCAGGGTGAGATCTCTCATTGGAGATCAGGGGTCACATGCTCAGGTACTGCAGCAGCTCCTATTGGTCTGCCAGGAAGGTTCTGTGACTACTGGTGTTCTGGAACAGTTTCATTGGTCCTTGTTTCTGGAAGGTCCTGTAGCTGTTACTGTAAAAGGGTGGCATGGCTGGGCTGCCATGCGCTAGTATCAATTGCATTATGTGCTATGCGCCAGTGTGATCATGTACGCATGTGGTTAGGGCTCGGCTGAAATAAGCCCCTAGAATACCGGCACCTCTGGTGAGGAGATTTGGGTGCAAGTGGTTAGGGCTTGGCTGAAATAAGCCCCTAGAATACCGGCTTCTCCGGTGAGGAGATTGCTTGATTGCGTTGCTGTTTACATGATCACGGACTGCTATCCGCACAGCAGTTATCTGTGTATCCCTGTGAGTCTAACAGGACACAGTCTTTTTCTCAGCGGCTCTGTGACGCAACAGGGTTCGCTTTATAACGCTGGTTCAGCACCCTAGCGTTTTACTTTGCGGCTCACTGAAGCAAAGTGAGTTCGCACTTATCGCCATATAGCGCTGTGGCATTCCCGTAAGCGGCTCTGGGGATTAACAGAGTTGCACTTACTGCCACAGCGTGCTACGGCGTTTATTTTAGCGACTCTGCGGGATAACATAGTTCGCTACTTTCGCCATCTTACTAGCAGCGGGCTTCGCCTGCACGGTGGACCCCGGGCTGCGAACGCACCTCTCTACAATATCTATTAGGTGCGTTCCGCAGACCCTAACAGTGTGTCAGCAGTTCCTGCAAGATGAAGGCATTGAAGCTATGGACTGGCCTGCCCATTCCCCAGACCTGAATCCGATTGAGCACATCTGGGACAGCATGTCTCGCTCCATCCACCAACGTCACATTGCACCACAGACTGTCCAGGAGTTGACGGATGCTTTAGTCCAGGTCTGGGAGTAGATCCCTCAGGAGAACATCCGCAATCTCAACAGGAGCATGCTCAGGCATTGTAGGGAGGTCATACAGGCATGTGGAGGCCACACACAATACTGAGCATCATTTCGCCTTGTTTCCACTTTCATTTTGGGGGTCTTTCCAAATCCAGGCCTCCATTGGTTCAAAAATTTGATTTCCATTGATGATTTTTGTGTGATTATGTTGACAGAACATTTAACTTTCTACACAACAAAGTATTCAATGAGAATATTTCATTCATTTAGAATGATCTAGGATGTGTTATTTGAGTGTTACCTTTATTTTTTTGAACAGTGTATATACTGTATAGTATAGAGCCCAGTTGTGAAAATGCTGGAATTTTGCATTCTTCAGTGGCATATGAATGTATAAAATAAAGAGTGAATTTGACTTTCCATCCCCATTTTCTTACTGTTACAATTCATTTCCTTGTGATGGCTGCATTAATAGAAGTGATAAGTGTGATATCTGTGTACACAAAGTAGCATGAGAAAACATCATTAATTATTGTAATATTAGGCTATTTCTTACCCAGGCTACATAGTGTTCCCTTATTACCTGCCACTGCATATTGATGACTTTTTTAATTGGATTATTTGCATACTGTGAATGGTTTTAAAGAAGCATCAACATAACAACAAAAAAAATCCAGTAAGAGACAATCAGAGAAGAAATTCTCCAGGCAATTAATCTATGGTCTGGTAACTAATTCATTGCTGGAGATGACTGTAATTTTAACCTCTGTTCACACTGGCATACAGAATTATGTTGTTTTGATGTTTTATAAGGATAGAAATAAAAGGAGTCAAACAAGTTCCATTGAATATAATGGGGTCCATTGGGCTTCCTTTAGGCCTTGTGCACACATTGAGTTTTTGGTCAATATTTTACTCAGTACTTGTAAGTCAAAAACAGAAGTAGGTGATAAATACAGAAGTGGTGACGTGTTTCTATTATACTTTTCCTCTGATTGTTCCGATCCTGATTTTGGCTTACTAATACTGATGTAAAATACTGAAAATGTGAATGTGGCCTAAGAATGTTTATCATTTTACAAAGAAAAAATTTAAAAAATTGCAACAGAGATGAGTGAACCTTTTAAGGTTCGGTTCTGTTCGCTCTGCATACGTCTCAATGTTCGCTGAACTTATCTGAACCTCATTGAATTCAATGGGAGGCAAAACCAAATGCATAGACAACACCTTCAGGCGGGCCCAAAAGCTGCCAAAACAGCTCAAATTAGCGGCAGACACCAGGAAAAGTAGCATCAATTGACAGAGTGTACAAATAGTGTAATTGCGCAGCATGGATGCATGGGACAGGGCTTGGTTCAGCATTTCTAGCTGAAACATTGATCAGTAACATGTAGATGAGTGACAGGTGTAGGCCTGGTGTTCTGCGAGGTCTGACAAATTCAGGCAACACAAATGAAGGAGACCCAACTTGGAGTCCAAACATTTCCAAAAATTAGGGGCAGACACAAAGAAAAGTGGCATCAATTGACACACAGTAGAAATTTTTATAATGGCGCAGCATGGATGGATGGGACAGGGCCTGGCCCAGCATTTCTAGCTTGCAAATTGATCAGAAAGAGGTGAATGGACAGGTGTAGGCCTGATGCCCTGAGACCCCTTCCACCATAGGCAACCCACCAGATGGAGACCCAATGTGGAGTCTCCATATTTCAAAAAATTATCTACATGGTGTACTGCTATGCGACTGCCAAAGAAAGGGAGTCGAGTAGCCCATCTAGTAACAGAAGTTGTTAGTTGTCTTTGGATAGGACGAGCGGTGTTTGTTCACTAGAGCTTTCATTAACATTACCACTAGTGATGAGTGAGCATACTCGGTAATGCTCAGTACTCGGTACTCAGTAAGGTAGTGTGGGTATACCATATTAGAATACACATATCCAGGTAAATCAACAGTCCTAAGGAATAATTACAGGGTATATAGATTGCAGTGCTAGGTAAACAGGGAGTGTATGTGCGTATATACATATCAGTGCAAGGCATGCAGGCACTGTATGTGGGTTTATAGATATCAGCAGCAGGCAGGCATTGTATGTGGCATACGTCATTGCATACACCAAGCGGGTCCATTCCATTATGTCTGCTGCTGCCTATTACATATATTGACCGTATCTACATAGCCCTAGGTCTCAGTGGCCAGGAAAATTATTTTTTGCATCGTAATCCTGATTATTTTATTCCAAAGCAATCCAGAGCCCCCTTTTTTCTCCATTTGCTTGTTGACACTGCAGAATACAGCCAGATCCTTTTCATAGTGTGAAAATTCAGCTATTTTAAATGGGTTTGCCCGTCCCAGCTATCACATCTGAGTGCGCAGGAATTTCTGACATTTTTGCTGTACTATAAAAAAAATTTGGAGAGTCTTATATAATTTCTTAACATTTTGCTGCCCAAAAATATTTAGCTGCCAAAAAAATATTTAGCTACAGGGCAGATATTTTACACAGGGTGCATATCATTGCGCTCAAAATTGTGCCATTTCAGGCCTCCATAGAATTTTTTTTTGTTGTGTCTAAGGCCTCTTTCACACATCAGTTTTTCGCCATCAGGTGCGACCTGGCAGTTTTTGAAAAAAAACGGATCCGTTTTTTTTACCGCCGGATCTGTTTTTTTCTCATTGACATGCATTAGCGCCGGATCGCGCCGCATGTCATTGCGTTTCATCCGTTTTCTGCCGGATCCGTCATAGATTTTAATTCCGGCGGTCGGACAGGGCGCATCATGTAACTTTTTTTTTCTGCCGGAAAGAACGGATAGCGCCTGAAGCGGCACATCAGGCTTTCGTCATACAATACAAGTCCTATGCCTGATCCGGCCACCAGACTCCATTTTCTTCATCTATGCATGCCTGGAAGCCGAAAAGCCAAGGTCTCTCTCTCTCCTCCGTGCCAGACATGCGTACAATACATTTTCCGGGTTCAAAAGTTCACGACGGATCCGGCTAAAAAACGGATCCATTACATCAGTTTTTTACAATCTACGCTGGATCCGTCTTTTTACAAATTGGACTGATTGTGCCTGATTGCAAAAAACTGATGTGTGAAAGAGGCCTTAGCCTACTTGTTAACACAATTTAGCTGGGCAAAAAAAAAAATACAGGCCAGATATTTGAAAGTGGGCTATCTCCGTCAGACGTCTCATCTATCTGTGGGCTACAAATTGTGGCATTTCAGGCCTCCATTCAACTGTTTTGCTATGTTTTACCCCAGTTCTATACACTATTGTGCAGGAAAAAACAAAAAATACAGGCCAGATATTTGAAAGTGAGATATCTCCTTCAGACGACTCATCTATCTGTGGGCTACAAATTGTGCCATTTCAGGCCTCCATTACACTGCATTTGCTGTTTGTTACCCTAGTTCTATATTCTATTTTGTGGTAAAAAACAAAACAAAGTAATGGCCGGAGCAGAGTCTCCCTCCCCTCAAAAAGAGGCGTGGGCGGAGGCCGGCATGACGGGGGTTTGGAGGGGTTTACAAAGAGGGAGGAACATTTAAATGAGAGGGGGTGGTGGGGGGTTTATAAGGCAGTGATGGGGCGGATCCAGGTGTCAGTTCCTGTCTTGCCCCATCAATAGTACAGTTCACCATGTCTGTGAATGCAGCACTGGAGCGCCTCAGGTCTGCGGCCTTGTCGCAGCCACCAGGATGGCTGGAAGCGCAGGTTGCGATCCTTGTCCAGGGATTGCCCGGTCAGTCGTCTGGGGCAGCGCAGCGGGAGAGGCGTCCAAGGCGGGTGAGGCCTCCAGAGCGGCTTTCGCCTGATCAGGCTCCTCGGGCCTCGCGTCGGAGCAGGAGCCCCTCACGGGCCCCTCCAGGCCGGGCGCCGCGCGGCGCTCGTGCCAGCAGGCCTCGGCCTGGGAGGAATCTGCCCAGCCGGCGAGGCCCCGCAGCGGTAACTTCTCCTCGCCACGTTCTAGTCGGGGGGCGGAGCCGTTACGCGCCGGGCGTCTTTTGAGATCTGCGTCCTCGGGGGGTCGCAGTTGTGATCGGCTTGCTCTGCGGCCTGCCTCAGACAGCGACGCAGGTGCGTCAGCGGCCAGTGGATTTGCCGGCTCACCGGGTCAGCAATTTCCCCCCTTGATAGCGGCGGGGTTCCAGGTTCGTCGGGGGCCGCAGGGGCAGTGTTCCTGCACGGCGGCCTGCCTCTGTTGACGGCTTCAGAGTTTTGACGGCCGAGGCATCGGTCGGCAGTTCGGGGCAACAGACTTTATCCCCCATAGTGGGTGGGGTTCCAGATGTGGCGGGGGGCCGTCACTGTGTAGCGAACGTGGGGCGGCCTGCCTACGCTGCCGTTTCTAGAGCGGAGGCTCCTGATGGTTTTTCGCCGGCCTGCTATACGGCAGGGCCTAGTCAGCTGACCTCGGTGGATAGCGGGTGGGGATCCCACTCGGGTGTCACTGGGGTGCAGCGGGGGACCATTACCGGGAGCGGCATTGAGGCATCATCGGGTGCTACTGCGACCCAGTCGGCATCGCTTCTTGAGGACCAGCGGGCTGGATCCCCAATGGGGTTTAGGCCTTTTTCTCCTGGAGGCCTCGACGGGGTTTCTGGGCGTCGGGATCAAATCAGCGGAGTCGTTTTGCCGGATCGCGGCAACGTGGATGCATCTTTGGAGCCAGGTTATCCGGCTGGAGGGCTGACAGCACCCCCGCAGCCCGGTGAGTGTAATTCTGTGTCAAGTGTCTGTCATTCCTTTTTGTCTTCTTCACCGTTTGGGGTAGTTCGGTCGGGGGTTGGTAATAGTGTTTGGGGGGGCTGCTGAGGTAGCCGGGTTAAGGATATGTTGGTTGATGTGCGCAATTTGCTGTCACGGTTAGAGAGGGGTTTTGGTTCTCCGTCTCCGGTGTCGGCTTGGGTTGGGTCGCAGGTTGGGGGGCAACTGGTTTCGAGCGGGAGGAGCAGGAGGGGCAGAGTGCCGAGCCTGTGTCTGTGTCGGTGCAGACAGAGAAGGAAAAAGAGTGTCGGGTGCGTTTGGATGATAGGGCTCACGGGGAGGTGTATGTTTGTTTTGAGGGCCCCTTGGGGGCGCATTTGAAGAAAGAGGTGAAAGAGCGTATTTGGAAGGATGAGTATGTTGAAATATTCTCTTTATTGCCTTTGGAGAAATTTAATTTGGATAAAAGTAAGAAGGAGGATAGTAAGAAGGAGGAGGAGGAAAAACGGAGGTGGCGTTTAATTCCTCAGACATTCGTTAATTGGCAACAAGCATTTGCCATTTTGGCAAGTGTTATCGGGGAAAAAGCTCCGGACAACTGTTCGGCTTTATTTTGCTACTTTGATGCTATAGGGGAGGCATATAGGGTGTATGGGGGGCAGGCTTGGCTGCGGTACGACGAGCAGTTTAGGCAAAGGAAGGCTGTTCGTCTGGCAATTCGTTGGGATCAGAAGGATATTGGTCTGTGGATGAGAGTCATAGCACAGAATAAGTTCGGGCATTCCTTTCTCGGGGGAACGGGGGGCGCCAGCCAGAGTAGTAATAACGCGGGGGCAGCGGGAGGAAGTGGTCAAGGGCAAGCAGATGGAAATAAATTTGGGGTGTGCTGGCAGTTTAATGACGGCCAGTGTAAATTTGGGGCGGGGTGCAAATTCAAACATGTTTGCTCCAACTGCAATGGCGCCTCACATGGAGCGTCTAAGTGTTTTAAAAAAGGGAAGCAAAAGTCTGGGGAGGTAATTCACAAGGGAGAGACTCCAGTGAGGCTGGAAAGGATGGTCCCTTATCTAAATAGATATGGGGACAAGGAGAAGGCGGCGTTGTTGTATAATGGTTTTATTATCCCACATCCCCCGTTTGCTATCCCGCGGGTACTTAGGAATTTGCGTTCGGCCTTATTGCATAAGGAGGTGGTGGGGGAAAAATTGGCAAAAGAAGTTTCGTTGGGTCGCATGGCGGGCCCTTTCTCGTCACCACCTTTTTCTGATCTAGTGGTTTCCCCGTTGGGCGTTGTTCCAAAGAAGGAGCCGAACAAGTTTCGGCTCATTCAGCATCTTTCTTACCCGCGGGGGAGATCGGTGAACGATGGCATTGATTCTGAAATTTGTTCGGTGGTTTATTCCTCTTTTGATGAGGCTGCGCGGTGGGTGAGGAAGTGCGGTCGAGGGGCCCTTATGGCTAAGACCGACATCGAATCTGCTTTTCGGCTTTTGCCGGTGCATCCGGATAGCTTGAAGCTACTGGGTTGTTTTTGGGAAGGGGGTTCTTTGTTGACAGGTGTTTACCCATGGGGTGTTCTTTATCATGCACATATTTTGAAGCGTTCAGTTCCTTTCTAGAGTGGGTGGTGCGAGAGGTGTCCGGTTGTGAATCAGTTATTCATTACTTGGATGATTTCTTGTGTGTGGGCCCGGCAAACTCTTCGCGCTGTCACAGGATTTTGAGAGCTGTTGAGTGGGTGGCGGAGCATTTTGGGGTTCCTTTGGTGCCTGGTAAGACTGAGGGTCCATCTACTTGTTTGTGTTTTTTGGGGATAGTCATCGATACGGTGGCATGGGAGTTCAGATTGCCCGAGGAAAAGTTGTTGGTTTTACGGGCTGAAGTGGGAAGAGCGCGCCGTTTGAAGAAGTTGTCTTTGCGGGATTTGCAGTCATTGCTAGGGAAGCTGAATTTTGCATGTCGAGTGATGCCGATGGGGCGAGTTTTTCACGTAGGCTGGCTAGCGCTACGGCAGGGATTAAAGCCCCTCATCACTTCATACGGTTGTCTGGGGAACTTAAGGCGGATTTGGCTGTTTGGGATTCCTTCCTAGAAGGGTATAACGGGCGCTCATTGGTCATGGCTGAGGTTGTTGGGAATGATGTGTTGGAGTTGTTTACAGATGCGGCCAGCGGTGTTGGTTTTGGAGCCTAATTCAAGGGTCAGTGGTGTGCGTCTCGCTGGCCTGGGGAGTGGGTGTCTGATGGCTTGGTGCGCAACATAACATTGTTGGAGATTTTTCCGATCCTTGTGGCAGTGCATTTATGGGGGCAGGAGTTTCGGGATCGTCGGGTGCGGTTCAACTGTGATAACATGGGAGTTGTTTGTGCAATTAATGGGCTTACTGCATCCTCTCCTCCTGTCGTTCGAGTTTTGCAACGTTTGGTTTTGCTGTGTTTGGCATTAAATGCGCACGTGACAGCGACGCATGTTCCGGGAGTGAAGAATGATATAGCTGATTCTCTTTCTCGTTTACAGTGGGATCGTTTTCGCTCTTTGCCCCCGGAAGCGGAGTACGAAGGCTTAGCTTGTCCGGAGGAGCTGTGGAAGGTGGTTTACGGTCCGCAGAGTCACTGATTAGGACATCATTGGCCCCAAAAACTTGGGCGGCTTATCAGGCAGTGTGGCTTAATTGGGAGGAGTTTTTAGCGAAAATTCCAGTTGTGGGACAAGGGGTGGATCAACAAAGGTCCTTGTTGGCTTGGTTGGGGCAGGAAGCGAGGGAAGGATGGTCTTGTGCTAAAGTATCGCGGGTTTTGGCAGCATTATCTTTTGGTTTCTGTTTGCGTGGGAATTTTGATTTGTCTAAGACCTTTTTGGTACAGCAGGCGGCGAAAGGTTTTCGTCGAACAAAGGGGCTTGGTGACACGAGGCGCCCGGTATCTTTTGCTTTGTTGGAACGGTTGGGTTTTATTTTGGATACGGTGTGTTCCTCTCGTTTTGAGGTTCTATTGTTCCGTTTGGCTTTTTCGTTGGCATTTTTTGGGGCCTTGCGGGTGGGCGAGCTGGTTTCGTGTAATAAGCAGGGGGTAGGCGGTTTGTTGGCTAAAGACGTGCTATTGACGGCGGGTGGAGTTGAATTTTGGCTGCGTAGGTCTAAAACAGATCAGGAGGGGAAGGGCCGTCGGGTCGTGTTGGGCAGTGTACCGGAGTATTCGATGTGTCTGGTGTTATGCTTGAAGAGTTTTTGGGAATTGGGCCCCGGATTGGGGGGCTCATTGTTGTGCCATGCTGATGGCGGTAGCCTGTCTAGGTATCAGTTTAACGCCATTTTCAAGAAGTCCATTCAAGCTTTGGGTTTGGATGAATCTCGTTTTGGGACTCATTCTTTCCGTATTGGTGCTGCGACTGAAGCGGCTGGTAGGGGTTTGGGTGCGTCATCGATTCAACGTATTGGGGGTTGGAAGTCTAATCGATTTCGGAGTTATATTAGGCCTTAATTCGCGATGTGGGTGTGTTGGCCTTTCTGTTGGGGATGTGTGACTATTGGTAATAGTTTTTGAGGGTGTTCTTTTGGTATGTTTAGCATTGTTTTCTCGTTTCAGGTATCGCCCCCCTGCTGGTTTGGATTTTCGGTCATTCCTTTGTCCACTGGGGAGCTTTGCGAGCTGACGTCAGGACTGATGGTCGGCAATTGGGTTTTCCCCGGCCTATGGTGGTGGTGCGATGGCTCGGTTTCCGAGGAATGCAGTGGAAGAGGGTTTTGCCTGAAATTCATGGTTGCGCTCGTTTGGACCGTGCTCCTGATATTTTGGTACTCCATGCAGGGGGAATGATCTTGCGGTGCGACCCTTCCGGGAATTAGTAAAAGACATTAAGCAGGATTGCTTGGGGTTATGGGTGTTATATCCGATGGTCATTTTGGTTTGGTCCGAAATTGTTCCACGCAGGCGTTGGCGGAACATGAGGTCCCTGGCTAAGATTAATAAGGCCAGGATAAAGGTTAATAGGGCTGTGTCTTCTTTCATGGCTCGGAACGGTAACGTGTCTGTGCGACATTTTGATTTGGAGAAGGGTGAAGGAGATTTTTGGTTGGCTGATGGGGTTCATCTGAATGCCGTTGGTTCGGATATTTGGGCTTTGGGTATTCAGGAGGGTATTGAAAGGGCCATAGCTTTGCAGGTTTAGGGGGTCTCGGGCCATTGAGGTTTCAATGGTGCCCTCGTTGTGGCGGCTCAAGGGGGTGGGGAGAGAGTCCTTGAAGTTGTTGGAAATTGGTTTGTGGGACTCTGTTTAGGGTCTCCACTGTTTGAAGTTACGTGGTGGTGATCTGGTGAATGGTGGAAGGGGAGTTCACATGGAGTGGGCGGATCCCCAAGTAATTGGGTGAACAGCACACCTCAATGGTGGTGCTCCCGAGCCTGTGGGGTAACGGCTGGGAGTAAGAGGTTGGGTGTTGTGCACAGGATATTGGTTCAATTCACCATGATCTTTGTAGCTTCAAGGACTCCTCCCTAATGTTGTTATGGTATATGTTAATTATTGTTAATATTGTTTGTATTTAAATAAAGGCTGCTGTGGCCATATATATTCCAAAGATTTACTGTCTCTCATTATTGGGGAGAGGATATCGGGGAGTATCCTGATAATGGGGAAGGGGCTCAGTTCGGGAGTCCTTGGTTCCGTACGAGTAAACAGCTCGACTATACCAACGTCAAGTAATGGCCGGAGCAGAGCCTCCCTCCCCTCAAGAAAGAGGCGTGGGCGGAGGCCGGCATGAGGGGGTTTGGAGGAGTTTACAAAGAGGGAGGAACATTTAAATGAGAGGGGGTGGTGGGGGTTTATAAGGCAGTGATGGGGAGGATCCAGGTGTCAGTTCCTGTCTTGCCCCATCAATAGTCCCGCCCTCCCTCCCTGTTTGATGAGGTTGTTTATTTTGTATAATTTTGGGTCATGGCGGCTCAAGGGGGTGGGGAGAGAGTCCTTGAAGTTGTTGGAAATTGGTTTGTGGGGACTCTGTTTAGGGTCTCCACTGTTTGAAGTTACGTGGTAATGAGTAAATGATGTGCACACTGTTAGTCAATAGTTGGTGCTGGCTGAACCAAGAAACCAATATAATAGAGAAAAACAGCCGCACTCAATGTTGATTGTGAAGCAAGATAAGTTCCATTTTATTACATCAAACTATATACAAAAGCCACAGTCCGTGTGGTGTGAACGGATAAGAGAACGGATAAGAGAAGTAGGGGTTAACGTTTCGACCGTATGGTCTTTCTCAAAACCTCACTGGAGATGGATGATAGAGAGGAAATGGTTTAGGAAGGAACAATGTCCCTTGAAGGCTGTATTTGGAAACAAGTAGGAGCGTTCCGTTCAGTGGCTGTAGTGTGTGCCACTACAGCCACTGAACGGAACGCTCCTACTTGTTTCCAAATACAGCCTTCAAGGGACATTGTTCCTTCCTAAACCATTTCCTCTCTATCATCCATCTCCAGTGAGGTTTTGAGAAAGACCATACGGTCGAAACGTTAACCCCTACTTCTCTTATCCGTTCTCTTATCCGTTCACACCACACGGACTGTGGCTTTTGTATATAGTTTGATGTAATAAAATGGAACTTATCTTGCTTCACAATCAACATTGAGTGCGGCTGTTTTTCTCTATGAAGTTACGTGGTGGTGATCTGGTGAATGGTGGAAGGGAGTTCACATGGAGTGGGCGGATCCCCAAGTAATTGGGTGAACAGCACACCTCAATGGTGGTGCTCCCGAGCCTGTGGGGTAACGGCTGGGAGTAAGAGGTTGGGTGTTGTTCACAGGATATTGGTTCAATTCACCATGATCTTTGTAGCTTCAAGGACTCCTCCCAGGGGCGGAACTATCGTGGAAGCAGGGGAAGCAGCTGCCATAGGGCCCGGGCTAGCAGGGGGCCCGTCCCTGCTGCAGCTGTCTCCCCTGCGGCTGTGTTCCGCCGCCCATGGCCTGAGAGTCGGCGGTTCCCTGTGCTGGCTGTCATGCTGACAGCCGGTGCAGAGAAGCTGCTGCGTGCCGTCTCCCAGGAATCAATTGCACTGGTGTCTATACAGACGCCAGTACAATTGAAGCTCTGACCGCCGGGTCAGAGCGACGTCTGCAGCGTGATCATGTCATGTGATCACGCTGCTGACGTCACTCGTCGGCGGCGCCCAGAAGGGTGAAGACTGGTGGTGAGTGTGCTCCACTGTGGAGCTGAAGATACCACCGAAGATTAACGGGGGCACATACTGTGTGAGTGATAACTCTGCATTCTTGGCTGCATTACTACTTGAGGGGCACATTACTACTGATGGGAGAATAAGAGGGCTTATTACTAGTTATGGGGGCATAATGTGCCTGCATTAATAGTTATGCGGGACATGGTTACTAGTAATGGTAGCATAAGGGGCTGCATTGCTACCAGTCCATTATATTATATTGTGTTTCCATAATGTCTGCTTTAAATACAGCTCTGATTTGGGCAAAAAGCTGGCCGTTATGAGACTGAATAGTATTTTTGGGCCTAGAGAATTGCTGTGATTTGCTCCGCCCACTGCTATTGGCTCCGCCCACTATCAGAACCCCCCCCGCCCGCCCGTTTGGGAGAGGGGGCCCCGTTCAAAATTTTGCTGTGGGGCCCCGCCATTTCTAGTTACGCCACTGACTCCTCCCTAATGTTGTTATGGTATATGTTAATTATTGTTAATATTGTTTGTATTTAAATAAAGGCTCCTGTGGCCATATATATTCCAAAGATTTACTGTCTCTCATATTGGGGAGAGGATATCGGGGAGTATCCTGATAATGGAGAAGGGGCTCAGTTCGGGAGTCCTTGGTTCTGTACGAGTAAACAGCTCGACTATACCAACGTCATGCAGGACACATATTGAACAGTGTGGTATCTCCGTCAGACCCCTCAACTATCATGGGCTACAAATTGTGGCATTTCAGGCCTCCATTCAACTGTTTTTGCTGTCTGTTACCCTAGTTCTATACACTATTTTGGGTTAAAAAAACAAAAAATCAGGCCACATATTGAACAGTGTGATATCTCCATAAAATACCTCATCTAGCTGTGGGCTACAAACTGTGGCATTTCAGGCCTCCATTCAACAGTTTTTGCTGCCTGTTACCTTAGTTATATACACTATTTTGCTGTAAAAAACAAAAAAATACAGGCCACATATTGAACAGTGTGGTATCTCCGTAATACGCAGCCTTCAGTTGTCCATACCCCAGTCATTGGAATGCAAGCAGAAATACGCAGCCAAAGCCCCACAGGTCACAGTACTAAATTCACACATTTCTCATCTGCTAGCACTCAAAATGTTGCCTTTTCGGCTCATGGAGATGGAAGCTTTCCGCAACCTGAAGACTGCAACTGTTCCAAGGTACTCGGTCCCCAGCCGCCACTATTTCTTGCAGTGTGACATCCCGGCATTACACAAGCACGTGTCCCACAAAATTACCCGTGCCCTCAACAATGCTGTTACTGGGAAAGTCCACCTAACCATGGACACGTGGACAAGTGCTTGTGGGCAAGGACGGTACTTCCCTGACGGCACGCTGGGTTAACATAGTAGAAGCCAGTACCCAAGTCAGACCTTGTGATGGAACACGTTTTCCCGACGCCGAGGATTATGGGCCCTACGTCAGTCAGGGTTGCCCCCACAGTCTACAGCTTCTGCACCTCCTCCTTCTCCTCCTCCTCTTCAGCTTCCATCTCCAAAATGAGCAACATCAGTCACAAGCTTGAAGCACTGCAGCACTGCCTTTGCCAAGCGGCAACAGGCTGTGCTGAAGCTAATATGCTCAGGCGACAAACCGCACAATGCTGAAGAGTTGTGGACATCTCTGAAAGAGCAGTCAGATCTGTGGCTGACACCGCTGAACCTACAGTCAAGCATGATCGTGTGTGACAATGGCCGGAAACTGGTGGTGGCTCTGAGGCGAGGCGAGCTCACACGTACCATGCCTGGCCCATGTGGTTAACCTCGTGGTTCAGCGGTTTCTTAAAACCTACCCGGAGCTGCCAGATCTGCTTGTGAAAGTACGCCGACTGTGTGCCCATTTTAGAAAGTCAGCTACAGCTTCAGCCGCTTTTGCCGTTCTTCAGCAGTGTTTGCAGCTTCCGGCTCACCGACTGGTGTGTGATGTCACCACATGTTGGAACTCTGCACTGCATATGTTGGAAAGGATTTGTGAGCAGAAGAGAGTAGTTGTTGACTACCAGCATCAACAAGGCTGCCAGTATTCAGTTCAGACTCCACACATAAGACCTCAGGAGTGGACATGGATGTAGACATATGTACCATCCTGCAAAACTTTGAGTACTCCACCAAGATGGTGAGCGGCGATTACGCCATAATTAGCATCACCATCCTGCATCTCAGCATTCTGAAAAGCTCTCTGTTCACAATGAAAGAGGATGCATTGCAGACGGAGCACGATGATATGGAGCAAGGAACTACACAGGGTGATTACCCACAGCCCAGCCTCATGTCATCCCAATGTGGATTGGTTGACAATGAGGAAGAGAAGGAGGAAGAACAGGAGCTAGTTTCATGCGCTACAGACGGTACTACAAGCACAACTGGTACTACAAGCACAACTGTCATACTGTCTGTTCAGCATGGATGGCCTGAGGACAGGGAGGAGGAGGACAGCATGGTCAGTCATATTGTAGGTGAGAACAAGGAAATCTTAACACCTGATTGACAAGCATGATATACATGGAGCAATTAGCATATCATATTGGTAAGTAGTGCTCCAAATATACAAGGACTAATAGAATATAATTCGACTGCAAATTATTTCTAAAAAATGCCACCACCACAACAACCAGTCACAGAATCAAATTGAATAGGTATAAAATGGAATATTTTATTAAATCACAAAAATCTAAAATATTATAACAACAAGACAGGACAAGAGTCAGGTGAAGGTAGAAATACAAATATCACATGAAGGTAAACCCATCAACACTTACTGGGATATCCAGTGGTGACTCCCCATATAAGATACAATGGTATATGAGCATGTATAAAAGTATACTGTGGTATATACGGCCACATTAATCTGATTGATGCAAGAAAAATTATGGGACACACCGCGGATGCATAGAAATAGAATCAACATATGTGCACATTAGTCAAGTATATGAAACAACATACCGCGATATGGACAGGGAGACACCACCGGTAATCACCAGCAACCCCGATGCACGTTTCGGAGATTGCTCTCCTTCCTCAGGGGGCGTGCATCCGCGGTGTGTCCCATGATTTTTCTTGCATCAATCAGATTAATGTGGCCGTATATACCACAGTATACTTTTATACATGCTCATATACCATTGTATCTTATATGGGGAGTCACCACTGGATATCCCAGTAAGTGTTGATGGGTTTACCTTCATGTGATATTTGTATTTCTACCTTCACCTGACTCTTGTCCTGTCTTGTTGTTATAATATTTTAGATTTTTGTGATTTAGTAAAATATTCATTTTATACCTATTCAATTTGATTCTGTGACTGGTTGTTGTGGTGGTGGCATTTTTTGAAACAAGGAAATCTTGCCTGTTTGCAGTCTGGCATGCATGGCAGACTTTATGTTGCGCTGCCTTTCCTGTGACCCTCGCATTATCAATATTATCATTATTGGTTGGTGACACTTCTAGGCCCACGCTACAAAGAGAACTTTCAATCTCTTCTTGCAGAGGCAGATAGGTGTACTAAAATGTTGCAGTACCAGAGGGCCACTGTTGCTGAATTATTAAAAAAATTCCCATCTGAAAGCGCTGGCAGCAGAGGTCACAGTTCGTTGGACAACCAAGGAGTAGAGGCAAGAGAGACAACTCCAATCCAGCAGAGGCAGGGTAACACTGGCAAAGTTCTGGGACACTTTTCTCAGACCCTCCCATCGCCCTGGCCAACAGGCGCAGGGTACTCTCACAAGGAGGGGTACTCTCACAAGGAGTACAAAGTTTGGGAAGTTGTTGAGGGAGTACCTTTGCGGACCGTACCAAAGTCCTCCATGATTCCTCTGTGCCTTTTAATTATTGGGTATCTAAGCTGGACACGTGGCATGAACTGGCTCTCTACGCCTTGGAGGTCCTGGCCTGCCCTGCCGATAGCGTTTTGTCAGAGCAGATTTTTTGTGCCGCTGGTGGAATTATAACTGATAAGTGCATCCGCCTCTCAACTGAAAATACTGACAGGCTGACTCTTATAAAAATGAACAAGGGCTGGATTGGGCCAGACTTCTCTATACCACCGAATGATAACAGCGAGACAACCTGCAAAACAGTGTCTTTTTTTGGGAGGTGTATTCCCATGCACCTCTTCACACCCACATATGGGTATACGCTTCCTGAATTTGGCTGTTTGGTGTGTTATCGTCCTCCTTCTCCTCATCATCCACCACCACTAGATCACCATGGTGACCGTGATCTGTGATACAACAGCCAACTTATTGTGTAAAAAGGTGTTTTTGATGCCCTTTAAAAAAATGTTTACACAGTATATTGAAGTGTACCCCCCAGGGAAAATGTTTGTCAGCCCATACACTTAGTGTATGGACATTCCAAGTATAGGAGACCCGCTCCTTTAAGTTGGGAACATTTCCAACTTTCCAACTGCAATTTTTTGGAGGCCATCCTCCATGTCTCTTCAGGCACCACCACTAGAACACGAGGGTCAATATGTTCCATGATGCTACAGGCACTATATTTTTTGCAAGGGTGTTTATGATGGCCATAAATAAAATATTTACACAGTAGTTTTTGTGCACCCCCCTGGGGGGAATTGTTAGTCAGCCAATACACTTACTGTATGGGCATACAAGTATAAGAGACACGCTCCTTTGTAATGGGAACAGAATTTTAGGAGGCCTTTGGGTATTGGGGTGCGTCCAAATTTGTGGCAGGCCTTACTTTCACTGCATAGGCAAACAGTATGTGAGACCCACTTCATAATAATGTGAACTTTGTTGGTTGTTCATCTTTCAACAATGCAATTCTCCACTGCCAGTTCTTCAGCCTCAACGCTGCAATGCTACAATGCAGGGTCTTCAGCCTCAACACTGCAATTGTGCACTGCAGGTTTTCAGGCTCACCACTGAAATTCACCAATGCAGGTTTTTCAGCTTCAACATTGCAATTCTCCATTGCTGGTCCTTCAGGCTCAACACTGAAATGCTCCACTGCTGGTCCTTCAGCCTCAACACTGACATTCAACAATGCAGGTTTCTTCAGCCTCAACAATGCAATTCTCCACTGCAGTTTCTTCAGCCTCAACACTGAAATTCTCCACTACAGGTTTTCCAGACTCAACACTGACATTCTCCACTGCCAGGTTTTCATCCTCAACACTGACATTCTCCAATGCAGGTTCTTCAGGCTCAACAATTCACTGCGTAGCCAAACAATATGGGAGTCCAAATTACTAGGAACAATGCTTTCAGGTGGCCATCCAGTACGTTGGTTCAAAGGGTTATTTGGGTGCGTGTAACGTTGGGGCAGGGCAAGCCTTGCATTCAATGCCTAGGCAAACAGTATGGCAGTACCAAATAAAGCTTAATGGGAACTTTGGTTTAATGTGGCCATCCAGTACGTGGGTTCAAAGGCTTATTGGGGTGCATGTAACTTTGGGTCAGGGCAGGCCTTGCATTCAATGCATAAGCAAACAGTATGGGAGTACCAAATAAATACTTAGAAATTTGGTTGCATGTGGTCATCCATGATGTCTGTTCAAAGGGTTGTTGGGGTGCATCCTAATTTTGGGCAGCCCTGCCACTCACTGCATACGCAATAACATATAATGGACCCACTGTTCAATAATGGGAACAACAAAGCATAGCCGGCTGATGGCTCTCTAAGAAAAGTGAGGGCCCACTGCTGGCACTATAAAAATAGACTTTGTGACTTTCAGAGTCCCTCCTTCATAAATTGAAACAGAATGTGCCAGATGATGTGTCACACACCACATGGCCAAATAAGGTTGTAAAATGTTAAAATAACATTTCCCAGTGAATGCATTTGTCTTGGTTTAAAGCAATGGTAAAGTTGAAAAACGCATCAAAAACGCGACGTGTGAACGTAGCCCAAGTGGTGGAGATACATTTTTTGGGGGGGTTATTTATTTTGCCTTACATACAAATAATTACCCTGAAAAGGATGTTCCTTAACATATTTCACAGGAAAATCCATTTTGGTATCGTTTTTGCATGTTTTACTGTGCACCTGTAAAAGTGGCGTAATACTCTAACAGCATTGAAAACAGCTATGAGCTGGGTGTCAGAAATGCTTCCAGGGATATTCCCCATGATGTTCCCATGTCATCTGACCACTGTTTACATCAATTTCAGACGTTTTTAGACCATAAAAGGACCACCGGGGTTTCACGGCAAAAATGCTCGGTTTCCCATAGACTTACATTGGGCTCGTTGCTCGGTTCGAGCACCTAAGCATTTCAATATGCTTGACCCGAGCAACAACAGCACCCGAGCATTTTAGTGCTCACTCATCAGTAATTACCACCTACCCACATACACCTCAAACACCTGGACTATTCCCCCTCCCACCGCTACCTCACTTTTTCTCACTCATGTTGAATGTACCCTTCCCGTATTTTTACCTGCCTGCTGTTTCATAACCCTAGGCCCAGACCTGTTAGTCACCTGTCACTATATTAACAATCCGTATTTATTTGCTGAGACAGTATGGCTGAACCACCCAATTATCACAAAGGATTTATATGCTGAAATGTGGAATAGTGGCTGGACCTCTCAATTAGCTAAAAGGATTTAGATGCTGAAATATTGACTGGTGACTGGACCACCCAATTAGCACAAAGGATTTTTATGCTGAAGTGGTGACTAGTCGCTGTAGCACAGAATCAGCAGCACTATGGGTTTATATGCTGAAGTGGTGACTTGTGGCTGCACCACAGAATTAGCACAAAGGATTTATATTCTGGAAGGTTGATATGACACAGGATCCTATCTATCTGTACTAGCTGAGAATAAACCGCCTAGCTATCTATCTGACTACTTGCAGCAGTGGCCTCTCTATGCTGTTACACTCACAAAGTGGCGCCAAAGTCACATGTCTACTTTTTATATGGAGAGGGACATGGACTTCAGCAGCCAATAACACAAGCCCTTGTATCTGAACGTTGTGGATGGTTTCTGGGCCCTGATTGGCTGGCGAAATCTCCACGCATTAAGTTAATTAAAAAAAAAGAATAACAGTCCGCAACTCCTCTGACCACTCCCCACCCTCTCCCCTCAACAATCACATTCCCCCACTCATCATACAGCACCACTATCCTAGCCAAAGTCCTAACAAAAGCATTAGTGAAAACGCAATCATTTACCGAACTTTGGCCAAATTTTGCCAATTTTGAGGAAAATGCTTGGGAATCAGAACAAGAATCCAAATGTGCAAGGTCGTGCTGAATTTGAGATTGGCGAACAAGTTTGCTCATCTCTACTCATCATCACCAAAAATATTAATTCACTTATTTAATTCTTGCTTCTCATATTATGTTGTGGCTCACAATCTAATTTAACTTGCTTAGATATGCACACACTAGGGCCAATATCATGGAACCTGTAGACAAGAAAAGTCTTGAGCCCCCGTCTCACACAGCGATCTCGCTAGCGAGATCGGTGCTGAGTCACTAGTTTTGTGACGCAGCAGCGATCTCCCCAGCGATATCGCTGTGTGTGACATTCAGCGACGATCAGCCCCCCTGCCGGGTATCGCTGATCGTCGCTGAATGTCCTGGACATTTTTTTGATCGCTGGTCTCTCGCTGGCCAGCACGCATTGCTGCGTGTGACAGGCAGGAGACCAGCGATCCGCTGGTAACCAAGGTACACAGCGGGTTTCCAGGCGTGGGGCTGTGCCTGGAAACCCGATGTGTACCTTGGATACCAGCGCCCTGATGCAGGGAGCTTGTAACCAAGGTACGCAGCTGGTTTTCAGGCACCGCGCAGCACCTGGAAACCCGACGTGTACCTTGGTTACCAGCTCCCTGCAACAGGCTGAAAAAGCAAGTAAGACAGAAAGGAAACATCTAGAGGCTTGGATTTTAGTATGATTTTTCGGGAGTAAGACAATAACATTTTGACATAAAGTCGTTGATATGTCTATTACATTTTCAATTTAGATCAAGGTTTCTAAAAGTATAGTCATTGTTTAATGTTCATGTAACTTTTAATCTACTATTAAGCATATTTTCCTGCTAGGACACAGAGTTAAAATATTTCAACTTTGTAAGGATATTATATGGTATGTAGACAAATCATATGAGATACTGGTTAGTATAAATTCAATTCCTCCATTTATTAATAATGTCTTGTTTTTTGTACCAGTGAAATTGAAGATGGTTCTAGACAAGAACTGAATGTGATAAAAGGTATACTACTCCTAATACAGGCAGTCCATGACTTATGAACATTTGACTTACGTATGACCACCAGTCACCAGTTGCGAACATCACATGTTCAAAATGAAAAAAAATAACTTCACCTCTTAACATTCCAGCCAAACCGCCGCTCACCACCCGCCATCTGGTCCTCTTCTTTCCGCCACCATTGTGTGCCGCATCCCTGGCCTCTTCATTATACAGTCATGGCCAAAAGTTTTGAGAATGACACAAATATTAATTTTTACAAAGTCTACTGCTTCACTTTTTCTAATGGCAATTTGCATATACTCCAGAATGTTATAAGAGTGATCAGCTTAACAGCAATTACTTGCAAAGTCAATATTTGGCTAGAAAATTAACTTTATCCCCCAAAACACATTTCAACATCATTGCAGCCCTTCCTTAAAAGGACCAGCTAACCTCTTTTCAGTGATTGCTCCATTAACACAGGTGTGGGTGTTGATGAGGACATGGCTGGAGATCAATCTGTCATGATAAGTAAGAATGACACCACTGGACACTTTAAAAGGAGGCTGGTGCTTGGCATCATTTTTTCTCTTCTGTTAACCATGGTTATCTCTAAAGAAACACGTGCAGTCATCATTGCAATGCACAACAATTGCCTAACAGGGAAGAGTATCACAGCTAGAAAGATTGCACCTCAGTCAACAATCTATCGCATCATCAAGAACTTCAAGGAGAGAGGTTCCATTGTTGCCAAAAAGGTTTCAGGGTGCCCAAGAAAGACCAGCAAGCGCTAGGACCGTCTCTTAAAAGTGTTTCAGCTGCGGGATCGGGCTACCAGCAGTGCAGAGCTTGCTCAGGAATGGCAGCAGGCAGGTGTGAGTGCATCTGCATGCACTGTGAGGCAGAGACTCTTGGAGCAAGGCCTGGTCTCAAGGAGGGCAGCAAAGAAGCCACTTCTCTCCAGAAAAAACATCATGGACAGACTGATATTCTGCAAAAGGTACAGGCAGTGGACTGCTGAGGACTGGGGTAAAGTTATTTTCTTTTGATGAATCCCCTTTTCGATTGTTTGGGACATCAGGAAAATGCCTCATTCGGAGAAGACAAGGTGAGCGCTACCACCAGTCTTGTCTCATGCCAACTGTTAAGCATCCTGAAACCATTCATGTGTGGGGTTGCTTCTCAGCCAAGGGAATCGGCTCTCTCACAGTCTTGCCTAAAAACACAGCCATGAATAAAGAATGGTACCAGTATGTCCTCCAAGAGCAACTTCTCCCAACCCTCCAAGAGCAGTTTGGCAATCAACAATGACTTTTCCAGCATGATGGAGCACCTTGCCATAAAGCAAAGGTGATAACTAAATGGCTTAGGGAACAAAACATAGAGATTTTGGGTCCATGACCTGGAAACTCCCCAGATCTTAATCCCATTGATAACTTGTGGTCAATCATCAAGAGACAGGTGGACAAACAAAAACCTAAAAATTCTGACAAAATGAAAGCATTGATTGTGCAAGAATGGACTGCTATCAGTCAGGATTTGGTCCAGAAGTTGATTGAGAGCATGCCAGGGAGAATTGCAGAGGTCCTGAAGAAGAAGGGTCAACACTGCAAATATTGACTTGCTGCATTAACTCATTCTAACTGTCAATATAAGCTTTTGTTACTCATATGTTTGCAATTATTATATTTCTGTCTGTGATAAAAACATCTGTCAAACACACATAAAAACCAGAGGGCAGCAGATCATGTGAAAATATAATATTTGTGTCATTCTCAAAACTTTTGGCCATGACTGTAGACTAGGACTTTCGACTACATCCAGGCCTGGATGCGACCTGAAGTCCTGGCATATAGTAAAGAGGCTGCAGATATGGCACTCAACAGCGGAAAGAAAAAGACCAGATGGCGGTCATTGGGGTGGCAAAAAAGGAAAGCCATATTGTGAGTATTGGTAAAAAGCTAATACTCATTTCTCGAACCACTTTGCTACCCACCATTTGGTCCTCTTCTCTCCACCGTGGTGCTGCACTTCTCTGGTCTTTTCATTAAAAGCCAGAGATTCTGACGACTTCTAGGTCTTGGAGGTCATTTCGCAAGGATAAGGTCCCTGCGCACATCTTGACATCACTATGTCATGACCTTATTATAGGCAGTAACCTCAGAAGCCTGGATGCAGCTGGAAGTATTGGCCTACAGTTAAGAGGCTGGAGCGAGTTGGGTGGAGAGATCAGTGATGAGTTAAGTATTAATTTATTTTAAGTTGTGAAAAGAGGTTTTTCAATCCAACAAAGCGAATTAAAAGCAAAAATACTTTATTATGACTTCATTAAAATAGTTGCTTGGGAATAAAAAGTATATTTGACACGTTTTAAGTCTAGCTGACTCTTAATCATAGATATAGCAGATATTTTATTTGTTTTGCAGGTTCTGTTCCAACTCCACTCCACTTCAAATTACGAACAAAGCTACAGAACCTATTTAGTTGTTAACCCGGGGACCGGCTATAAATTTCATAATTTTCATGTGTTTACAATTGTCTAAGGCCTGTTTCACACATCAGTTTTTTGCAATCAGGCACAATCCGTCCAATTGCTAAAAAGACGGATCCGGCTTAGATTGTAAAAAACTGATGTGCCGGATCCGGTTTTTAGCCGGAAAATGTATTGCACGCATGTCTAGCACGGAGGAGAGAGAGAGAGACCATGGTTTCCAGAATCCGGATCAGTCTTTTGGCAGATTGCACAAAAGACTGATACGGTAACATAGACTTCTATTGTTTCCGGCCTCCTGATGCGCCGCTTCAGGCGCTGTCAGGCGTTTCCGGCAGAATTAAAACGTTACATGATGCGTCCTGTCTGGCCGCCGGAATTAAAATCTATGACGGATCCGGCAGAAAACGGACTAAACTCAATGACATGTGGCGCAATCCTGCGCTAATGCATGTCAATGAGAAAAAAACGGATCCGGCGGTAAAAAAAACTGATCCGTTTTTTACAAAAACTGCCTGATCGCACCTGACGGAAAAAAACTGATGGGTGAAACTAGCCTAACTGATTAACTTTTCTTTAACATCTATTATTAACAGATTTTCATTTTTAACATTGATTTCCACCTATTTTCACCTTTGCATAAAGAAATATTTACAGGTTAGCTATTTCCAGTTTTCTCACTTGTTTTAATTTTTGGAAAGCGGAGACTAATGTTGCAATATTTTGCACATGTCGTAATTTTAGAAGTGATTGTGAAATTTCTGCCAAAATAAAATGTAAACTGATCATCAATATAATAATTTATGTGGACCTTTGCCTTCGTAACGATGGTTCCTTCTGTTCTCTGGAGTTTTCTTTTGAGTGTCTTGCCGGTGACCTGATACTCCCTTTGATACTATAGCAGTAAATTAGCTTCAATTGGCACATTAAAAACCACCTGATCATTCTATTCAGAGCTGCTGCAGTCTCTCACATGAAGTGTGTGCACCCCCAGCAACATCCTTAACCTTCTATCTTTCCTCTCCTGTGTTTTGTACATCACCATCTAGAATCCTAGCAACTGCATACAAGATCTGCGGGTAGCACCGCTCAATGCTTTGTGGTTTCATGTGTGGATGAAAGTGCAATCTCTTTAAATAATATTTTGCTTAAAGGGATAAGTCCGACTGCACTTAAAAAAGTGACAAGAGCCACGAAAAAAAGCACTAGGATACTGTCAATTGTGTTAATTGTGTCCCTCTCCAAGATGAGAAAGATCCCCAACAAACCTCTCTCTTTCCCTCTGAGCCAGAAGGTCACATTGAGGGTCAGGAGCTAGTAGCTTCCCCTAGGCAAAGCCAAGGGAGACAAACTCTTTCTCCCAGCATCTGCCTGGGCTCCAACCCAAGGAAGACTAGAAGCCATCTAGGTCAACTCCCCTCCAGAGAGAAGAGAGCCAGAGGTCAGGGGGAGCAGAACTTGATGGCTAAGCACTCCCCCCTAGACCTATCAGGAGGAAACCCACAAGATAACCGCATTCTGACAAATCCTAGAGACAAAGACATACGTGCAATGGTTGAAACACAAGTGAAAAACAATTAAATAAATAGTGAAGGATATCTAGTGTAATACTAGCATGACCTTCAACCAAGAATTTAGAAACTCCCTATCCTAATTAAAAAGCCCGTAAAATGGTGTGTGCTGAAAAAAAAAATAAAAGGGTTATGTGCAGGGCAAATGTGCCAAAACTCTAGTAGGTTTCCAGCACAAAGTGAGTTAGGGCATCCCAGAGTCACCACTCCTGGGGCACTTCTCACATCAGGATTTCAAACTTACCTGACCTAATGGTTAGAGGACCAGGCTTTCCACTGGATGACTATATGAGCCACCCGGTGTACTTCCCAGGGCACTATACAAGTGTGCATGATGTATCAACCTATTAGGGTAGCCAAGGTCAAAGCCGAATTTTTGAATAAAGAGGGTCCTCTCTCATGGCCACACCTATATTCCCTTGTGGCGCATGACAGTGCACCAATCATGAGCTAGATCCTATGGTTATGCCATGAATGAGATGGGAATATCCCTTTACGTAACATATACACAGTGTAATCTCTGATAATGTCTGAATAATATAGTATTACAAATCCCCAATGGAGGATGGGGTGTTCCACAGATAAGCAAATTTTTTGTCTAGTTTTTGATGTTCTTCCCTATCTTTCAGTTGCGCATTATTCTTTTAATTTGTGCCTTTTTTCAAGAGATTCTGTCATGTTTTTTGAATTTTAAAGACATGGCTATCATGGTGCTGCAATGCAGATTAAGTTTATAACTTCTTTTATGAAATCTGAATTCTCATTCTTCAGTTAAAAGCAGTGATGACTCAATTTAGCATGGGGGTGCTCAGGTACGCTCGCTAGTCAATCGAGTATCGCGGGTGCTGGAGCGCCATGCTCGAGTCCCCACCCTGCATGTTTCGAGACTGTTAGCCCATAAACATGTGGAGAAGGCCTGTCATACACGATAATGCTGTAGTCATGTTGGCTACTGGCATTACGGTGATTGTCCTGCCGCATCGCGTCATCGAGTCTTATATAAGACTCAGTGACAAGATGATCAGCACACTCTTCTCTGGAAACAGTTCATGGAGAGTTGATCTAGGAGGGAGAGCTTAGATTGGAGCAGGCATATAGGCAGTGTTTAATTGCTATTGCAGTACTTGTATACCACTGCTGCACCAATAAAATAAAAGTCCTTTTTAGGGTGACCACTGTCACCTGAATTCCTTGTAGGGAAAGCTGGTGGAAGAGGGATAGTTTTAGATTAGAAGCATATGGGCAGGGTTTAATGCCTTATAATGCTTCTATAGGCATACTGCTGCAGCCTAAAACAGGCTACATATTTTCTTTTTCCTATTAATACTGAAAAGTTTGTAGGCATATATTTTATGCCTAATTTAAAATGCGTAAGGTATTCGGTAAGGGACAGGGAAGTGGACGTCCAGCTGATGGTGCACGCAGAGGCCGAGGCCGTGTGCCAGTTAAAACTGTGCCTCCTGCAGGATCACAACAAATATGCTTATCCTTGAGACCTAGCTTCCTGTCCCACTCAAAAAAGGGTATATTGTTCATGGTTTCTTCTGCGCACTGCAATACTTTGCTCTGCCCTCATCAGGGCAAATCAGTATGCCTGTGCAGGAGCCGCGACAGGAAGCAAGGAAGATGATAACATCGCAAGAAGATGGGAGGCACCGTACCCGGACCTGCGACGCCCATCGGACCAGACCGCCCCCGAGTGAGTATAATATAACTTGTTTTTCTTATCTTTCAGGTTACATCACGGGCTTATCTACAGCATTCCAGAATGCTGTAGATAAGCCCCTAAAGGTGGTGGCCACATCTTATATCCGAAAAAGGAGGTGACAGGTTTCCTTTAAAAAAGGGAAAATGTTTTTTTCCTCTACTTGTCTTCCAGGGTTATTGCAGTACCACTTTTAATATTTGTCAGTTCTTCGATTTAGTCCATGAGCTTTATGAGCCTAGGAGTCCCACTACCTAACAATTTTAACATGATGTGTACGAGGCCCTCCTTTGTGTCTAATACAGGGTGTATGGGAGTCCCTCTTCCTTCTAATTTTTGGCAGTTCTTGCGTTGTCCACATAGGCTTTGTGAGTTTCAGAGTCCATCCTTCATAAATTAAACTGAATGTGTCTATCTATGTAACATACACGAATGCACAGATAAGGTAGTAAAATGTTAAAATTATACTAACCGGTAACTATCGGTGGGTGTAGTTTTATTCCTGTCTCTACTATGTCATCTACTGTAGTCATAAGCGATAGGAAAAACGGTGAGAGATGGCCAGGTTTATTAAGGGGTTGTGATGATAAAGGCGGACACACACGGACAGAAGCATGGGGGGGTTCACGGATTATGATCCACCACTGCCACCAAATGTGATGAAAACACAGTAAATAAGTCTATTGGCCTTACACTTTACCACAGGAGGGCTTATTTTAGTTATCCCACCACTGCCACCAATATGTCATGAATTACAGGGATTTATGAGTATCCCACTTTCCAGTTCCACTTAGGAACTCGCAGCTCTCTGGCACCCTCCTTACCCTCAGGTCAGTCAGGGAACTGCACCAAGGATAATTAGTCACTGGACGGGCCTGCTTGGATCTGTACTGGCTATTAGGCACACTGCAGTGTAGGGATTATAACTACTCCTAGCTGCAGTCAGGCAATATGCTTATAAAACCCGCTCCATCACTGCCAGCTATACCCAATGCCCAATACACACTTGCTGCCACCAGCCTCTGATTCTAGAACGTGGGGCAGAGGCCACCCCAATTTAGTAGCGTAATTCCTTCGGAGGACGTGCAAATACGTTGTAGAGCAAGGAGAGACAGAACTAGTAATTTTATATTTTACTCCAAAAGGGTAGGCAGTGTTTACAAAAGATCTAAAAGATTTTACAAGATGAGACAATCAAAGTATGCACAAAGCAATTACAAAATAAATAGGATTGAAACATAAACACTCACATGTTGCTTAGATCATTGCATGAAAACTATGCGGTTGGGGAGGGGCGACAGGTCATAATGCATCAGCACAGAATTTCACTGCTTCAGCTTTCCAGGGCAAGAGAGAGCTCAAGATTGACTGACAGTGACTTATACTTCTGGGCTGTGACATCACTAAAGGGGCTGAGTTCCGTGCGTCCTCCCCTTTTCTCTGAGTTGCAACTTTGCTAAGAAAACTTCTTGGCTACATAACTGGGTTGAAGAACCTAGAAGAATAATGGCAGAACCATCACTCATCTTGTTTTGGAGTTAGCTTCCTATCAACTCTAAACACGGCATGGCTATTCAACTTGGTTCAGGAGAAATCCATTTCTCGGATTTTGCGGGTGCTAGACCTTAGAAAAAGGCGCTGTAGTGTAGCTTAAGAATTGCCGGTCCCAAATATGTAATTTTCATATTCGTAACATAAACTAGTGTCAAGTTATGACCTTCTTTAATATCTCCCATACATACAGCAAGCACATGGTTTTTAGACAAAGAATATTCTTGAGGGAGGAGGGAAGAGGAAGGAGTGAGAGGAAGTATTGGGTTACATGCAGGCTAGGAAGACACAGAGCTGCAGATGCTGGCAGGGGGGAAGGAGAGGGGGTCAAACCCTCACAGCTCGTACAGCAGGCTCGGAGTGTGAGTGGCAAATTCTGGGATGGTGTATTATTAAGGGAAATCATAGGTCATGCTTACATTATTGTGACAGGGGTAGAGGAGGCATTTTTTGTTTTTTTTTTCTCTGTTTTAATTTTGCCTTATATATAAATCATTATACAGGAAAGAATGTTTCCTAACATTTTTTACTGTAAAATCGATTTTATCTTTGGTTTTGTATGTTTTATTGTCAGTCTGTAAAAATGGAAGAATACTCTGACAACATTGTTCCCAACAGCATGGTAGTCAGAGATGCATCCAGGCATCTTCCCCATGCTGTTCCCATGCCATTTATTTAAGTGCTGTTTCCATTCATTTCAGCTATTTTCTTGCCTCCCCAGCCCTCCTGTTAGGGTCTTCCAGAAAAATGCTTGAGTTTCCCATTGACTTCCATTATTCTCGATACTCAAGTCGAGCCCGTCCGAGGGTTCAACCTGCTCAACTTGAGTACCGAGCACTTGAGCTCATCACTAATTATAAGCCATTAAAGTTATATGGTAAGGGGGCTCAAGTGCACAGGGGCTGGACGCTGCACTTGGTCTTCTCTTGTCAGTCTGGGTATTCACTGGACCCTTCGTCTGCCTCCAGTTTCAGTGATCTGCTGCTTCTGGCCAAACTCTCATGCATGTGCAGGCGATGCTTGCGCTTATTGATTTCTTGGCTCAATTACGTCACATGGAAGTTACTGTGCATGTGCATGTGCCTTGCCCAGCATTAATGGCACCTGCCAAAATCTCAACTGGTTAATCTGAGTCTCTCATAATATGCTGTACACAGCCAGAGCCTCAAAACATCAAAGAACCAATAACAAGATTTACAATGGGGAAAATAAGTATTTTATACACTGCCAATTTTGCAAGCTTTCCCATCTACAAAAGAATACAAAGATCTGTAGTTTTTAAATTAGGTCCATTTCAACTGTGAGACAGAATCTTAAAAATAAATCCAGAAAATCACATTATATGATTTTTACATAATTAATTTGTATTTTATTGCATGAAATAAGTATTTGATACAATAGTAAAACAAAACTTAATATTTGGTACATAAACCTATGTTTGCATTTATAGAGGTCAGACATTTCCTGTAGTTCTTGACCAAGTTTACATACAGTGCAGCAAGGATTTTGGCCCACTCCTCCATACAGATCTTTTCTAGATCTTTCAGGTTTCGGGGCTGTCACTGTGCAACACTGAGTTTCAGCTCCCTCCAAAGATTTTCTATTGGGTTCAGCTCTGGATACTGGCTAGGCCACTCCAGGACCTTGAAATTCTTCTTTTGGAGCCACTCCTTAGCTGCCCTGGCTGTGTGTTTCAGGTCTTTGTCATGCTGGAAGACCCAGACATGACCCATCTCCAATGCTTTCACTGAGGGAAGGAGATTGTTGGACAAAATATCATAATACATGACCGATCCATTCTCCCTTCAATACGGTGCAGTCATCCTATTCCCTTTGCAGAAAAGCATCTCCAAAGTATGATGTTTACACCACCATGCTTCACGGTTAGTACGGTGTTCTTGGGGTTGTACTCTTCCTTCTTCTTCCTCCAAACACGGTGAGTGGAGTTGATACCAAAAAGTTCTATTTTGGTCTCATTTGACCACATAACCTTCTCCCATGCCTCCTCTGCATCATCTAGATGGTCATTTCTCAAACTTCAAACAGACCTGGACATGTGCTGGCGTGAGCATGGGGATCCTGCGTGCCCTGCAGAATTTTGATCCATGATGGCATAGTGTGTTACTAATGGTGATGTTTGATACTGTAGTCCCAGCTCTCTTCAGGTAATGGACCAGTTCCTCCTGTGTAATTCTGGGCTGATTCCTGACCTTTCTAAGAATCATCCTTATCCCACGAGGCGAGATCTTGCATGAAGCCTCAAACCGAGGAAGATTGACAGTCATCTTGTGTTTCCATTTCCTAATAATTGTGCCAAGAGTAGTTGCTTTCTCACCAAGCTACTTGCCTATTGGCCAGTAGCCCATCCCAGCCTTGTGCAGGTCTCCAATTTTGTCCCTAGTGTTCTCAGACAGCTCTTTGGTCATGGCCATGGTGGAGAGGTTGGAGTGTGATTTTATTGAATGTGTGGACAGGTGTCTTTTATACAGGTAACAAATTCAAACAGGTGCAATTATTAAATTAATGAATGCAGAGTGGTAGGGCTTCTTAAAGAAAAACTAACAAGTCTGTGAGAGCCAGAATTCCTGCTGGTTGGTGATCAAATACTTATTTCATACAATAAAATGCAATTTAATTATTTAAAAATCATGCAATGTGATTTTCTGATTTTTATTTTTAGATTCTGTCTCTCACAGTTGAAGTGTATCTATGACAAAAATTACAGACCTCTCCATTTTTTGCAAGTGGGAAAACTTGCAAACTCTGCAATGTATCAAATACTTATTTTCCCCCACTGTGAAATATATATTGTTTCTATCATCCTCTTTCTAATCTCAAGCCATGGCATCTTGATGGATGAGTGCTCTATAGGAAAGATCGATCTTGTGCAAGCCTAGATAGGTCCACCAGGGTCTTCTCCGCCGTTATCTTGAGAGCATCAAGTCACTGAGTTACTGGTCTTCCTGTTTGCCTTGTTCCTTCTATTCTTCCGACCATGATGTCCTTCTCCAGTGTTTGCTCTCTTTGTATAATGTGTCCAAAGAAGAAAAACTGGTCAAGATCTGTGCAGCTGTTTTACTTCATGATGGACATGAAAATGTAAGAAAAAAATGTGAGATTCATGTGTATAATGGAGCAGTAGGACTAGGATGTGTTTTGCCATCCTCCTTCTACTATTCCATTATACACAGGAATCTCTTTTACATTTTTCTTTCATAATTATGTCCAATATGAAGTGAAACAGTTGCACAGATCTTAACCAGTTTTCCATGTGGAACATGCTTGTCTCCTAACCACAGTGGTACCTCTTGGATTAGAGGCAGGAAGGATCACACAAGTGGCAAAATAGTGAGTCAGTAAAGATCCCTCACTTAAGGCTCTCTTTCTTAAATAGACAAAGCTACTGACACTAAATTAGACATGATTTTTTTTGGCTTTCCTAATTAATATATTATTAAGGAAGGTTTTATACATTAATCTCCTGTTGTTTCCAGGAGGTGAGTGGTTCTCTTTAAATATTTTGTGAGCAAATATAAATTAACATATTTTTAAAGTAAGCTAGCAAACTCAAGAGTGTTGCGCAAGACTGTATGCAAGAAATTCAGATGACAAGGTTTTGTAAATATCAAATATGCAACCTGCGCATCGCTACGTGGGGCCTTTGATTTAAGAGTGCATATGATTCTTAAAATCAAAACGTATGTGATAAACTACACAAAATAATCCCATAGCAAATGATGGCGTTCAGTCGATGAAAACGATTGGCACACAGGCGAGGGTGGTGTCCAGAGTGTATACTCTTTCCCAATTAGTGGACGGGGAGCAAGGGGCACACTGACAATTTTCTGCACAATTCTCTATAGTCACCTCCAATCAGTGTCGGACTGGGGTGCCAAGGGCCCACCAGTAACATTGACTTTGAGGGCCCACTTTTCACCTGCATACAAATATTACACGACCCTCATTCACAAATCTACCTATATCTCTATATAATAATAATCTGGGTAGATTGGTTACCGAATGATGAGATGCTGCTTTTTTCTGTACAGAGTGAATCAAGTGAATAATGCCAAGTACTGCCCATACAGGGGGGTTGGTGGCCCAGATCTGCAAAGGAGCCCGCCGGAGGAATCCCCTGTTCCCTTATAGGCCAGTCCGAGCCTACCTCCAATTATCTATGTTTGATAATCTGTCTGTTGTATGCAGAGGGGTCTGTTCTGTAGGCCCAAGACTGTAGATACTGTTATATCAAAAATTCATAATAGACCATTAAATTGAAAAGAAATAGAAATAAAATAAAACCTCAAAGTTCTTGGAAAATAGCCTCCAAGTCACTCGTCTGTATATGTCAATACCCAATGAACTGTATCAGGAGAGGGAATGATAAAAATATAAACAATTAGAAAAATATAAAAAAAAACATTTTCTTACCTCCTTAAAAGCCACAGCAAAATGCCAATTAATTAAATTCTCTTCAGTTTCTTACGTGCTTTCTCATCATATTAAACGATGAAAAAGGCACGTTAGGAACTTGAAGAGATTTTAATTAATTGCCGCCTTTAGAGCAGCTTTGGGGGAGTACGGAAGCCTCCGTTATAATTGTGTGATTTCTCTTGTCTTTGATCTCTTACAAGTTGTATTCTTTTGAACATAAAGAGGGCAGGTCCACACTCTGCCGCACCGTATTGCTACAAATAAATATTTAACAATTGGATGTCCCGCTGCTCAAGGAAAGCGGTTTGTAATGTCAGAATCCTTATACTACAAGCCCTGCTCAAACTGTCAATTCCATCAGGTGTTCCCTATTTAAAGAGACCCTGCCATTATAGCAAACTTAGGCAAATAAATAGTTTGCATAATACACGTTAGCATTTTGCTGATGGAGAAAACTACGCTAATTAAATAGAACTCTCAAAGTGCCAAAAATCACTTCCTTTCACCTGACATGTGAGACAGAGTATTTGTCACATGGTGACTGTTAGAGCTGCTGACAGGCTGGGAGAGATCATGTGATACAAAACCAAAGAACAGTGCTCGCTTTAAAGGGAATGTGTCATGAAAAAAAAAAAGTTTTTCAACAAGTGAAGAATATGTATATATATATATAATATGTATGTATATATAAATATATATATATACAGTACAGACCAAAAGTTTGGACACACCTTCTCATTCAAAGATTTTTCTATATTTTCATGACTATGAAAATTGTACATTCACACTGAAGGCATCAAAACTATGAATTAACACATGTGGAATTATATTCTTAACAAAAAGTGTGAAACAACTGAAATATGTCTTATATTCTAGGTTCTTCAAAGTAGCCACCTTTTGCTTTGATTACTGCTTTGCACACTCTTGGCATTCTCTTGATGAGCTTCAAGAGGTAGTCACCAGAAATGGTTTTCATTTCACAGGTGTGCCCTGCCATGTTTAATAAGTGTGATTTCTTGCCTTATAAATGGGGTTGGGACCATCAGTTGTGTTGTGCAGAAGTCTGGTGGATACACAGCTGAAAGTCCTACTGAATAGACTGTTAGAATGTGTATTATGGCAAGAAAACAGCAGCTAAGTAAAGAAAAACAATTGGCCATCATTAATTTAAGAAATGAAGGTCAATCAGTCCAAAAAATTGGGAAAACATTGAAAGTGTCCCCAAGTGGAGTTGCAAAAACCATCAAGCGCTACAAAGAAACAGGCTCACATGAGGACCGCCCCATGAAAGAAAGACCAAGAGTCATCTCTGCTTCTGAGGATAAGTTTATCCGAGTCACCAGCCTCAGAAATCGCAGGTTAAGAGCAGCTCAGATTAGAGACCAGGTCAATGCCACACAGAGTTCTAGCAGCAGACACATCTCTACAACAACTGTTAAGAGGAGACTTTGCGCAGCAGGCCTTCATGGTAAAATAGCTGCTAGGAAACCACTGCTAAAGACAGGCGACAAGCAGAAGAGACTTGTTTGGGCTAAAGAACACAAGGAATGGACATTAGACCAGTGGAAATCTGTGCTTTGGGCTGATGAGTCCAAATTTGAGATATTTGGTTCCAACCAGCGTGTCTTTGTGCGACGCAGAAAAGGTGAACGGATGGACTTTACATTCCTGGTTCCCACCGTGAAGCAGAAGGAGGAGGTGTGATGGTGTGGGGGTGCTTTGCTGGTGACACTGTTGGGGATTTATTCAAAATTGAAGGCATACTGAAGCAGATACCTCCAGGCTGTGTAAGGCCTCTTTCACACTTCAGTCGTGCGACGTCAGTCAAAATCCGTCAAAATGTGAAAAAAACGGATCCGTCATTTTTTTGGCGGATCCGTTTTTTTCCATTGACTTGCATTAGTGACGGATTTTGACGGATGGTCATCCGTTAGGTCCGTTTTTTGACGGATCCGCCAAAAAATTGGCGTCCGTCATTTCAGAAAAATGTCCAATGCAACGTTTTTTTGGTCCACCAAAATGGCGGACTATGGAGGATCCGCCGCATCCGCCATTTTGTATAATGGCCGTGATATGGAAATTTAATTAGGATAAAAATATCCTGTGTTTGCTGCTTGCCATGTCCAAATCTCTATATAATGTCTTTTGAGCGCTCAGAATGAAATGAGGACTGTCCACACGAAAGTGTCAGTATAACAGTTCGTCAAAGACATACATTTATTATTCATTCAAGGTTTTATACATTTACAAAAAGGGGCTGGTTATTCAATTAACATACAATTAAAAGCTGCTAGATTATTGGCTGTTCTAGTGTAAATATGATAATTATGATAATCATGATTAAAAGAGCTGAAGTTGCAGAATTATTGTTTATATTCTTGTGACCTAGTTGTCTTGCATAACTATAATGTAAACAACAGATATCTAATAGGACTTTTTGTACTTCATGCATTTGTTCCTTTATGAAGGCCAGATTTCTTTAAAACGACTGATTATAGCTGGCCTAGAAATATGTGAGCACAAGGTTTTTTAGCAAGTGAGATCTATCTAACTGTGAACTGTGAATACATATATGTGAATATACTTTGAATATATGGAATACATATATATTTCCATGACAGTCCCCCTTAGATACCACTTGCCCTAAAAAACCTGCTCCTGGCCCAAGCGCTGCAACTCTTTTGTTCTGCCTGCGAGTTGAGACACCCCTAGCGCATGTCTCCCCCACCGAATATAGACTGGGCGGTCAGGAGGACTGTCCCTGTCGGGGGTTTATGTGTTTGCAATCATAGTCTCTTTATTTGATAGGATGTTTCATCAAGGATGTGTATTCTCAGTCTGGAGGTAGTTCGGAGATCTGGTCAAGCCAGGCAGTTCTATCCGGACTGGTGCGAGGTCCAAGATGGTGAGTGGCATCAAATTGGTTGTCTCCTGAACAGTTTTTTTCATTATCCTGCGGATACAAGGAATTACACAGCAACCAGTAATTAATGCAAAAATGAGAACCCCCATAATGGCTGTCCCAACCTGTGCCAACATTTTCTGCCACCCACTCATCCACCCAAAGTATCGATCCCATGGGTCAGTGACACCTAAGTTCTGTTTCAGTTCCTCTGATAACTCATTAAGTTTCTGTATTGCCATTGTGACTTTACCATTTGGGCCAGTGTTGTCTGGGATGTAGGTGCAACAGGTGTCTTTGATCATTTTGTAAACACCTCCTTTCTCAGCTAGAATCATATCCAAAGCCATTCTATTCTGGAATGCCATAATGGAAGTGGGGCCTAACTGTGCTGCCAAACCTTTTACAGCATCTATGGTGAAGTTAACAAATCTCTGCTGGTTATAATAGATGTAATTTATCCAATCAACATTTTTTTTATAGTTACTAGTGGCAATAGTGACTCAAATCCTGCTTTAACTTGGTCTCTGGCCTTGAACTCATCAAGTAGGTCATCTGTCTGGTCAGTCAGAGCATCCACGACATCCTTCATGGCTTAGGTGTCTCTCCTGGTACGGGAGCTTCCTTGCAATGCGATACGTGGATTCAAACAGGCTTTCCCTCTAGTTACACAGAGGTTGATGTCATCTGGGGCTCTTGGACAGGATCATCAAATCTGGCAGTGAGGAGAAAAACTCGAGAATGGACATTAGTTTTTGACCAATTCAATTACATAAATGTTATGATTTGGTAGCTGAGGAGAGCAGGCAAAAAAAAAAACAATACACCAGAGAGGTTGGAATCTATGGATTGCAGTACCCTGACTAACCACCACAACTAAAGGCAGCCGTGGAGCGTTCCTATGTTGGTCCTAGACGCCTCGTCACAGCCTGAGAAGCTAACTACACCTAAAGATAGAAAAAGGAAAGCTATCTGCCCCGGAGCAGATCCTCAAAGAACATAGGAAGCCCCCAAACATGTAATGGCGGTTAGACAAGAGGAAATACAGACACAGACAGAAAATAGAATGAGCAAACGCTGGGGCCCAATCTGTCTAGATAGAAGAGGATAGGAAAGGCACTTACTGCAACCCCAAAAAACCCTGAAAAGTACCAACTCTACTAATTACAAAAACACCTGAGATCACACGACCTCTACCACCTAAATTAGTTCTCTGGTGTAACAAAAACTAAACAGCAACCACTGAAAAAACTGGAAAAGGCAAATGAACAAACAGTGGCTGAACTAAACTGAGAGGAGCATAAGCCCCCCGAAGGGGACCCGGCAGACCCCCACAGAAGTGCAGGACAAAATGCAGGCACCAAAAAACTAAAAGAAGAAAATGTCTTATCTGTTAGCAGAAGATGCAGGCACGAAACAGCTTTTCTGGGTCTCTGGGAGTGTGCCTTATGCTAAACAGTGCAATAGGGAGTGTGTCATGCCATGGTTTGCGTGTCTCTTGGGCAATTTTTCAGCATTCTATTCTTAAGTGTTTCGTTCAGTTTTTTCTACCTTCCTGCTGCTCTGGGGGTGGTAAGGAGTGTGTAGGCCTAAATCTGACCCTACTGCTAATCGGGTCTTGTGTGTCAGATTTGCTGTGAATGCGGGTCCCTGATCACTTTCTATCATTTCTGGAACCCCGTATCTGCACACTATTTTCCGAAAGTAGCTTCATTGCAGTAGTCTTTGCTGACTTGGAAGGCTTCTGTTCATCTTGAAAATACTTCTTTTGACCACAATGGCGTATTTGAATCCTTCACTTGGCGATATCTGGATGTGGTCTATCTGGATCCTTTGAAGCTGGTAGAGTGGTCTTTCCAGATGAGGTGAGGGGGTCTTTCTTCCATACGTCCAGGCTTGCATTTGCCGCAGGTCAGACAGCTGCTGGTGAATTTGGCTGTTAGGGTGGAGATCCCTGAAGCGAAACAGTAAGCACCAATCAGATCATTCATCTGTGTCTTTGATATGTGGATGTGGGTCCATGTACCCATTGGACCACCATAGGGTGCATACTTTGTGGTAGGCAGAGTTTGAAGTCTATTATTGATAGCCTTCCTTCTTCACGTGTTGCTTTTTTTTCGCATTCAGTCTTCTTCTCCTTTTGAAGCTTGGTCTTGTAACTTCTTGAGCAGATCCCAGGACGTCTCTTTGTCAGGTTTCTTGTCTTCAGTTGTCATGTAGTAGCCGTCCGGCTCTACGACCTCTCCCACTTCTCCATGTTGTCTTCCTTTGGCTGCTTCTTTGGCTGCCATGTCCGCCATGTTATTGCCTCACGCCTCTTCTGTTTTCAGTTTTCCATGCACTTTGATTTTTCAAATTGCCACCATTTTGGAAGTTGGAGTACACCCAGCAGGTCCCTGAAGGCTCCATGATGCTTCACGGTTGTCCCGTTTGCTGTGATGAAGTCCCTTGTAGCCCAGATGGGTCCAAAGTCGTGTGCTATGCCATGCGAGTACCTGTAGTCCGTGTAGATGTTTGCAGTCTTGCCTTCTGCCATCTGGCAGGCCTTCGTCAGCGCTATCAATTCTGCTTCCTGGGCTGACAGGCTAGGTGACAGACTTCTGGACCACAGGATTTCTTGATTGCTGGTCACTGCACTTCCTGTGTTGAAACTTCTTCTGGAGCCATCCAAGTATCCCCCTTGGGAGTGGGAGTAGAGTGGCCGGGCTGAGGACTGTAGGTCTGGAGACGGTGACATTATGAGACAAAGGCAATAGAGGCGCCACAAAGATGCCTGGCGGTGGAGAGATTACTGTTGGTTGAGCTTGATTGAAGATTGCCAAGATGTCATGTGGAGTGAGAGTTTCCAGTGGCTGTCCAAGAGTGATTGTCAGCAACCTTGTCCAGGAGGGTGTGTGCTGCGGATACTGCCATCAGGCAGGAGGGTGCTCTTCTTGCAACTGGATCCAAGCGGGCTGAGAGGCAGCCTAAAAGTCTCTGTTTTCCCCCGTGAATCCGTGCCAGGACTCCAGTAGCATGACCTTCTTTCTTCCATCAGGTAGACGGAAAGACTTTTCATAGTCAGGTAGGCCTGGTATTGGCGCTGAGACTGTGGAGTTCTTCCAATCTCCTGAATGGGTTGAAGGCTGCATCTGATAGAAGGAGTGGGGTTGCGTTGATGCAAGCGCACAGAGGCTGCATTAGGACTGAGGCATCAGGGATCCAGATTCTGCAATATGACACTAGACCAGGGAAGTCCTGCAGCATTCTTGGAGTTGTTGGGGGAGCCATCTTCTCCACAGTGGTCTTCCAGTCTTTTGACATGTGTTTCGTCTTGTGGGCAATACAGTGTCCCAGGGATGTAACTTGCTTCTGGCATCACTGGACTTTGTTCTTCCAGACCTTGCGTTGCTGTTCTTCCAGGTAGAGTAGGAGAGATAAGGAATAGACTGTGCAGGTGTCGATGTCAACCACACAAAAGAGAAAGTCATCCACGTGTTGTAGAAGAGTGACTCTTGCATATTCTGCAATCCAGTTGATGAGGATGGAGGACATTGTCTTGGTGAAACTTGAAGGGCTTGTTTTGAGCACCTTGAGGCAACATTGTCCATATGCACTGCACTGGTGCGTGAAAGCAGGCCTCCAGATGGAGGGGAAACACTGAAGAAGGTACTGGCCAGGTTGATCACCGTGAATACCGTTGCGGTGACTGGGACTCTTGAGAGCAGAGTGTGATGGTTCAGCACTGTTGGGGTTTCAAATACCGTAGCCTCTTTCGCGGACTCTTGAGAGCAGAGTGTGATGGTTCAGCACTGTTGGGGTTTCAAATACCGTAGCCTCTTTCGCGGCCTCCAGGCCTTGCACCATTCTGAACTCAGTGGGGTTTACAGTCTTTTTCTTCACTGTGGAAAGCTGGGATTGATTCCGATGGGCGAGGCAGCCCAGTTTGGCCTTGTCCTTCAGTATGCAGCAGGGGACTCCCATCTGCTGGTGCAGAGCTGGCGGGAAAACAAGCCGTCTACTAGGATCCACATCATGAGAGATGACGACCAGCTGGCTTTCTTGTTCTCCACCAAGACAGTCACTGTGTTAGCACCTGCTCTGGTCACAGGGGGTCTTCTTGTTGGGACGTCTCCTTAAACGGCTGCTTTTTTCTCAGCACGGGCCATCAGTAGTTTCTTTTTCTCCAGCTCGGTCTCAGGTCAATATTTGTGCACAAGTTTGAAGAGCTGAGTGGCCTTTTGCCGGTCTAGGGCCTGGGTGAACTGGTTGATTGCAGGGGGCACCTCCTGGTGCTTGCAAAAGATGAACCTCTGGCGTTAGAGTTGGATGAGGTGTTGCCATTCCATGAAGCGAGTAGAGTCCTTCTTGAGTTGAATATCCTGGCCAATGTCAAAGTTCTCAGGCCGTCTTCTTAGGCGAGTTCACTTAGACCTTCAGTTGGTCAGAGACATCTTGACTCTGGGTGATGGAGTGGCTTTTCTGGTACTATGTCCAGCACCTCCTGTGATAGGTCTGCAGTGTGGTTGTTTGAGGTTCCTGTTTCTTCTTGGGTCAGGGGTGAAGAAAGTGTCATGGTCCCATCTTCCTGGAACACTCTGGTCGCTTTCAGCTTCTGCAGTAGGTCCACTCCCAATAGGTTGAGGGTGCAGGTTTTTTACACAACAAACTGGGACATGATGGAGTGTTCTGGCTGAGTCCACACGCTCAGGGGCTTCATAATCTGGAAATATCTGACTTGACCATCAATTCCCATGCAGGAAGCAGAAGATTCTGATAGGTAGGTGAGGTTGCGGAGTTCCACAAGAAAAGATATGACTACGCCATCCACTCTCAGGATATTGGTCCCACTGGTGGGGTTCCTTGTGGACTTGGTGTGCTCTTGTCCTATGGACGGGGTTCTTCACTGCTTTCTGTGTTTCTTCCTTGGCTTGCTTCTCTAGACAAAGTGGTGGGTCGTAGGGGTTCTCTGCAGCGGTTCCGGTAATGGCCAAGCTTGCCACATTTGTAACACTTGACATTTCTTCTGTCTTTAAAACGTGGTTGGCCATCTGGCTCTGAGACCACCATCAGGGGAGCTGTTTTGCGCACTCCTGGCTGGGATTCTATCCCTTTTGCGACTGTGAGAAGGGTGTCCATTGCTATTGACGTGTACTCAGGCCTGGCTGCTACCAGTGGTTTCCTGATTGGTTCTCTCAGTCCATGCACAAAAGCCTGTGCCAACATCCGTCTGTGTGTCTGATCATGGGTAATGAGGCCCAAATCTTGAAACACTTGCATTACTCTGTCATGGAACTTCTCCACAGACTCTGTCTTGTCTTGACTCGTGACATGTAGGCTGAGAGTTTGTCCTGTCAGTCTGCTTTTGGCCCATTCTCTGAGTTGCTCAATTAGCTTTGGTCCTGTCTCCCAGGCATACGCATCTAACTCTGTTGGAAGCTTGAAGTGTTCTCTCATAATTGGCCAGAATGCATCACCTGCTTTTATTTCCATTACGGTCCAGAGATCAGTCCAGGCTGCTGCATACGTTCGCTGGATCTGCTGCATTTTTTGGCAAAATGGCATGGGGTGTATCCCTGGGTCTGGCAGCATACTGATCACCTGGCTTGGGATGAAGGGCTCATAGGATGGTGCCTCTACCTGTCCCTGCTCTATTGGTGCTTGTGTGTTTTCTTCCCTAGTATTGGGCAGCATGTGTGATGTTGCATCTTCATCTTCATCAGATAAGAAGTGACATGGTGTACTTGGTGCATACACTGGGTGAGATTTGGGCTTTAAAGTTGTCTTGCTGCATGGGGATTTCCCACTTCCTTGCTGAGGCTGCGGTGGATCAGTGTCATGGTTCCATGCTAGCAGCCCTGTAGCTATACCACTCCCCTGTGAAGCCCTAGCAGTGGACTGTTGTGTCTGGGGGCTACATGTAGCGTTTTGTGTAGGGAGATCTGTACTTTCTTCTCCTGATATAATGACTGGCAATGTTTGTACTGTGCTTGGGATAGACAAGGTGCCCTGTGCTGGAGACACTGAATACAGGGACACCACATTGCTTGGATTGGGCGTTGACCCAGTTGATGACGAAGTAGAAAAAAGAGGAAGAGAAGGGAGGTGTGAGGGAGGAGCGAGAGAAAGAGGAGGGGAGGGAGAGAAGAGTGAAAGGGGGAAAAGAGAGAAAGATAGAGGAGAGAGAGAGAAGAAAGATGGAGGGGGAGAAGTAGAAGAAGATGAAGAACAAGATTTGAGAGTTGGAGAGGAAGAGATAGAAGAAGAGGAAGATGAAGAAAATGGATGTGTCAGAGATGTGATGGAGGGAAAAGAAGGAATGAGAGGGATGGCAGCGAGGAAAGAGGAGAAAAGTCTGAAGAAGAAAGAGAAAGGGACTGAGAGAAGAAAAAGGAGAGGGTGTCCCCCCTGTGACTCTTGAGAGGGGATGGTTGAAACAAAAATGCCTTCTCCCTGTGGAGAGAGGCGGGGAGCATTTTTCCCTGTACAAGGCTCCTTACTCAATGAGAGCAGCCTACACCTGTCCCGTGTCTCCACATGATGGACATGTGATGTGTGTGACTCTGAATTCTGCTCTTGTGACATGTCAGTGATCTTTTTCTCACAGATGATTTAACACCTTTTCAAACTTATTCACATAAAAAAAAAAAAAAAATTATTTCCTCGCCGAATGCCCGACGGGAGGGGCTACTCAGACCACTGCGTAGTTTGTGTCTGCTCTCTCCCTCAGCCTGTAATTCTCCTTATCTATGTGACCTTGTTCTAAAGCAAGCTTGTAGAAAAAAAATGGCTGGAGAAATAAAGCTCTAAAATAAATTGCTTAGAGAAAAAATCTCTCCAAAATCATTTAAAAATGTACTTAAAAGAAAAATTTTAAAAAACAAAAAGTTAGATTTAGTAAAAAACTCTAGAAAAAGAAAACAAAACAAAAAAAAAAATAATAAATTCACCAAAAAGGGGAGAAAAGAAAAACCGTATTAATCATAAAACTCTGAAAAACAACCCTTGTTACTAAAACAGCTAATTAAAAATCTCTGGAATGTCAGCTGGCTGCTTCCCCCCTCCCTTCCTTATATCTCTGCTTGCTGTCTCTATAGCCACTGAAATCACGTATCAAAAAAAAAAATTATTATTATTCCTCAGAATAGCAAAAAATGAATATAGTTCAGTCTGAATGCCTGAGAATTTTCACGTTAAAACCTGTAGCCAAAAAACTAGCTTAAAAAAATAAAAATCAAAGCCAAGAAACAGAATGCCTGATAACGTGATTAGCAGAGGAGGGGGGGTCAAAGGGGTTTTCTCGCTGCTGCAGCCAGCACACTGCTCTGAATGAGATACTAACAGAGCGCACGGAGATGTGATTTAAAGCGACAGTACCTGATACAGACAGTGAGACAGACACCCGGGAGAATACGAATCCCTCTTTTGATGATCTGTGACACATACAAGCTGCTCTGGTAACTGATAACTCACCAATTGCACTGAGCGCGGTGAGGCTCAAGGTTCTATCGCTCTGTACGTACGCCCTGGCTGGTGCGCCGGTCACAGTAATCTGCAATAGCCTTCATCAAAATTCTCACTATCCACGTCTGATTTGACTGGGATGGCCTCCCGGTGCGTGGACAATTATTGTGAGAACTTATCCAAACAAAGCTTCTGCCCTTCACGTCTGATTTGACTGGGATGGCCTCCCAGTGCGTGAAAGTTTACTGCAGAAACTTAACCGAACAAAGCCCTCGCTTCCACAACTGGATTTTTTGGGATAACTTCCCTCCAATGTGTGAAGAATATCTGCGTGGACTTATCCAAAACAAAGCTCCCGCCCTTCACGTCTGATTTGACTGGGATGGCCTCCCGGTGCGTGAAAGTTTACTGCGGGAACTTATGCAGCAATTTGTCTTTTGCTATACAGCCCCAGAGATCAGCAAGCAAAAACACAGTCACCGTTCCAACTTTCTCCCGGTTCACATAAACATGAAACATATACAGCACAGCAGCAACCAACTCGGCTTATATCCCAGGGCTTTTGGATAAGGGTATGGACTTTTTACACAACCTGGGAATGCGGTGATGACCACGTCCGACCGGCTGGAAGTGTAGGCTAGGACTAGGCACAGGGAACATTCAGGTAAGATGACAAAGTTTTCTTACCTTACTGATGGAGCTGCAGTCTCCGTCCCGTGTGCCAAGGCCAGGGCCAACACCCCCGTCTCTCCGGTCGGCCGGGTCCTCGTGCGTTTCGTCCAATGCCCCGCGTGCAGGCGCCAACTGATATGGAAATTTAATTAGGATAAAAATATCCTGTGTTTGCTGCTTGCCATGTCCAAATCTCTATATAATGTCTTTTTGAGCGCTCAGAACGAAATGAGGACTGTCCACACGAAAGTGTCAGTATAACAGTTCGTCAAAGACATACATTTATTATTCATTCAAGGTTTTATACATTTACAAAAAGGGGCTGGTTATTCAATTAACATACAATTAAAAGCTGCTAGATTATTGGCTGTTCTAGTGTAAATATGATAATTATGATAATCATGATTAAAAGAGCTGAAGTTGCAGAATTATTGTTTATATTCTTGTGACCTAGTTGTCTTGCATAACTATAATGTAAACAACAGATATCTAATAGGACTTTTTGTACTTCATGCATTTGTTCCTTTATGAAGGCCAGATTTCTTTAAAACGACTGATTATAGCTGGCCTAGAAATATGTGAGCACAAGGTTTTTAGCAAGTGAGATCTATCTAACTGTGAACTGTGAATACATATATGTGAATATACTTTGAATATATGGAATACATATATATTTCCATGACAGCCGCCTATGGGCGGCGGATCCGCTGGCATCCGTTTTTGACGGAATCCGCCCGCAGATCCGTCGCCTCCATAGAAAACCATTGAAAATGCTGACAACACTGTCCGGGGTCTCTCTCTCTCCTCGGTCCGGACTTGCATACTTACATTTCCGGAACGAAAATTTCATCATTTCCGGGTGAAAACTTCTTGGCGGATCCGTCAGAAAACTGATCCGTTTTACATCCATTTTTACACTTTTCTGACGGATCTGCCATTTTCGCACTTGGGCGGACGTCACATGACTGAAGTGTGAAAGAGGCCTAAGGGCTATTTGACCAAGAGGGAGAGTGATGGGGTGCTACACCAGATGACCTAGCCTCCACAGTCACCAGACCTGAACCCAATCGAGATGGCTTGGGGTGAGCTGGACAGCAGAGTGAAGGCAAAAGGGCCAACAAGTGCTAAGCATCTCTGGGAACTCCTTCAAGATTGTTGGAAGACCATATCTTGTGACTACCTCTTGAAGCTCATCAAGAGAATGCCAAGAGTGTGCAAAGCAGTCATCAAAGCAAAAAGTGGCTACTTTGAAGAACCTAGAATGTAAGACATATTTTCAGTTGTTTCACACTTTTTTGTTAAGTATATAATTCCACATGTGTTAATTCATAGTTTTGATGCCTTCAGTGTGAATGTACAATTTTCATAGTCATGAAAATATAGAAAAATCTTTGAATGAGAAGGTGTGTCCAAACTTTTGGTTTGTACTGTATATATATATATATATATATATAATATATACACATATATTTTATATAAGTATATATATCTACATATATATATATACAGTGGTGGCCAAAAGTATTGGCACCCCTGCAATTCTGTCTGATAATACTTAGTTTCTTCCTGAAAATGATTGCAATCACAAATTCTTTGGTATTATCTTCATTTAATTTGTCTTCAATGAAAAAACACAAAAAGAATTGATCTAAAGCCAAATTGGATATAATTCCACACCAAACCAAAAAATGGGGGTGGACAAAAGTATTGGCACTGTTTGAAAAATCATGTGATGCTTCTCTAATTTGTGTAATCACCAGCACCTGTAACTTACCTGTGGCACCTAACAGGTGCTAGCAATAACTAAATCACACTTGCAGCCAGATAACATGGATTAAAGTTGACTCAACCTCTGTCCTGTGTTATGAATGTTTTAGAAGTGAATTCTGAGCAGAAGCTCCCTCTGGTGGTTGCAGACAGTACTGAACCATTCAATGAGGATTGGCAATCAGGGATCACAGATTGGCTGGATATAAGGGAGGTTTCCCCCATCATGGTTGCCGGTGATCAATTGTTCTTGTCTCAACGTTGTTTCCTGGTTCACTTGGAAGCTTGCTGAGTCTTGCCTCTTCTCCTGCTCTCAGATAAGATATTTTCTGTTTTTTGTTTTTGTGCTTGCCATTTGTATATTTCTCTGCATTTCTGTGAGGTTGGCCAGCTTCCCCTCCCCGGGGGGCTTGGTCTCCTCTTAGTTCCTCTGGAGCCATTGTTGTTTGTTCATTTGCCTTTTCCAGTTTTTTTTTCTGTCGCTGCGGCTTAGTTTTGTTACACCAGAGAACTAATTTAGGTGGTAGAGGTCGTGTGATCTCAGGTGTTTTTGTAATTAGTAGAGTTGGTACTTTTCAGGGTTTTTTGGGGTTGCAGTAAGTGCCTTTCCTATCCTCTTCTATCTAGACAGATTGGGCCCCAGCGTTTGCTCATTCTATTTTCTGTCTGTGTCTGTATTTCCTCTTGTCTAACCGCCATTACATGTTTGGGGGCTTCCTATGTTCTTTGAGGATCTGCTCCGGGGCAGATAGCTTTCCTTTTTCTATCTTTAGGTGTAGTTAGCTTCTCAGGCTGTGACGAGGCATCTAGGACCAACATAGGAACGCTCCACGGCTGCCTTTAGTTGTGGTGGTTAGTCAGGGTACTGCAATCCATAGATTCCAACCTCTCTGGTGTATTGTTTTCTTTTTGCCTGCTCTCCTCAGCTACCAAATCATAACATTGGTGGTAGAGGTCGTGTGATCTCAGGTGTTTTTGCAATTAGTAGCATTGGCTTTTTTTAGGTTTTTTTTGGATTGCAGTAAGTATCCTTCCTATCCTTTTCTGTCTAAGTCAGATTGGGCCCAGCGTTTGCTCATACTATTTTCTGTCTGTGTCTGTATTTCCTCTTGTCTAACCGCCATTACATGTTTGGGGGCTTCCTATGTTCTTTGGGGATCTGCTCCGGGGCAGATAGCTTTCCTCTTTCTATCTTTAGGTGTAGTTAGCCTCTCAGGCTGTGACGGGCGTCTAGGACCAACGTAGGAACGCTCCACGGCTGTCTTTAGTTGTGGTGGTTAGTCAGGGTACTGCAATCCAGTAGATTCCAACCTCTCTGGTGTATTGCCGTTTTTGCCTGCTCTCCTCAGCTACCAAAACATAACAGTCCTGTGTCCTTGTGTGTACCACATTGAACCCGTTGAACCTGAGTAAAACCCCTACAATATATATATATATGTATACATATATATACCGTATTTTTCGGACTATAAGACGCACCTTGGATTTAGAGGTGGAAAATAGGGAAAAATATATTTGAAGCAAAAAATGTGGTAAAATATTTAATAACATAAATAACATACTATTATATGTGGTGTTATTCTACATAATAGTATGTTATTATGTTGGAAGCTACGGGTAGGAGATGGTGCTGCGGGACCAGTGTGGTGTCTGTAAAGTACTATATGAAGACGCTGGAGGGTGAGTATATGAATGGGGGCACGGGGCTTATATTTAAAGCACCACTCCAGCACTGAAAAATAACACTGGAGTGCTGCTTTAAGATCCCATGGGAGAACTATAACTCTCAGCATGTCCTGCAGATCCTATGGCATGCTGGGAGTTATAGTCCACCACAGGATGGCAGAGTGATTTTTTATGTGCTGTCATTACTAACCTTTTAATTAATTCTCTGTTGTACAGTGTGTCTGCAGGAACTGTGAGGACATCATGAAGAGGCAGGGCTTTGTGTGGTCATGTGATGCTCCAGCCCGCCCTCTTCATGACCTCATCACAGGTCCTCCACAGGAGCATTCAGCATGGCATCAGCACAGCCCCAGGCTGTCAGGTATGCGATGCCTCCTGCTGCACTCTGCTCCTGTCGCCTCCTTCTCCTTCCAACACACATTTACCCAGCTGCTGCAGGAATCAGGCGCTGGGGAACCATGTGGCTCTGTCATTTGCTTCTCCCCGCTCACTGCTCAGCTGATAGGTGGGCGGGGAAGCTGCTAATGAATATTCGCTGCACTTAAGTATCGGGACCAGTGGTTTCCCCAGCGCTGGATTCCTGCAGCGGATGGGATATTTTCCTGCCTCCTGCGATCTCACTCCACCGCTACCCCCCTCCCCTTGTTACATTCCGACCATAAGACGCACCCACATTTTCCTCCCAAATTTGGAGGAAAAAAGTGCGTCTTATGGTCCGAAAAATACGGTATATGTTTTGAAGAATATTTCCTTTAAAAACGTTGTGTAAATGACTTGGAGAATTTCTCTATATAAAAGCTCATGTTAATATCGCATTGTAGTCGGATAGCAATCACACTGCATTCGGATGTAAATCAGATGCTAGGTGTGAAAAATCAGATTGTACTTGCATAAAACACGCATGACATTTGCATTACACTCGTCCTACTCTCCTGCATCAAAATCAGACCGATTTTAAAATCGCTAGTGTGATTCCAGTCTTTGGATCACACTGCGGAGACATTTTGTTGGTGACTGCAATGTGATACTGAGATGTGAACAAGGGTCACGGAAAATCACTGGTAGTACTGATTCTAGCTTTTTGGCTGACTGAAGTGAAAATTGAAATGGCGCACCTTCCCCACAGAGCAATATAAATATGCAATAAATAAATCATTGTAATTACTCCATTTTTTTTTTTTTGGGGGGTGGGGATGGTTATTTACGGTATTCAATGTATGATACAAATGACCTGTTCATAAATAGATGTTAACCTCTTTCTGACAGTAGACGTACTCTACTGTCCATTTGACCATGGACTGTATAGTACGTCATCGCGATCGGCCGTGCTCACGCGGGAGAGTGTGGCCGATCGCCGCCGGGTGTCAGCTGATTCTGACAGTGGATACCCGGCACTAGGTGCCTGGAGCACTCACAGACCGCTCCCGAAGCAAGATCGCAGCATTCGGGAGCCAGCACAGGGACTGACAACCCCTCTGACTTTGGATCGGAGACCCCAGGGCGTGACGCGTGGTCCCGATTGTTGCCATGGTGAATCGGATGTCGTCATGACACCATCCGGCTCACCGGAGCTAAGTAAACTTGCTAATCATGCACTGTGTATGATCAGCAAGTCCTCTCTGTTAGTGCAGCGCTGACAGCTTCTATGGCATGCAGATGCTGCTTCATCTGCATGCTATAGAAGTGATCAGCCTGCAAAAAATGATTGTCCCATAGTGGGACTAAGTAAAAAAGTTAAGTAAAAGTTAAAAAAAAATTTTAATAATTTGTAAAAATATTTGAAAAAAATCAAAAATAATAAGTAAAAATCAATATATATTCTATCATAAATAAATATTTGAATGAAAAAAATAAACAATGAAAGTACACCTATAAAACTGTCCCACTAGTTAACCCCTTTAGTGAACACCATAAAAAACAAGGCAAAAAACAATGCTTTACTATCATACTGCCGAACAAAAAGTGAAATAACAAGCAATCAAAAGACGGATATAAGTAAACATGGTACCGCTGAAAAAGTCATCTTGTCCCGCAAAAAAAAAGCCGCCAACAGCTCCATCAGCGGAAAAATAAAAAAGTTATAGCTCTCAGAATAAACTGATGCGAAAACAATTATTTTTTCTATAAAATAGTTTTTATTGTATAAACGCGCCAAAACATAAAAAAGGTATAAATGCGATATCGCTGTAATTATACTGACCCGAAGAATAAAACTGCCTTATCAATTTTACCACACGCGGAACGGTTATAAACCCCCCCAAAAAAAAGAAATTCATGAACTGCAGGTTTTTGCTTATTCATTGCTCATTAACATGCAAACTACCCTCGGGGGTAAAGGGGTTAAAAGTGGTTCTCTCAATGATTGGGAGACCAGTGATCCTGTAATCTTCCCAAAGGCTATCCCAGTAGAAGTCAATAGAGAGGCAATATACTTTGTTGAAACCTTTGGTATTTCTAGATGTTTTTCCCATTCTCTCAATATGTGAGGGTTTACAAAATGGGATACACACCTATAGATGGTACCTGGTCCCTGGAGTCTAGGGGACCCAAAAGGTCATTTGACCCATAGGAAAAGATCAGAAAAGATCAGGCTTGAACTGGCATACAGGAGAACAGGAGAATCCTGTGCAGGAGTGGCCACCACCTTCTTATGAGCAGTACTTGGCACAATATACTTGAATCACTATGTACAGACAAAGGCAGAATCTTATTCATGTAACAATCTACCAAGTTCTTTAGTGTATAAATTTGTGATTGAGGATAATGTCACATTTGAATGTAGCTGAAAAGAGGGGCCCTGGAGTGGGTTACTGGTGGGCCCTTGGCACCCCAGTCAGACACTGGAAAACACCATTACTATTAAAGACCTATGAATTGGGGTCCTGTAGGAGCTTTTGCGTTGGGGGACCCACGAGCTTCAAGTTACGCTACTGGATGCATCTACCATCACTTTTCTTTGAATTTCATTAGAGGGGCACTTGTCACTAGATTTCTCAATGCAAATTGCATACATTATCACATAGATTTCTTATTACACATTTTGAACGTTGTTTTCATTACTGATAATTTAAATATCATTTTAAAAGTGACAAATGCATATTTTAATGTCAGGATTACAAACTTATTTTAACACGGATATTCAAAGTAAGTACACCAGTCTCATTATGAAAGATAGACAGATTTGCTTTATGGAATCACTTTCTCCCCATACAAATTCAATACATTGTCATTATTGTGAAGATTATGTCATAACCACTGATTGACCACTTGCAGCCACTTATAACACAATTATTTCCCAACAGAGCACTTGTATTAGAAAATCATGCTTTTTCAACGCTGGTCGTCATGCACACCATATTTCATTGTATCAGTTATTTACCCAATGAGAACTGATTCACTTGTTAAATATCTCATGTTTATATTAAAAAAAAAGATAGAAATATGGATTTTACGTTTGCTTATATTTCTAAAAAAAAAACTGAAAAAGAAAAAAAATAAGCACATTAAGTCGACTTCACCTAGTTCATTCAAGCTTCTTATTTTTAGTCTTCCTGATCCGCTACCATATGTGTAATATTCTCTTTTCAGTTGCCCCTGCATCTATATTGCTGTCACACACTACTAATGCCTTCACTTTAACTCACAGCAAATCCCAACTTAAAATTCAACACTCAGAAGAAACACATTATTTAAATCTGTCCCACTAAATCCAAAAGCACTTGACCTCGATGGCTTTTTCAGTGTACCACCGCTCTTGTTTTTCAGCAGTTCATCCCTTTGTGCCCTGTTTAAAGCTCTTAACATGCAATTTATTCTGTATGAAAGTGACAAAGAATGTAAAAGTCATATGGTATAAGCGGAAACAGGAGTTAAAGGGTTTGTAAGGGCAAAAATGAAAAGTTCAGCAAAGGCTTACAGCTATAAAAAAATAAACTATATGTTACTCATCTACTGGCACCAACCTAGATCCAGTGTAGACCGTTCGGTGATTTGCACTTACACAGGAAGAGGAAACGTCACCATTTCCACCAGCAGGAAGACTGGTCACAACAGGTGACTTCAGCAGGCTTCATTGAATTTTCTTCTGATGACTAACTGCTGTAGTCACTTGGCAGCTGTAGCCAATCACAGGCCGCAGCAGTCATGCCGCTGGTGAAATATTGGAGACTCCTATTCTTGTGTAAGCACAGACTGCAGAACAGCTGGATTCAAGTGGGTGTCAGTAAGTATCACATTGTTATTTTTTACAGCTGAAAGCCATTGGTGAACTATTCATTTTGCCCAGACAACCTCTTTGAGCAAAAAATTTTGTTTGTTTTTTCCTCCTTCAATTGCTATTGTATGAGTTTTTTCTCACAAAACAAACAGAGTTCCGTTATTTCTTAGTAAAAGAGGCTGATATAATGCAATATTATATTTATCAACGAAAGTGTTGGGGAAAAGGGTGTCTAAGTCTTGTTCCCAGTTTTGCTGGAAAACGCCCAAGAACCTCCCAACCATGAATGCGCACGTTTGGCGAGAGTTACAAAGATCCCACCTCTTTCTGAACTAGGACAGTCTGAATTTGCTTAGCAAGTATATGAAAATTTGGGACAGTCCTAGCACATTTTGGAAAGTTGTAAAGCATGTGCAATGTGTTTAGATACTACAGTATATTTTGTGATTGCAAATCATGGCTGGAGGCCATCGTTATTAAGAACATTGCTCCAAGAGCTTCTGGAGTTGAATGCCTCAAAGTGGCCACAGCTCCTTCACAAAAGCTAAAATACTATTAAAATCAGCCACTGAAAAATTTAGCCATTGCCAAAGAACAGGAGGTGACAGGAAGCACGATGAGGTAGCCCAGATAGCTCTGGGTAAGACGGAGATAGAAGAGAGCACTGTGAAATAGAAGTTCTCATGGCTGTGGAAGAGGCGATTGGGGCGTTGTTACTTGTCCATCCTGCTGCCCCACTAAGAGGAACGGCCGTATATAAGTGCTGGATGATACAGTAGGGAAAGGAGGCAGAAAATGCGTTTTCATGACATCACAGCAATTGAACAACGCAAAAAGATGAAGGTGGAGGGCATCTGTACACCTGATGTCTGGTGACATCGGAAGTGGTGGAAGAGCCTCAGCCTGGGCTATGTATGCCGGCACCACAGCAGGGGTCCAGAATAGACAGCCAGTTAGAGTCTAAGTGCAGGAGAAGGGTAGAAAGGCTCTTTCTAAAACCCTTTCCTGTGTGAGATATCAAGTCCCAAAGACCACCAGTCCCACTGACAGCAGATATTGGAGGAAACAAGGAAAGATGGAGCGAAATAACTGTTTCCTGCGTTCATTGGTGAACATTTAACATCCTGCAGAATAGGATTACACAGTGTCTGAGGGAATCCCAGTTCTTTGCGCATTCCAAAATCTGACCTCGTGTGGATACATTTCCAGAATTGATAAGTAACCGAAATGCTGCTGAGTTCAGACTCTCACAATACTCTGTCATTTCATGCCCCCACACAGTACTGAATGTCATGTACCAAACAACAGATTATCATTGTATATCACAACTCTTACAGAGAAGCATTGCCTCGCGATCACACATCTTTCCCTGTTAAGAATATAAATATTTAACTGTTGCCTTTTATGTTGTGGTTGCCGTTCCCCCTGTGCCAAGAACAGAAAAGCAAAGAGCTGGACAAACTTCACATTGTGCAAATGATTACAAAAGGAAGGATTTGATTTTGATCATAAAGCCCTTTCCTTATTTTTTTTATTCTCTTTTATTGTTATAGTTAAAAAAATTGATATGGATGTTTTGAAGATGCCTACAGGAACAATGCTAAAACTATGTATTATCTAGCTATCTATCTGGCTAACACACATTATTATTATTATTTATTATTTTAGCGCCATTTATTCCAAGGCGCTTTACCTTTGAGGAGGGGTATACTGTACATAATAAAAAACAAGTACAATAATCTTAAACAATACAAGTCACTCACTGGTACAGGAGGAGAGAGGACCCTGTCCGCAAGAGCTCACAATCTACAGGGGATTGATGAAGATACAGTAGGCGAGGGTAGAGCTGGTCGTGCAGCGGTTTGGTCGATCAGTGGTTACTGCAGGTTGTAGGCTTGTCGGAAGAGGTAGGTATTCAAGTTCTTTTTGAAGATTTCCATGGTAGGCGAGTGTCTGATATGTTGTGGTAGAGAGTTCCAGAGTAGGGGGGATGCGCAGGAGAAATCTTGTATGTGATTGTGGGAAGAGGAGATAAGAGGGGAGTAGAGAAAGAGATCTTGTGAGGATTGGAAGTTGCGTGCATGTAAGTACCGGGAAACAGATGTATGGAGGACACAGATTGTGGATGGCTTTGTATACCATGGTTAGGGCTTTGAACTGGAGTCTTTGGCTAATGGGGTGCCAGTGCTGGGATTGACAGAGGGGAGAGCCCGGGAATACTGGGGGGATAGGTGGATTAGATAGGCAGCAGAGTTTAGAATAGATTGGAGGGATGCGAGAGTGTTAGAGAGGAGGCCACAGAGCAGGAGGTTGCAGTAGTCAAGGTGGGAGATGATGAGTGCATGGACTAGGGTTTTTGCAGATTCTTGGTTGAGAAATATACGGATCCGAGAAATATTTTTGAGTTGAAGTTGGTAGGAAGTTGAAAGGGCTTGGATATATATACACACACATATGACCACATATATACATATTTGACTTCAAATTTTCTATAGATACATTTGGAAATGTTCATTTATACAACTGTGGCAATAGAACTGAGATTGCGTTCACACACAGTGGGCACGTTGCAGCCACTGTGATCTTTAATTTCTCCCCAGCACAATCGCTTATTCTTGTAAGAAAACAGCTGCTTCACCTGCAAGATTTCTGGGCCGATCCCACCATAGCTGCAGTTGTATAAAATGCAGCACCTCTCCATTCGGTCTGCCAGGTAAAAGAGCTCCTTATAATAGGAGCCACCGATGTAACACATCCATTCATGACATTTCTTCCCTCCTAAATCTTCCCCCATCATCTGTGAGTGATATTATTGAGAAGTGGAAGGAACTGCTGCAACTCAGCCATGAAGTGGAGACCCCATAACGTTACAGAGCAGAGGGCGGAGAGCTGAAGAGCAGAGGGCAGAAAAATCACCACCCCTATGCTGACCCCATAACTTCAAAGTCCAGACCTCCTCTGGAATTAACAATAGCACAAACACTGTGCCCCCTCCAGGAGCTTCATGGCCGACCAGCTGCAGGCAGCCGTACATCACCAAGGACAATGGTGAGCATTGGATGGAGTGATACAAAGCCGCCACTACTGGACTATGGATGTGATGTGTTCTGTGCAGTGATGGATCACACTTCTCTATCTGGATCTGATGGTGGAGTCTGGGTTTGATGAATGCCAGGAGAACGTTACCCCCCGTGACTGCATTGTGCCCACTATACAGATGGTGAAGGATGATAATTCTGTGAGCTTGTTATCGGGGGGTCAGCCTAGACCCCTTAGATCAGTGTTTCTCAACTCCAGTCCTCAGGACCCACCAACAGGTCATGTTTTCAGGATTTCCTTAGTATTGCACAGGTGATAATTGTATCACCTGCTCAAGCATTAATTCCATCACCTGTGCAATACTAAGGAAATCCTGAAAACATGACCTGTTGGTGGATCCTGAGGACCGTAGTTGAGAAACACTGCCTTAGATTCAATAAAGAGAAACCTTTATGCATCAGAAAAGACATTGTGAACAATTTTATGCATCTATCTAATACATACCATTAAATGTTTGTATATGGCAAGAAAGCAAATACAGACTAGCAGTGTCTGCTGCTGAACAAGTAAAGTACCCTTGACCATTCACAAGAAACGTTTCAGAAGTTTTAGGGTCAACAAACGAATTGCATTGCTCAGTAGAAAAGAGATCTAAGGGGTAACGTCTCTCTTTGTGGAGAGTGACTTGACTGACATGCCAGTGTAAGGAGACTTAAAGGCCATGTAATGCTCCTCTGGGAAATTGAATATGGAAATTGCCGCTCCAGAGAGGAAAGGGAGTAGGAGCCACCTATTTGAAGTAGCAATCCTAAAAGTCAATATTGATCCTTTAACAAACTTTGTTACATGACTTAGGATAAAAGCCAAACCAGAATATCAAGACACGTGTTTCAGGATGTTGCCCCTCCTCAGTGCAAAGCATTAGCTCTAAAGCTATATGAGAAGAGAAGGAAACACATGAGGTCAAACATATCTTCCTGACTGCAACTGGATATTCCTTGGCTGTTTATGCAAATAAAGCTATAAGTGCATCAAGGCGAGATGACTCCAGGGAAGTGGAATGATTCTTCACTTTTATTCTTGCTTAGAGCATTGATGCAGTAGCACAGAAAATATGTAAATCAAGCATATATGGGTGGCACTATGTAGAGGAAAAAGTGGATTGATGCGTTTGCCTGGAATCGTCCCACCCTTGATGTACCTACAGCCTTTGCATGAGGAGTCAAACTTAATTTACTCAGTAATAGAATATCTATTTAGGTACACAACAATGTGATTAGTTTAGTGACCCTAAAGCTCTTTGCAAGATCCATTTATGACAATTCCTGTATCCCAAATCGCTCCTACCCCTCATGAGGGTGAACATATGGTTTTGCTTTTAATACATCTACAAAACATTTTTTATTTTTTTATGTATATATAAAACAAGACGAAAACGCTTCTCATAGGATTTTCCAACTTGACATAATGTATCACACAAATGTCAATCAAATAATTTCACATTGGAACGATTTTTATGATTTATTAAAAAGGTCTGAGGATGAAATGAATATCTTGCGCTACAACTTACAAATTAAAGTGGAATTTCAGGTAGAGGAAGATTGAAGTTCTCAATATTCTTTTGATGTGTTCTGATAGACCTGAGATTACAATTTTTTTTATAAAGAGAATACAGGGAATACTCTATTCAGAGGAAATTGATTGCATCCTTATTACACTCTATACAACGTTCTGTATAGATGCTTGGTCCAATTGCAAATATACTGAGGAATATAAACTGTAAACTAAATATGTCACTCCAATAAAAAATGTAAGAAGCTCAGTCAAATGCATTTATCTAGAGAACACTGGAGAAAATGAACGCGAGTGTAGAAATAATAGGGCTTATGTGGTCATAAAGTGTGACTAGAGTCTACAGAGCTAACATTGCACTGAGAATCAGCTTTTTTTAATGAGTTGCTTTCAAACCACTTAGGCCATGTTCACATGATCAGTATTTGGTCAGTATTTTACATCAGTATTTGTAAGCCAAAACTAGGAGCGGTTGATAAATACAGAAGTGGTGACATGTTTCTATTACACTTTTCCTCGGATTGTCCCACTCCAGGTTTTGGCTTACAAAACTTTTGAAAAATACTGACCAAATACTGAACGTGTGAACGTTGTCCCAGACTGCGCAACAAAACTCTACAGCTGTAAACATTATGTTTGGCTGCGTTGCATTGTCAGTCCACCGATTACAATGTACACTCTATAGCACTGGTGGACACAGACAGAAGAAGGCCCCTGTGCAAGAACAATATATGGGCCCTTTGCAGCCCAAGAGCTCATTATAATGAACAATTCCACCTGCTTTGAAAGTGGAAATGGGCCCCTCTTGGGCCCTGTGCAGCCTCACAAGTTGCACCAATGATATGTCCACCCCTGCTCTATAGTGCTTCAATTTCTAATTGGGTGCAGAGATATTGAGAACTCAGGTCCACTCCAAAGAGATGGGACAATTATCAGACAAAAATAATTTTCTACAGCAGACAATCCCTATAGAGATCTAAAGGGAACCGGTCATGTCCCAAAATGCTATTAACCTACAGATATGGGGTTAATTTGCAGGTTATTGACTTTCCAAAGCTGTGTCGCCACCGAACTGAAGGCCCAGCTATCAGACCTTCAGCTTTCAGTTATAGAAGTGTCGCTAGAAGTGTCGCTTCAATCACTGCTTAGTTCATGGTGTGCCCAGCACTGACAGATGGCTCATCAATGCTTCAGTACAGAGCCGACTGTCAGTTAGCGCCGGGGTGTGGTTGCAGCCATGACTTACTATGTACTGAGCAGTCACTGAAACCATGCTTTTATGACTGAAATCCGGAGGCTGCCAGAAAAAATAAAGTGGCAGCACAGCTTATATAGTGATGTCATATTGATATACTGTACTTTAATTCTTGAAGCATCTCCTCGGTTTCAGGATCAGTAGGGGTCCCAGAGCTTAAACCCATCCAATCACAAAGTAATAGCTCTTTTTTGGCACCCTGCTTTTGGAGGGCACCCACAGAGAGGAGGTAAAGACAAGCTTAAGAAGCTAACAGTCCATTGGGGTAAGGTCCCAACCTGGCTTCTCCAAACATCTCCATGGGGCTAGGTGACCTGATTGTCCCAACCTGGATTCTCCAAATGTCTTTGAGGGTTCAGTGATGGTCAATGGTTGATGGTCCTTTTGCTAGAGACATGGTCACTTAAGTTGGCATTCTGTAGAATCTCACTCCGTATCCCTTCGGTTGGAGCCATGGTGTCTTGGTTACAGTTCTGCAGAATCTCTCTGCATAAGGATATAGCTCCCTTCTTAGATCTACATTTGTCCTTCAGGTCATCATCCACAGGTTAGGGAGAAGGTGGGATGAAGTTAGCTCTCATTCTTGGAGTATTTAATTAATCTGTATAGTTTGTCCTTCACAGGACAAACTTTTTGTCCTTGGAGGTCAAAAAACTACATGAATTTATACAATGGGTAATCAACATATTAGCAAACATAGATTGTTCAATGACCTTGTGTCCAAGTATTGCAACATAATAATCATTTCAAGAGTCAACGTTTAGGCTCATATGAACAATGGCCTATGTCTCTTGACCCACTTAAGAAAAATACATCTGGCCTACTTAAGAAGAAATGCTCTGTCATCACACCCTTTAATTGAGCCCCTTTTGGGGCAGCACTAACATATTTAGAATGTAATTTGTAATTTTCATGGCACCTCCTGACATAAGAAAGAAGAGTAAAAAAAATTATTATTATAGAGTTAATAAATTACACTCTGCAATTCATTAGGCTACATAATTTTACATAGTTTAATTAAAAACCAACCAAATTATTCTAATCTATAGAATGTAAAGATATATTTCAAAACATCTGTTACTATATATTCATGTCAGCCATAGAGTGGTATAAGAAAAAAATGTATATACAGTATCTAACATGCAAAATAGGTTGTACAAATCTGTTATTGAAGTTTCGACATTTGATTTGGGGAGGTTTGTGTCATTTTCATCTAAATGCATTTCATCTGTGTTTCTCAGAAATAAGACCTACCCTGAAAATAATCCCTAGCATGACTACACAGGAATTTTGGAGTATGCTTGAAATATAAGCCCTACTAAAATTAGCCCTAGTTACAGTCAGGACGTTGCAAGGAAGGTGGGGATAAACTGGGCATTTTCCCAGAGTCCCCACGGTTTTAGGCAACCCCAGCATTTCAATTCCAAGTTTAAGACTGCTTAAGGACATTTGGTGACATCCCGGTCTTGTATAACGGGTATGTCAGAACCTGCAGGCAGTCACACTGCATCTAACTGCAGAAGGTCTCTGCATTTGGCTTTGCAGACACCTTCTTAACGCTTCTTACTCTTTGACTCAGTGACAACCTTTCTCCGGCTCTAATTGACACACCTGTACCTGGGTGTTTATAGACCCCCAGCCTGCTGCTGGGAGTTGCCGGTGATATTTCCATTTCCCTCTGTTGAGGCTTGGAGCTATAGCAGTTGGCTACCTTACTTTTTGGTGTTGCTGGAGGATGTCTGTGATGCATCTCTGAGTCTACACAAGATAAGTGTTCCCCTTGTTCATCTATCCCAGCAGTCTTTAGTGGTAGTGGGGATTGACTAGTACTTACGCCATCATTCCTTAAGTAGGGCTTATTGCGAGGACCAAGCAGGGATTAGGTTCCTGCTTGGTGATAGGTGCAGAACCTATATAGGGACTTTTAGGGTAGACAGGGTGACTTTAGATCTGCCTAAGGGTCTCCACTCCCCCCTTCCCTAGTTTTGGGCTCCCTTTCCCTCATCCCTTCGTGTTGCACTTAGTCTTTCCTACACTGTGCATGACATCATGTGACCATGATGTTATCAAATGTCCTTTAACTGCAGGAGTCTAGACTGAAGAGGAGACAGGAATGTACCATTTGTGCAGTGTCCATAAATACATGTGTATGTATGTGGCAGTGTGTGTGTATATACATGTGTATGTATGTGCTGTGTATGTACATATACACATATGTATGAATGTGCTGTGTATATATATATATATATATATATATATAACACACACACATGTATGTATGTGCAGTATGTTTGTGCATACATGTGTACAAGCAGTGTGTGTGTCTGTGTGATGGCATGATTATATTTGAATAAATGTTGATTTTTTTTTTCAAGAATATTCATGGAAAAAAAAGACATCCTGTGAAAATAAGCCTTAACCCATTTTTTTGAGCAAAAAAATGATAAAATATAAGACCCTGTCTTATTTTCGGGAAGCATGGCCAGGGCCGCCATCAGGGCATTACAGCCCTTACTAGTGTATGGGGCCCAGTGATTTAGGGGAGCCCAAGCACGCTGGCAGCGCCGCAGCAATGGTCCGGCAGGCAGCAGGCAGTGCTTCGCTGCTTTATATTACTGTACTAGCTGAAGAGCCCGGCGCTGCCCGGGCATAGTACCTAACTACGGTTAGTTATAACAAATTGTAATGATTATATCTATATACAAGTATTCAGCTTTCTCCCCATTATGTAGATAGGGCCAAAATAGTTTGGCGATTTGGAACGTGCGGGGGTTAAAATTTCCATTCAACACATAGCCTATGATGCTCCTGGGGTTGAGATGTGCGGGCATGCAAAATTTCATGCCCGTAAGTACAACGGTGCAGATTCCTATCCCGGGCCAAAATTATTTGCCGATTTGGAATGCGCGGGGTTAAAATTTGACTCAAAACCTAGCCTATGACGCTCCCGGGGTCGAGACGTGCGGGTGTGCAAAATTTCATGCCCGTAAATGCAGATTCCTATGCCGGACATACACACAAGCATTCAGCTTTCTCCCCATTATGTAGATAGGGCCAAAATTGTTTGGCGATTTGGAACGTGCGGGGGTTAAAATTTCCATTCAACACATAGCCTATAATGCTCCTGGGGTTGAGATGTGCGGGCATGCAAAATTTCATGCCCGTAAGTACAACGGTGCAGATTCCTATCCCGAGCCAAAATTATTTGCCGATTTGGAATGCGCGGGTTAAAATTTCAACTCAAAACCTAGCCTATGACGCTCCCGGGGTCGAGACGTGCGGGTGTGCAAAATTTCATGCCCGTAAATGCAGATTCCTATGCCGGACATACACACAAGCATTCAGCTTTCTCCCCATTATGTAGATAGGGCCAAAATTGTTTGGCGATTTGGAACGCGCGGGGTTAAAATTTCGATTCAAAACATAGCCTAGGACTCTTTCGGGTCGAGACGTGCGGGCGTGCAAAATTTCATGCCCGTAAGTGCGACGGTGCGGATTCCAATCCCGGACAAACATACCCACATACATACACACACATACATTCAGCTTTATATATTAGATTCTCTCCTCAGTCACAAATGCTGGCTGGCAAAAAGAAATGGGCAGGCACTGTAGCTTTAAGCTACAGCCCGCCCTGGTGCATCATGGTCCAGCCAACCTCACATGATGTCACACGCTGCTCTGCTTGCTCCACTTCCTTATTCTGGAGCAGAGCAGTGTGACAGTCAGTGTGCCACATGGCTGGGAGCGGCGGCAGGGACCAATGCATGTGGAGGCGGCAGGCAAGCAGGGTGAGTAGTCTGTGGGGGGGCCCAGGCACAGCCGCAACATCCACCAAGCACCACCAACAGGGCCCAGGGCAGGAAGGGGGGGCCCCATCATCCACCAACACCCAGCAGCAGGAGGGCCCCCCAGGCATGCAGAAGGGGCCCACATACATCCACCAGGGGCCCCCAGAGCAGGAGGAGGGGCCCTCCCCAGGCATGCAGAAGTGGCCCGCACATCCACCAACAGGGGCCCCCAGAGCAGGCAAGAGGGGCCCTCCCCAGGCATGCAGAAGTGGCCCGCAGCATCCACCAGCGGGGCCCCCAGAGCAGGCAAGAGAGGGCCCTCCCCAGTGCATGCAGAAGGGGCCCACAGCATCCACCAACGGGCCCCCAGGAGCAGGCAGAAGGGCCCTCCCCAGGGCATGCAGAAGGGGCCCGCAGCATCCACCAACAGGGCCCCCAGAGCAGGCAGGAGGGGCCCTCCCCAGGGCATGCAGAAGGGGCCCGCAGAATCCACCAACGGGGCCCCCAGGGCATGCAGAAGGGGCCCGCAGCATCAACCAACAGGGCCCCAGGGCAGGCAGGGGCCCTCCCCAGTGCATGCAGAAGGGGCCCACAGCATCCACCAACAGGGCCCCCAGAGCAGGCAGGAGGTGCCCTCCCCAGGGCATGCAGAAGGGGCCCGCAGCATCCACCAACAGGGCCCCCAGAGCAGCAGGAGGGCCCTCCCCAGGGCATGCAGAAGGGGCCCGCAGCATCCACCAAGGGGCCCCCAGGGCAGGCAGAAGGGGCCCCTGCCAGCATCCACCAACAGGGCCCCCAGGCAGGCAGAGGTGCCCTCCCCAGGGCATGCAGAAGGGGCCCGCAGCATCCACCAACGGGCCCCCAGAGCAGGCAGGAGGGGCCCTCCCCAGGGCATGCAGAAGGGGCCCACAGCATCCACCAACGGGCCCCCAGGGCAGGCAGGGGGTGCCATCCCCAAGGGCCCCAGGCAGAGGGGCCCCCATGCATGCAAGGCCCACGCATCCCCAACAGGGCCCCAGGCAGGCAGGAGGGCCCTCCCCAGGGCATGCAGAAGGGGCCCGCAGCATCCACCAACAGGGCCCAGGCAGCAGGAGGGCCTCCCAGGGCTGCGAAGGGGCCGCCTCCCACGGCCCCTGCCAGTTGAGGGGCCCGCAGATGCTCGGGGGGCATGCTGCCCCCCCTCCGCCGTCCGCCCTTGAATCTGCGTGTGCTGGCCCCCTGCCCTGCCCACACAGCATTCCAACAGGGCCCTCAGAGCAGGACACAGTGTAAAAGATATAATTTAAAAAAATAAATAATTGTAAAATTATATATAAAAAAAAAAACAATATTCCATCATTAAATCAATCTTTGAAAAAAAATTAATCTCAACACTAAAAGTACACATATTTAGTATCACCACCGCGTCCGCAATGACCCGACCTATAGAATTGTCCCACTAGTTAAAGGGAATCTGTCACCCCTTTTTTGCCCTATGAGATAGGGCAACCGCCGTCAGGGGCTTATCTACAGCATTCTGTAATGCTGTAGATAAGCCCCCAATGTTACCTGAAAGTGAAGAAAAACGAGTTATAAAATACTCACCCGGGGGCGGTCCGGTCCGGAGGGAGTCGCGGTCTGGTTCGGCGCCTCCCATCTTGTAGCGAAGCCGGCCTCTTCTTTACGTCCCGTCGCTGCTCCTGCGCAGGCGCACTGCACTGCCCAGCACAGTACTACTGTACAGTGCGCAGGCTCCGGACCTCTCTGACCTTTCCCGGCGCCTGCGCACTGCAGTACTTTACTCTGCCCTCACCAGGGTAGAGCAGTGTGCCTGCGCAGGAGCTGTGACGGGACGGAAAGAAAAGGCCGGCTTCGCTACAAGACGGGATGCACCGGACCGTGACTCCCTCCGGACCCGACATCCCCCCGGAACGCCCCTGGGTGAGTATTTTATAACTCGGTTTTCTTCACTTTCAGGTTACATCGGGGACTTATCTACAGCATTCCAGAATGCTGTAGATAAGCCCCTGATGGCGGTGGCCCTATCTCATAGGGCAAAAAAGGGGTGACAGATTCCCTTTAACCCCTTTAGTGAACACCCTTAAAAAAAAAAGGCCAAAAAACAATGCTTTATCATACTGCCAAAAAAAAAAAGGGTAATAATACGCAATCAAAAAGATGGATATAAATAAACGTGGTACCACTGAAAACGTCATCTTGTCCCGCAAAAAAAAGCGGACATACAGCTCCATCACTGGAAAAAATTGAAAAAAATAAAGGTCTCAGAATAAAGCGATGCAAAAATTATTTTTTATATAAAAGTATTTATTGTATAAAATCACCAAAACATTAAAAAAATATATAAATGAGGTATTGATGTAATAGTACAGTGCCAAAGAATAAAACTGCTTTATCAATTTTACCACACGTGGAATGGTATAAACGCACCCCCCAAAAAAATTCATTCATTGCTTGTTTTTATTCATTCTGCCTCCCAAAAATTGGAATAAAAATCGATCAAAAAATGTCAGTTTCCCCCAAAATGGTACCAATAAAAACGTCAACTCTTCCCGCAAAAAACAAGACCTCACGTGACTCTGTGGGCCAAAATATGGAAAAATTATAGCTCTCAAAATGTGGTGATGCCAAAAAAAATGTTTTGCTATTAAAAGCGTCTTTTAGCATGTGACAGCTGCCAAACATAAAAACCCGCTATAAATAGTAAATCAAACCCCCTTTACCACCCCCTTAGTTAGGGAAAAATAATAAAATAAAAAAAAATTATTTCCATTTTACCATTAGGGTTGGGCTTGGGGCTATTGTTAGGGTTGGGCAATAGTTATGGTTAGGGTGTGTTGGAGTTAGAATTGGGGGGTTTCCACTGTTTAGGCACATCAGGGGCTCTCCAAACGTGATATGGGGTCTGATCTCAATTCCAGCCAATTCTGAGTTGAAAAAGTCAAACGGTGCACCTTCCTTTGCAAGCTCTGCCATGCGCCCAAACAGTGGTTCCCCCCACATATTGGGGTGTTAGCATACTCTGGACAAATTGTACAACAACTTTTGGGGTCCAATTTCTCCTTTTGCTCTTGGAAAATAAAAAATTGGGGGAGAAAATATCATTTTTGTGAAAATAGATTTTTTATTTTTTACGGCTCTATGTTATAAACTTCTGTTAAGCACTTGGGGTTCAAAGTGCTCACCACACATCTAGATAAGTTCCTTAAGGGTCTACTTTACCGTAGCATTTAGTGACCGTGGGAACATACCCTAAAGTGTTTTGGAAAGATTACTGCTATAAAAGTGAGTAAAATAAATAAATGGGGTGATCACCCCTTTACTCTTGACTCCTATTTTATTTATTTTTGTTCTTTTACATAATCACTTAGTTACGTTTTGAGTTGTATTTATGTTCTATAATTTATAGGGTTTTAATAAATACCAATAAAGATAATGTTTTGTAACGTATACTCAGTGATTAAATATGCTGTAATATAAACTTTCCATTTATTTGGTGGCAGGCTGAGGCGGCATCGTGGGCAGGCTGAGACGACCATTAAATTCTTCTTGACTGGGTGGAGGGTGCGGCGGCAACACCGGCTGAGTGAGTAAATAACAAGTCCATGTATTAGTTTGTCCACTATTTTAGTACGTGATTGTACTTATATATACATTGCTATTGAGGAGTCAAAGGGAGGGTGGGGTAAGGAATGATTGTATAATTATTCCTTCCCCCTCCCCCTTCGACTCCCCATTAGCAATCTACTATATAATCGTCTAATTCTGTCTGTAATGGAAATCCCGCGTCGCTGATTGGTCGTGGCCGGACTGCGCCAATCAGCGACGCGGGATTTCCGTTACGTGGAGGCCAGCGGTCGGGTACTTACACTGCGAGCAAAACAGAAAAGCTGATGGCTATGTATGTGATAAGTGTTAATGTGTCATTGGTGAGGGCGTGGTGCAGAAGTGGAGTTTTTTCAAGAAAGGGCAGAGTAATTTTGGAAGGTTCGCGTGGTGGAGGAGGAGCTAGGGTGGGGCTGACCTGGGGTGGAGCCTGGGCGGAGTCTCAAGGGGGGCCCCATAAATTTTGCCAGTATGGGGCCCCGAAATTCCTAGTGGCAGCCCTGAGCATGGCACTACAACAGTATTGATTAGCTTCACAAATTGTCAAACCCTAAAAATATTCTTTGAAAACCACCAGTATACTCCAAAATATTACAATTAAGTATAATTTTTCTAATATGTTGCTGATCCTCTTCCATCCCAGGTTACATCCTGTTCTGGCCAAGCTAATATGTGACAACTGCAGTCAATCATTGGTCATCATGAGTAAAGACCAATATACCACAAAGTCTCCCAAATTAAAATCAAGAAATAACCAAATGCATATAGAGCTACGAACAACTGACAGTCATTAAAAAGTTCACAAAAGTACACAACCATTTATTATGTAAATTATGCAGGTATTCACTGAGAGAGGTGTCCACATTCACCCAGAAATTCAGACATCAGCCTAAGAGAGGTATTCATATAGATAAGGACCCATCAGTTTTTTGAGACCACCTTGACGTTGGTTGATGGGCGGCATGATTTGCCCAAATAATGCACAAAGCGTCTCATTTTTTACTAATATTCAGAAGCCGTATTGCTATTCATATTTCATATTGACATGCTTAAGCATGATAGAGTGCAACCTTTTTGTATATTATATAATATACAAATTATTTATTATGTGTTTTTTGTATTTTCAATAAAAGGTATCACGCTCAGCAAAAAATATTGTGTACTTCTGTGATAGTTTCCATGGTCAGGAGTTCCTTGTAAGTTTATAATTACGGACTTTAGTGTAAAAAAAAGTCATGAATAACAACTACTGAAAAGGGCCATCTAGGATTTTAGTATTGATAGCCTATCCAATTAGGAAAGGTCATCAATATAAGATGAATCATGTCTAACTCCCAAAATACCCCACCAATCCGCTTTTAGCAAATACTGCAATTGCTAAGAACTACTCAGTGTATGGAGCCAAACCATCATAGCTCCTGTGTAGTGATTGTCCTCAATTTCTCCAAGTATTGTGATCTCAGATGCAGTACTCTTGAACGGCCACTACACAGTTTATGATGCTATGATGTTGCGACTTTGTACACTGTTCTTCCTCTGGTCATAGAACTTGCTAACAGCTGATCATTGATGGTGCTTGATGTTAAACCCAACACCTCCCAATCATTATATTGACTATCCCTCAGTCATCAACATCATAGTTCAGGGCAACCTCTTTATAGATTCTCCCTATGTAAACTTCACCCCACTACCCCACCTATCTTGTATACCAGTGGTTTGGTGAGTCTGCAATCTTTAGACTCCTCATACACCAGGGTCTGAGTGTGGCTGCTACCTCTGTTTCCTTCATGCACTAGGGCGTGGTATAGCTATTACCTCTGGACCCCTCTTGTACATGTCCAGCATGAGACTGTTACCTCTGCACCCCTCATGCCCCAGAATCTGGGCAAAACAGCTAGCTCTGATTCCCATGTGCTGCTGCTAACTCTACTCACCCTATAAGTACACTCCTGCTTCCTCCAATTTTTAGCAATTTCGAATAGCATGACGGCAAAACATACGGTGGATCAAGTAGGATTTACACTGTAACAGAAGAGAAATGTATAAGCTGAAGAGTAATGTATCATAGCATTTTCCACTTATTTCTTGCAGCTCCGATCCACAGGTTGCCAAGGACATTTTAACAACCGACAGGACTAAAAATGCCACTTATAGAGCCAACCTGCTCCAGAGCTCTATGGATCTGCCATAAATAACAATTTCTAGGTGACTACACCGGTAACTCCTGTAGAATGTAAGCCCGAAAGGGCAGGGTCCTCTCCCCTCTGTATCAGTCTGTCATTGTTAGTTTGTTTACTGTAAGTGATACCTGTAATTTGTATGTAACCCCTTCTCATGTACAGCACCATGGAATCAATGGTGCTATAGAAATAAACAATAATAATAATAATAATAATAATAACTCAATAACAAAGTGACAAAAGAAAAAGAAATAATTGATAAAATATGAAGCAACATGTAAAGACTCAGCACATACAAAACCTGAATCCCTTCATGCCTCTGTTTCCTTTTATGTTGTTTTTAGTACTTTAAAATAACTCCATAAAGCCATGCCTGTAGCCTGGATAACCTCCATGGTGATCAGAAATGCTTTTTATTTTATGGTAGATTGCTAAAAAAATCTCTGCCGGCTCCATAACCTGTCAAAGAATGATGCTCTTAAGCTATTGTGGCTGAAAACATACAGGAGCCGACTATAGGACTTCGGTCAAATAGCCGTAGGGTATTTCTTTGCAGGGTTAATATGTTACAGCCATTGCTGGATTATAAGCAGCGTTGGGAGCTAGATCCAAGAGCTAGATGGGGTAAGAAGTAGATAATACTTGTAAATGCATTATGTACTCATTATACAAGTATACATTAAATAATAGTCTATGTTTTTTACATCCAGGATGTCCCATGATGCATTAAATGTAGATTCTATGTCAGAAGTCAACAGTAATCATGTCAGAGGCCAACAGTCTTGACTGTACATAGCCACATTGCTTAAAGTGAACCTGTCAGCAGGATTTTGCAAAGTAAACTACAGGTATTGTCAGGTTGGCGCTATTATACTGATTAAAATTATACCTGGGGTGTAAACAGCTGCAGGAACCTTTCCTTGCAACAAGAAAAAATGTAAAACCTGTCCATCTATAATGACCACGGACAAGATAAAGATCCCCAACTCCCATCAGGATTACAAGATCCCAGGTACTTTCAGCTGCATCACATCTAATGTGGTGTACCTAATTATATGTACTAAATGTCCAACTGGGGGTCTGTATGTGGGGGAGACAGGGAAAAAACTGAGAACAAGGATGAATTCTCATCGCCACACAATAAGAGAAAAGAGAATGGATCTACCTGTGGCCAAACATTTTTGTATGTCCGATCACAGCACCATAGACATGAAATTACTTGTACTGAAAGGTAATTTCACATCTCAAAGACACAGGAGAGTTTGTGAATACAAACTGATGATGACCTTTGACACTCTCAATGCTGGAATGAACCTATCACATGGATTTATGGCTTATTACATCAATTAAGGAATTTGCTCCCAAGACCCTGTGAGAACATCACAAAACATTACCGGACCCCAATCAGAGGGCAATAAAACTTTCACACTCCTTATCTATGAACTGTTCCAATATTTATGTTCATCTCTATCTCCCATATTGACAGTTCTGCTTTACGTCACTTGTCTTATGTGATTCTTCAGATTTTGTATTAGTCTTTGCCTGATGAAGAGACCTGAGTAGTCTTGAAAGCTTGCAATTTGTTACCATCTTTTCAGTTAGTCATTAAAAGGTGTCAGTATTCCGGGTTTTCTAGGTAACTTTGTCAATGATTTTGCCCTTTGTTAAAATGGAGTTTGCTGTTTTCTGTGCCCTACTTCCTGTTCGTTTGTTTAAAACCCGGCTCAGGTGCTGGCTTCACTGCTGGAATATTCTGCTTCCGTTTCCCTGCAACCCAGCTGCTTTGTTCCTCACAGATCTTTTGTGTATTTACCAGGAAAGTGCATAACCTTATCTTCAGGTGTTTCTCAGCCACAGCAGTTTTCTACCCATGGCTCTGGACATTCTCTGCATATGTAAGTTGCACGTACTGTGTTATCACTAAACTGTTGACTTGGGAATTTAACCCTTGGTTCACTCCATCTGATAAGAACTGTGTTTCTGAACTGTTGCTGTTTAACCCTTCGTGCATTACCTCTGGTGAGAGCTGTTGGAACTGTTACTGGAACCTTACTGACATATGAACTTGTTGTTGGACTTCACTGAATTAAGCCACAACTGAGATTAACTTGTTCCTGGACCTCCCTGTGTTTTCTGCATACCTGGATCTGACTCTTCACACACCAGCAGTGTGTAAATCCAGCCACGTTACCTGTGTATCAGACTTACCTTGTGGTCACATTTGTGTGAGGACTCCGTCGTAAGAACTTTACCACCCTCAATATAGAGGTTCAAGGACTTATATATCCGGATTCATATAACTGGACTTGTGTATATATATATGGACTCATTGCATGTCACTACGGGTTGTTTGAATATTGTTTTTGGGTGTTTTGCTGTTTCACAAATACATTATTTGCATTCAAAGAAACCCGTCTCTGATTGTTCATTGCCCCACGCTATCAGAATCCTCGAGTTCCTACAATAGTATTACAGGATATTCCAGCCTAAAAAAGAGGATTCTGCTGGGGCAATGACGGAGACACGGGCAGACAAATTGTTCACCATAGTTAACTCCTTGCAGCAGGAGGTGGCGGCTGCACTCAATCAGATTAGAGACTTGGAGTCTCGGGTTAACCACAATGCACAGGGGTTTGGTCAGGCTCTCCAAGATCTACGTTCTAGGTTAGGAGTCCTGGAGGCCTTACCTACTGAGCCTACCTCATCCACCAGTATGCCCAAATTGCCTCCATTCCGTTTTAATGGTGACCGAAGTCAATTCCGTGGGTTTGTTAATCAATGTATATTATTTTTTGATGTACATGCCTCCTACTACCGGTCTGATAGATCTAAGGTTCTATGTATTATTATGTTGTTGACATCACGTGCACTGGCTTGGGCAAATCCTATGGTTGAAAGTCATGATACCCGTCTAAATAATTTGGACAATTTTCTGGCAGCCATGGCGCAAATGTTCGACGATCCCAACCGCCGTGCTACCGCTGAATCTGCCTTGCTTTCCTTACGCCAGGGGAAACGGTCAGTCATAGAATATGTTACTGAATTTAAAAGGTTAGTGGTGGACACCCAGTGGGAAAACAATGCTTTATTACCAATCTTTAGAAAAGGTTTGTCAAATGCAATCAAGGATGAGCTAGCTCGTTCAGAGTCTCCACAGGAGTTTGAATTGTTTATACAGCACTGTGTACGTATTGATATCCGTTTAACTGAACGCAGACAAGAAAAATGGGCCGCTGTAAATCGCATTACTAATTACTCTCTTCCGTCCAGGGAAACCACAGGCAAAAAACCCGCGAGAGGCTGAGGAGGTGCCTATGCAGGTGGACTCACTGCAGAGACGTGAGAATAATGAACGCCGCGAACACCGTCTCCGTGAGCGCTTATGTTTCTATTGTGGTCAATCGGACCATTTCCTCATCAATTGTCCTAAATGTCCTAGGCGACCCAACAAGGTGTTGGCGGTAGTAGGGGATTATGATAACACAGACGCTGAGTCTGAAGTTTCGGAAACCAGTCTACATCTAGATGCGGTTTTTCCCCCCAATACTGATGCCGACTTCCCCTAAAGATCAAGGGGAGAAATATTCACATTGTTCTCTTCCTATACAGATTCAGTGGGAGGAACAGTGGATATCAAGTTCTGCCATGATAGACTCTGGAGCAGGTGGGAATTTCATGGATTCTTCTTTTGCAGAGGAACATGGTATAAAGACACAACTAAGAGCTTCACCAATCACTATGGAAACGGTGGATGGTTCCCCATTAGTTTCTGGACCAGTAGATCGGGAGACAGTGCCTCTGGAGTGTAAGATGGAACCAGACCATCAAGAAACACTTTCATTCATGTTAATATCTTCTCCTCATTTTCCTGTAATTTTAGGAATTCCCTGGTTACGGTCACAAAATCCAATCATCAATTGGGAAACCAAGGAGATAACCTTTCTCCCGAAGTGCAGTTCTACCATCAGTCCAACTGTGGCGGCTCCAGTTACCCAGAACTTGGAAGAGGTGATACAGGTACCTACTCTCCCTCTGATTTATCAGGAATTCTCAGACATTTGTGATAAAAGGAAGGCAGATCAACTTCCCCCACATAGACCGTATGACTGCCCCATAGAATTGCTTCCTGGAGCAGCGATTCCTTTCGGCCATGTTTACCCGTTGGCGGCTCCGGAATTAAAATCTTTACGAGAGTATATAGATGAGAATTTAGCCAAGGGGTTTATCCGACCATCTTCTTCACCAGCGGGAGCTCCAATATTCTTTGTAAAGAAGAAGGATGGTACTCTAAGACCCTGCATTGACTACCGGGAGTTAAATAAGGTAACCATTCGTAACAGGTACCCGTTGCCCCTAATTCCAGAATTGTTGGAAAGAGTTCGCCAGGCCAAAGTATTTACCAAATTAGATCTTCGTGGGCATATAATTTACTCCGTATACGGCCCGGAGACGAATGGAAGACAGCTTTTAGATGCCGGTATGGACATTTTGAATATTTGGTGATGCCATTCGGACTCTGTAACGCTCCTGCTGCTTTTCAACATTTAGCCAACGACATTTTCAGGGATTTATTGGACCAATATGTGGTAATTTACCTTGATGACATCTTAATCTTTTCTGACTCCTTACAGGAACATCAGGAACATGTCAAGTGTAATGTATGTGGTACAGTTCATATAGCGTCTTGTGCTTGGGTGCGATGAAGATACTTGAGACACAGGTTGATAAAGAAAGTCTTGTATTGCTTCATACAAATTGGCAAAAATAAACACACAGGTTGCAAACACAGAAGCAGGAGACACAGCAGGCCAGAGTAATCTAAGCTCAGCAATAACTCTCCACAACAGATTCAGATCTTCTTCTCTGTTACCGCAAGTCCATGCAAACGTGAGGCTCTCAAGAGCAGAGTTCAGAGTCCACAAGTGCTTCAGAGTTCCTCAGTAGGAATGGCTGGAGTACAAGGTCCAAGGCTTCAGGAGTCAGAACACAGGTTCACTGCAGGCTAGATTCTGAAGCACTGATTGCTCAGCTGTGGCTGTTTAAGAAGCAAACGG
>JARQOD010000003.1:369035987-369126835 GCA_033576555.1 Oophaga sylvatica
CCGTGCTCCGGGTCAGAACTGTAGGCAGAGATTTATCTTCCTGCTCTAAGCCAGAGAAACCAAGGGAAGACGTAACCGCAGGCCGCCCCAAACTCACAAACATGTTCCTCATCATAGAGACAGAAAGAGAGACAGACTGCGCTTTGGGGCGAGATTGTGGGCAGGACTTTCCTTGGTTTCTCTGGTTAGAACAAGAATATAAGACTCGGCCTGCAGTCCCGCCCAGAGCACAGGTATCTCATTAACAGAAAACTTCTAACACTAAGATTTCTTCATCGCAGGTATCATTTGATCAGTTTAACACTGCCAACCTGACAATGCCTGTAGTTTACTTAGCAAAATCCTTCTGACAGGTTCGCTTTAAGGGGTTGTACAGGAGTAAGTTTATTATTATTATTTATATAGCGCCATTAATTCCATGGTGCTGTACATGAGAAGAGGTTACATGCAGAGCTATAGATATCGTTTACAGTAAACAAATTTACAATGACAGACTGGTACAGAGGGGAGAGGATAGAAGATATTAATGATGTCTCCTAGTCCTTTGGATAAGTCCTTAATATCAGATCAGTGGGGATTTGACATCCAGTGCCCCATCGATCATGCTGTTACTGCGTCCAGCAGTTACACAGAGCTAGAACACCAAAGCTCCGTACACCATGTAATTGATTCTTTTTGGATATTGTAATCAAGGTCCCATTAAATAAAGGTGATCAGATATTCTAAGGATAAATAATCAATACCTTAGTCCTGGAGAACCCCTTTAAATGAAGCACAAGTCTATTTGTTTTTTTTCCTGTGTTAATCCAGATGAAGGCAGAAACTAGAGATGAGCAAATCGATTTCAACTTGAAATTCACAAAAAATTCAGACTCAACAAATCCACATTTTTTTGCCATTCTCTTCTTGCAAATTTAGCAAAACGGTGGGCGGCCAGCCTCCATTTTTCTGGATTGCTAAAAAAGTAGTTAAAAATAACTTTTTCTTTGCAGATTTCCTCCCCAGGCTCCAATTTCTTCTGGTCTTCAATCACTCTGCGCCGACTCTTCCTGCACCAAGAAGAATTTAAGCTTTACGCATCGTCTTATCGTGATGTCACAATGTGTGTTTTATAAGGTCTAGTCATTAGCTTGAGTGACATGCATCGCGATGACCTTAGATCGTAGTGTCATGACATGCGTTGCCCAAGAATTACTCAGTGCAAGAAACGTCGGCACAGAGTGAAGAATGTCCAGAAGAAACCTAAGCTAAAGAAACCTACCTGCAGAGGACCAGAAGGGCATTTGCAACGGCAGTACATGCGATTTATATTTTTTTTATTATTTTTGAATGCCTACGTTTATTACACTCAGCGGTCTAGAGTGAAGCCAGAACATAATAAGTCACATTCGATTCGCATTGAATAAATTAATTTTCTATCAAATTTTAGCCAAATTTGAGCAAATTTGCCCAATTCAAATTTTTGCAAACTCGTTCATCACTAGCAGAAACAACACCCATGTAAAGTGATTTAAAATTGTTCTCAAATTATAAAGGATATTAATAATTTTATATGGCCATAACCAACGTGTTCTTACTAATAAATTGGATTTATGTCCTCTCACCAGATTTCATAACACAGACTAAGTATTATATTACATATCTCTTCGACCTTATGAGGATGAAAATCTGTCAGAATTTATTTAGAGTCATAAAATATTTATTTTGCTATCAGATGGGAATATTTTCAAAAAGTATTATACCGCTGCTTTTCATGTGGATTTTTATAGTACAGTAGGTACGGAAAGTATTCAGACCCCTTTCAATTTTTCACTCTTTGTTTCATTGCAGCCATTTGGTAAATTCGAAAAAGTTCATTTTTTTCTCATTAATGTACACTCTGCATCCTAGATCTGAATGAATGAAATATTCTCTTTGAATAATTTGTTCTGTACAAAGTTGAATGTGCTGACAACAAAATCACACAAAAATCATCACTGGAAATCAAATTTATTAACCTATGGAGGCCTGGATTTTGAGTCACCCACAAAATTAAAGTAATGTAATGTCCTTAAACCATTGACTTGTTTTAAGAACATTACATTCCACTTTAATTTTGTGCTCAGTAGTGTGTGCGGTCTCCAGATGCCTGTATAACGTCCCTACAATGCCTGGGCATGCTACTGATGAGGCGGCGGATGTTCTCCTGAGGGATCCCCTCCCAGACCTGGACTAAAGCATCCGCCAACTCCTGGACAGTCTGTGGTGCAACGTGACATTGGTGAATGGAGCGAGACATGATGTCCCAGATGTGCTCAATCGGATTCAGGTCTGGGGAACGGGCGTGCCAGTCCATAGCTTCAATGCCTACATCTTGCAGGAACTGCTGACACACTCCAGCCACATGAGGTCTGACATTGTCCTGCATTAGGAGAAACCCAGGGCCAACCCCCCAGCATATAGTGTCACAAGGGGTCTCAGGATCTCATCTCGGTACCTAATGGCAGTCAGGCTACCTCTGGCGAGCAAATGGAGGGCTGTGCGGCCCTCCAAAGAAATGCCACCCACACCATTACTGACCCACTGTCAAACCGGTCATGCTGAAGGATGTTGCAGGCAGCAGATCGCTCTCCACGGCATCTCCAGACTCTGTCACGTCTGTCACATGGGCTCAATGTGAACCTGCTTTCATCTGTGAAGAGAACAGTGCGCCATTGGTGAATTTGCCAATTCTGGTGTTCTGTGGCAAATGCCAAGCGTCCAGCACGGTGTTGGGCTGTGAGCACAACCTCCATCTGTGGACGTCAGGCACTCAGACCATCCTTATGGAGTCGGTTTCTAACCGTTTGTGCAGACACATGCACATTTGGCCTGCTGGAGGTTATTTTGCAGGGCTCTGGCAGTGCTCCTCCTGTTCCTCCTTGCACAAAGGCGCAGATAGCGGTCCTGCAGCTGGGTTGTTGCCCTCCTAAGGCCCCCTCCACGTCTCCTGGTGTACTGGCCTGTCTCCTGGTAGCGCCTCCAGCCTCTGGACACTACGCTGACAGACACAGCAAACCTTCTTGTCACAGCTCGCATTGATGTGCCATCCTGGATAAGCTGCACTACCTGAGCTACTTGTGTGGGTTGTAGAGTCCGTCTGATGCTGCCACATGAAAGCACAACCAACATTCAAAAGTGACCAAAACATCAGCCAGAAAGCATTGGTACGAAGATGTGGTCTGTGGTTCCCACCTGCAGAACCACTCCTTTATTGAGTGTGTCTTGATAATTGCCAATAATTTCCATCTGTTGTCTATTCCATTTGCACACCAGCATGTGAAATTGATTGTCAGTCAGTGTTGCGTCCTAAGTGGACATTTTGATTTCACAGAAGTTTGATCTATTTGGAGTTATATTCTGTTGTTTAAGTGTTCCCTTTACTTTTTTGGAGTATGTATATATATATATATATATATATATATATATATATATAGATATAAATATATATCTATATATATATATACCAGGATGGGGAACATATACACCAGGATAGAGCTTATATATACGAGGATGGGGAACATATATGCCAGGATGGAGGACATATATTAGGATGAGCCCAGGATGTGGGACACATATACAGGAAGGCGCCCAAGATGGTGGACATTACTACATAATGGGGGAGGGTGGATAACCTGTATGTCCTTATAGGATTTAGAACATTACAAGGGCCCATGCATCTAACCAACATGCTGGGGCAGGTGGATGGAATTGCTCAGGTCCAAATTTTGCACTGGGGCACATCGGACTCTAGTTACACCACTTCCCATAAGGAAACAGAAGACCAACTATTGATGGAAATGTGTAGGTATTTCAGATGTTTCTCCTTATTTTATTTTGTAACTGTTTGCATTATTTATTTTCAAGCTGAAAACTTTTATAAGTTTATTCCTTGTATGTTCTAAGAAAACCATGGACTTTCAGAGAGTGTGCTGTCTTTTGCCTGTCAAACACCTGTTAAGGTCTGCGGAACGCACCAAATATATGATGTAGAGAGGTGCAGTTCGCAGCCCGGGGTCCACCGTGCAGGCGGAGCCTGCTGCTAGTAAAATGGCGCAAGAAGCGAACTCTGTTATCCCGCAGAGTCGCCAAAATAAACGCCGTAACACGCTGTGGCAATATGTGCGAACTCTGTTATTCCACAGAGCCGCTAGAAGGAATGCCGCAGCGCTATATGGAGATGTGTGCGAACTCACTTAACACCACTGAGTCGCAAAATAAACACGCTAGGGCGCAGTCTAGCGTTGAAAGCGAACCCTGTTGCGTCACAGAGCCGCAGAGACAAACTTCTGTGTCCTGTCAGGCACCCAGGTACACAGTTGACTGCTAAGCGAACATAGAACGTGATCATGCGCTAATGTCCTCGCGGGAGTCACCCGCAATCTATGGCGTCTGAACGCCAGGCCCTGAATACGGCAATCAAACTCCTCACCGGTTATGCCGGTAATCTAGGGCATCTAGGACACTGACCCTGACCAGCTAGCATACCAAGCTCCTCACCGATTAAGTCGGTATTGTAATGGCGTATTTCAGCCGCCCTAACCACACACACGCATGACCACACCGGCGCAAAGCATAAAGGTTGATATTAGCGCATGGTGGCCCAGCCATGCCACCCTTTTATAGTAACAGCTACAGGACCAGCCAGAAACAAGGACCAATGAGGAACTGTTCCAAAACACCAGTAGTCACAGGACCTTCCTGGCGGACCAATAGGAGCTTCTGCAGTACCTGAACATGTGACCCCTGATCTCCAATGAGAGATCTTACCCTGGGCATGCTCAGAAGGGGAAACGCAGGACTTCGTCCCAAAGACGTCTGCTCCAGCACTGGCTATAATAGCAGATCCAGGAGAGGCAGCAGCAAGTCTCTGCACAGTATTCGAATGGGCAAGACGCTGGGACCGACGTCTCTGCTGAGCAGGCTCCACTGTGGCCGGAGATGAATGGGGGACCGCAGCGGGACTGGTTCGAGACTCCCCTTGTGCAGCAGTGGGAACTCAAACACCAGAGTATATTTTGGGGACTCATGGGCCCGTCATCCCTTTTGTTTTGAGTGGTGGCAGCATATTGTGTATCTGAGGTGTGTGGACTGTGTTGGGGTGTGATTTATGCTCACTTTGCAACCTACAGTATAACGGGTTGAATGCAAGATTGAATGAGAGGAGATAGATTAACCCTTGCACCTGCACCCCACGTTACATGAGATACTGGAGAAAGAGGAGTAGCAAGTAATCAGAATGATTTTTTATTGGGTGATTTCACATTAAAACAGCAAGTGGTAAAAAAGTACAAAAAGAGTATATATATCACATGGTAAAGAGTAAAGATAGACAAGGACAATATCAGCCGGAGGTCACTTCATCACATGAAAAAGGCTTTATATTATAATTAACTCAAATGTGCATAAGTAGACATGACGCAAATCACCATAGACATGAACAGGAGATATAGATCAAATGATATTACTAAGTAGTATGACTATTGTTTGCTGGTATGTACACACTTAGCGAAATAACCTCTTACCAGGTAGATGGAGGGAGACTCAGGCTGAATAAATGCTGAGAGGATAAACACCAACGCACGTTTTGGTTGTTCATTCAGTTGCTTTCTCAAGGGGACATCCCTCAGCCTCTCAGCCTTTATTCAGCCGGAGTCTCCCTCCATCTACCTGGTAAGAGGTTATTTCGCCTAGTGTGTACATACCAGCAAACAATAGTCATACTACTTAGTAATATCATTTGATCTATATCTCCTGTTCACGTCTATGGTGATTTGCCTCATGTTTCAACCTGATCCAAGGTATTGATTTTTCTTTTGTGAGAGTGTGTCTTCCTGTAATATAGGCTGGATATGAGGTCTTTTTGTATCTAAACTGCTCCTAATATTGTGCTTTCCTCATTATCTATATGATATTTCCTCCCCCTTCCCCGAGACTGTAGTTACTTTCTCCCCTCTCTGTATTATAAAGATCTATGTACAACACTCCCCTCCTCACTAACACTAAGAGAAGGTAAAGAAAGCAGATTTGTAACATTTTTGCATATCACAAAGCTAGATAAAAGACACTCTGAATCGGCAAAATGGTAGAACATTTTAATTAAAACAAAGGATTTTGTTTAGTTTTACAAATAAGAAGCAAATTAACAATATAAACGTTATGTTCTTTGCCTTTAAAGAAATATATAAATAGCACATATATCAATGAACACTATCATACCACACACTTCTCTAAATTCTCATAATGATATGATTGTACATTGTATCCTCTATTTTGTACCTATTTTATGTTTTGTTTTTATTTCTGCTTCTTTCAGTTAACAAACAAAATATATACAATTTACTATTTGCAAGACTTGGTGCATGGACCCCTGAGTCACTAGAGCGGACTGAAATATACGATGTGCTGCCACTGAGCAACTACAAATGAGCTCATTTTACACAGATAGCCAGGAGTGTGCAAGCAGTAAGGAAAGTACGCAAACATGATAGTGATAAGTACTTGGCGGTCACGCTTGGTCTGTGAGGGGACTACATGTTGAATGCTAATTTGACTTTTTTTTGCCGTTATCATAACAGAAAAAGATTGTCCTGTAAACAAAATTACATTTTATCAAAGAGCAGCTTTCTCTGAAAAAAAAAAATTACAATCATCTATAGAAGCTTTTAGCGCAGAGTAGTGTTTATATGACCGTAACGTCCACTGTAATGCTAACTATTGGAGATGAGCGAGATAACAAGCCCATTGTTATTCTCCATTTAATTCCTTCTGTTTGCAGCATTGCTTTGCATTACCAGCCTTTTTTTCCGACAGATGCAGTGCAGGGTCGTTCCGCCTTCTATTTTCGTGTTTTTATTAAATACAAAATACGGTAATAAAAAGCCCAAATCAAAATTTTTATGTTCTTATGGATTTATAGGGCAAGAGACTTCTCTCTTAGACCTAATATAAGTAGGAGGCTACATGTGTTCATCTGAAAATATATCCATATTTGAGGGCTAATCCTTTTATCGATGCATCCCGGTAACGAGCTGTGTCCCAAAAGGTCTGTTCGATCTTGATAACATGGTTCCCCATACATTCAGGGAGCCGCATTTAAACTATGATGGACAGATTAATAATGCCTAGCTGTAGAGTCACAAGACTAAAATCCCCAATACACTTTAGATAGTTGACGAATGAACAAATTATTCAGCCAGCAGTTATCTCCACTCAACCTTCACATACACAAATGATATAAACTATGTCATTTCAACAACTAAGTCAAGAGAGTGGTGCAAAAAGTTAGAGGGTTATTCCAAACATATGTCTTCAGGAGTATAGTGCTTGCCAACCTCATGGTTTTCTGGTGGATGGAACCTTCAGCTTGTGGAGGACAATGAAAATTCAATCAAGTATCATGAAACCCTAGAAGAAAACATCATGCTTTGCATGAGGATGATGATGTTTGGGGCATCATTGGACCTTCCAACAGGACAATGATCCCCAAGCATACCTCAAAAAAAATCCACAAAGGCATGGTTTCACATGAAGTCCTAGAAGATTCTGGCGTGACTATCACAGCCTTGAATTCTAAAGAAAATTGTTGGTGTGATTTGAAGAAGGTGGTTCCAACAGCAGACCCAAGGATATTAGTGAACTGGAGGCCATCGTCGATGAGAAATAGACTAAGATTCCTCAGGAACATTGCCAAAAGATGGTGTCTGGCTATAAAACTTGTCATAACAGCCAAAGAACTTTACTAAGTACTAAAGAAACTTGTCAATAAAGGGGTTATTTAGGACTTTGTAAGTTTTTAGCCCCATAAGAAAAAATATACAGCCAAATAGTTTTGTAACTACTTGCCTGTTCTGCTCGGCGCTGATCTCTGCTGGCTCAAAGAGGTCAAGAACTGCTACTTCCGGCAATTCTGCTGCTTCATTTTGACCTCATGTTAATAGAGCAGCTATTTTTCTTCTGGTTAGCTCTGTCAACAGCCAGCTCCCCGCAATTATGCAGTGGGGAGCTGACTGTCAATCAGCATGATATCGGCAGTGACTACTGTCAACAGAGCAGAAGAGAAGAATCTGCTCTGTCTATATGATGAATCGCTGGCTTTGAAAAAATGTAAAATATAGTATCGAAAGTTGGAAAATGTATTCTGGGGTAGAGGAAGAAGGAGGGTAATTTTTGCTATCTGTAGTGAAAATCCTTCTTTGAATGCTAAAAAAATATTTAGACTTGAGAGTCCTCAGTGGTTGATACCTTTTAATGGCTAACTGAAAAGATGGTAACAAATTGCAAGCTTTCGAGACTACTCAGGTCTCTTCATCAGGCTAGGACTAATACAAAATCTGAAGAATCACATAGTTATACACAAAATAGCACAGAAAAAATGCAATAGGTAGGACAAGTGACATGAAGCAGAACTGTCATTATTACAAGAGCCACCAGAATATCAAGGAATCACCTGCTACATTACAAAGCTAAAGAAGAAAATAACCGGGTGCCTCTAGTGGTCACCTACAATCCAAGTCTGGAGATGCTAAGGGGAGCTGCACGGAAACTACAACCTTTACTACAAAAAGATGCCCGATTACAATCCATATTTCCAGACCCCCCACTACTATGTTTTAGGCAGCCCCCAAATCTAAGAAGCATCATTGTCAGAAGCTCCCTGTCCTCCCCAACAGCTGCAGGAACCTTTCCTTGCAAACAAAAGAAATGCAAAACCTGTACATCTATAATGACCACGGACAGGATAAAGATCCCCAACTCCCATCAGGACTACAAGATACCAGGTACTTTCAGCTGCATCACATCTAATGTGGTGTACCTAATTATATGTACTAAATGTCCAACTGGGGGTCTGTATGTGGGGGAGACCGGGCAAAAACTGAGAACAAGGATGAATTCTCATCGCCACACAATAAGAGAAAAAAGAATGGATTTACCTGTGGCCAAACACTTTTGTATGCCCGGTCATAGCATGACAGATATGGAATTACTTGTATTAAAATCTAACTTCAAATCTGAGAAGGATAGAAAAGTCTGGGAATATAAACTTATGATGACCTTTGACACTCTTAGTGCTGAGATGAATATATCCCAGAGTTTTATGTCGTTCTACAACAATTAAGGAATCTGCCTCCCTGACCTTTTAGGGTCATCACAACACAATACCAGACCCCAATCAGAGGGTAATAAAACTCTCTCCTTATCTATGAACTAGTCATATTTATGTTAATCCTTCTGCCATAATGACAGTTCTGCTTCATGTCACTTGTCCTACCTATTGCATTTTTTCTGTGCTATTTTGTGTATAAATATGTGATTCTTCAGATGTTGTATTAGTCTATGCCTGATGAAGAGACCTGAGTAGTCTCGAAAGCTTGCAATTTGTTACCATCTTTTCAGTTAGCCATTAAAAGGTATCAACCACTGAGGACTCTCAAGTCTAAATATTTTTCTATCTACTGGCTAACACGGTACGAAGATACACATCTTTGAATGCTAACGTTTTCTCCTGGATGACCACTGCTATACTTTAGGTCCCATTCAAACTGATTTTCAGATGCTAAGACAGGGATCATAGTAAATATATGGCTACCATCTGTGGAATTCCATTCTGCATATGTGGTGTAGGAGGAAGATCTATTTTGTTGTGTATTTATATTATTTCAAATTCGGTCATTTTGATTACTACATTGATTATACCATTTACTGTTTTCCCACATAACCCACAAGTTCTAGATCCATCCTCCATGGGAGATGTCAGTGTAGTATACAGTATATCCTTCTGCGATTGTCTATTAATGAAACATTGAAGGCCTGTGATTCTGCAACTTAATGAAAATTACAAGCCATTACCGTTGGCAGGGAAAGTGAATTGTTTCGTCTGAATGTTGAGCTGATTTCAGATGATACATGTCCATAATGGAATAAATTGCTAATGAAGTGCTGAATTGCTGGAAGGATTCCTGTTACTTATTAGACATTTTAGTTAATTAGAAGTTTTGAAAAGAAGAATTTGGGGAGGCGGGAATTCATCAGAGCTCATCAAAATAAGGTCAAGAAGATGCAACAATGCTAGAGAACTGTGTGAGAACTCCAAGGGTTTCAACACCGTGACATTTCAATAGCTATGTAGAATATGTAGAACAAGTAAAAGAATTCTCTCTCTGAAAAGATAATATAAGGTCAGTGGTCAAGAGAAATTAAGTAATAAAATTCTTTTTGAAAATATTCAGTTTTCATCTTTTTATCAAAACTTTAAATACTGAGATATTACTTCCTCTTTCCCGCTGATATGATTGATCCATCATTTGGCTCTTCGCTCTTCATGATTTCTTATGTATTTGGCTGCAATTACACGGTCAATCACGTCCCTTTAATCAACTGTTAATCAGCTCTATGCAAGTTGATTGACGGTCGTTCGGTAGCCTGTTTAGACAGACCATACGCACTCCTAGGCACAAAGAATGATTATTAAAAGCATTGAATATTGTCCTCGGCAGCACATGCTGCTTAATAGAGTTAGCACAGCTTCTAGGCTTTCAGTGCTCCAAAAAATGACATTTCTGTCAGTTGTGAGCTAGTATAAATTTAATCTACAATGTGGCCGCATTTTATTATATATTATGATAATTTTGTGAAGGTGTAGTTCACCCTTTTGCTAAGTCCTTCTGAAGCATTTAAAAAAGTGACAGAACTGATATAAAATGGCAAAAAGTTACAATAGTTTGCACAAAAACTTTTTCGGCTTTTTGATGCCAGAAAACTTGTATAGAGGGAATGATAAATTTTCCTTATGGACTACTATTGAAAAGCTTTCTAGGCATGCTCTATGACATGTACAGAGGTCAATAGCATGAAATAACAATAGCCAATAACAATAATCCATAACATGAAAGTAAGGTTAATAATATAACTTTCATTACAAAATCTTCAGTTTTTACCCTCCTTAAAACATAAATGAACTGTGGTTTATCACATCTTTGGGAAGATGAGTTCAAATTCCCTAACCACATCCAGGCCTGATTAGTGCCACACCTGTTCTCAATCAAGAAATCACTTAAACAGGACCTGCCTGATAAAGTGAAGTTGACCAAAATATCCTCAAAAGCTAGACATCATGCCACAATCCAAAGAAATTCTGGAAACAAAGTAATTGAGATCTATCAGTCTGGAAAAGGTTTTAAAGCCATTTCTAAAGCTTTGGGACTCCAGCGAAATACAGTGAGAGCCATTATCCACAAATGGCAAAAACATGGAACAGTGGAGAACCTTCCCAAGAGTGGCCAGCTGGCTAAATTTATCCCAAGAGCACAGTGATGACTCATCCAAGAGGTCACAAAAGACCCTACAGCAAAATCCAAAGAATTGGAGGCTTCACTTGCCTCGGTTAAGGTCAGTGTTCATGACTCCACCAAAAGAAAGAGACTGGGCAAAAATGGTCTGCATGGCAGAGTTCCAAGATGAAAACCACTGCTGAGCAATAAGAACAAAAAGGCTTGTCTCAGTTTTGACAGAAAATATCCTGATGATCATCAAGACTTTTGGGAGAATACTCTGTGAACTGACGAGACAAAAGTTGAACTTTTTGGAAGGTGTATGTCCCATTACATCTGTCGTAGACGCAACACAGCATTTCAGAAAAGGAACATCATACTAACAGTAAAATATGGTGGTGTTAGTGTGATTGTCTGGGGCTGTTTTGCTGCTTCAGAACCTGGAAAACTTAATGTGGTAAATGGAACCATGAATTCTGCTGTCTACCAAAATATTCTGAAGGATAATGTCCAGTTATCTGTTTGTGACCTCATGCTGAAGCGCAGTTGGGTTATGTAGCTGGACAATGATCCAAAACACAGCAGCAAGTCCACCTCTGAATGTCTTTAGAAAAACAAACGTAAAGGGCACCTGTCAGCAGGATTGTGCACAGTAATCTACAGAGAGTGTCAGGTCGGCACCGTTATACTGATTAAAATGATACCTTCGCTGATGAAATCTGTCTTGTGCTTCTTTTTTAATCCTTATTTTCAGTTTTTAGTTAATGATATGCTCATGTCCTAAGGCGGGGTTGGTACATGTGATGCTGTGATTAGATATTCATAATGCAGACTGCTGACAGGTCACTGATCCCTCACTGACCTGCCCCCTAGTTTACATAACGAATATACTAATGCGTGTACTTAAAAAAAAAATATGTCACTTCATCAAAATAGCGGTGCCTGCAGTGGCTGCACACTGTCACTTGTCAGTTAGTGCCTATTATAGTGCGGTGTTGAAAAAAAAAATCACCATCAAAATGGTTCCATCGGCTGGCGTCTGTGCGTTAGCATATATCGGTACCAATAGATGCTACTGCGCAAGCGCCTCCAGCCGCCCTTTGTTGCTGCAGCCCAAAAAATTTACACTACAACAAAATGGCGCCAGAGGCAGTGCATGCGCAGTAGCATCTATTGGTACGCGATACATGCTAATGTGCAGGCGCAGCCGACAGTGCCATTTCATGTAGTGTAATTTTTTTGGCTCCAGCAGCAAGGAGCCGGCGGAGATGCTTGCACAGTAGCATCTATCAAATACGATAGATGCTAATGGCAGGCGCAGATGACAGCACCATTTTGATGGTGATTTATTTTTCTTTTCAACACAGCAATATAATAGGGACATACTGTCAAGTGATAGTGCGCATGCACCACCATTTTGATGAAGTGACATGTTTTTTCAAATACACGCATTAGTATATTCATTATGCAAACTAGGGGGCAGGTCACTGAGGGATCAGTGACCTGTCAGCAGTCTGCGTTATGACTATCTAATCAGAGCACCACAGTCAAAGTGGCCTAGTCAAAGTCCTGACCTTAATCCGATTGAGATGCTGTGGCATGACCTTAAAAAGGCAGTTCATGCTCGGAAACCCTCCAATATGGTTGAATTACAACAATTCTGCAAAGATGAGTGGGCAAAATTCCTCCAGAGTGTTGTCAAAGACTCAGTCACTGCCTGTTATCCCAAAAGCTTGATTGCAGTTGTTGCTGCCAAGGGTGGCCCAACCAGTTATTAGGCTTAGTAAGGGCAATCACTTTTTCACACAGGACCCTGTAGGTTTAGATTTCTTTTTCCCTTAATACTAAAGACCTTAATTTAAAAACTGCATTTTTTGTTTACTTGTCTTATCTTTGTACAATATTTAAATTTGTTTGATGATCTGAAACATTTAAGTGGGACAAACATGCAAAAGAATAGGAAATCAGGAAGGGCAAACACTTTTTCACACCACTGTGTGTATATTTATATGGCCAAGAGTGTTGGCACCCTTGAAATTGTTCCAGAAAATGCATTATTTCTCCTAGAAAATTGCTTCAATTATACATGTTTTGTTATACACATGTTTATTTCCTTTGTGTGTATTGGATCTACACATAAAAGCAGAGAAAAAAGGCAAATTGGACATAATTTCACACTAAACCCCCAAAATGGTCTCGACAAAATTGTTGGCACCTTTCCAAAATTGTGGGAAAGCAACTCACCTTGTGGCATGTTAAGACAACCTGCTGTATATCAGGCTACGAATTCTACCTCATGGGGATTTTTCTGCCATTATAACTAGAATGCTCTATAGTAGTCTATTTAAATATATGGCATTTTTTTTACCTGAACTTTAGGATTAGGCTCATACCTATGCTAGATTACCTACAGTGAAAGGGCATTTTATATATCCACGGTTTTTCACCATATTACATGGTATTTGTTGTTTACTTGGTTAAATAAATAAATACATTTGTATTTTTCAATAGTCTTTGCCTCTGAGTTGTTTAATAGGACTTATATTATTTGAGGCTGCTCTTTATATATATTTTGGACAACTGAAGATTTTATTTTTTGGTTAAATATGAAAATCACACCTGAAACCAGGTAAAAATGGGAGAAGTTGACTCAATCTTTGCATTGGGTGACTGTGTGTGCCACACTAAGCATGGAAAACAAAAAGAAAAGAGAACTGTCTGAGGACTTGAGAACCAAAATTATTGAAAAATATAAACAATCTCAAGGTTGCAAGTCCATCTCCAGACATCTTGATGCTCCTTTGTCCATGGTACATAACATAATCAAGAAGTTAACAACCCATGGCACTGTAGCTAATTTCTCTGGATGTGGACGACACAGCAAAATTTATGAAAGGTTGCAACGCAGGATAGTACGGATGATGGATAAGCAGCCCCAATCAATTTCCAAACAAATTCGAACCATTATGCAGGCTGCATCAGTGTCAGTGCAAACTATTTGTCGACATTTGAATTAAATGAAACGTTTTTGGGTTGTTTTGCTGCCTATGGCACTTGGTGCCTTGATTATATGCAAGGCATCATATCATGAAATCTGAAGATTACCAAAGGATTTTGGGCTGCAATGCAGTTCCAGTGTCAGAAAGATGGGTTTGTGTCCTAGGTTATTATGAGTCTGTCAGCAGGACAATGACCTCAAAGATAATTCAAGAACCACCAAGAAATGGATGGAAACAAAGTGATGGAGGGTTCTGAAGTGGCCAGCAATGAGTCCGGATCTAAATCCCATTGAACATCTGTGGAAAGATCTTAAAATTGCTGTTGGGAGAAGCCGCCTTCAAATATGACTGACCTGGAGCAGTTTTCAAAAGAAGAGTGGTCCAAAATTCCAGATAAGAGGTGTAAGAAGCTTGTTGACAGTTATAGAAAGCAATTGATTGCAGTTATTTATTTAAAAGGGTGTGCAACTGTCATGCGTTTGGGTTTGAATTCTTGAGCCTGCGCTTTTGTCTTGAGTCAGCTTCTCTTTCTTTCAGTCTTTTTAGGTTAACAGGTGTTTTCACTACTCTTTCGTCTGCCTTATTGCCTGTCATGTATGGCTTTATATACCTTACCTTTGCTGGTGTTTCCTGCTGGAAAAAGTCTCATCTCGATGTCCAGCCATACCACTGTAGTTTAAGACAGTCAGTGAAACACCAACTAGGGTTTATCTCTCTGCTGTTTATGTTCTTTACCCTGCACCTATCTTCTGTTTCTTTTTAGGAAGAAGCCAGCATATTCTCTAACAGTAAGTACTTATACCTTTATTTTGTGTTTTTCCTCACTCTAGGATCTCTTTTTTTCAGCATACTTTCCCTTCCGTAGTAATTTGCACTCTGCTCTGCCTTCCGTTTCTTTCAGAGGAACATGAAGCACTCAATGGCCTTTCAGGCAGCATAGATCTGAGTTCCCGTCATCTAGTCTGTGGTTAGGGCTATCTCATCTCACGCAGAAACCTCTAGGGACTGCGGGCTCAGGATCTCGTCTGTATTGAAACTGGCAGTCAGTTGCAGTTTTTGGTGTGTTATCTATTTTACCAAGCGAATTGCTACATGATGATAACAGCAACCAAATACTAAGTTGAGGGTGCATACAAATTTGTGTGGCCCATTCTTGGGGATTTGTATGAAACTATGTCCAATTTGCCTTTTTTTCTCAGTTTTTTTTGTGTTGTTCCAAAACACACAAAGGACTTAAACATGTATATGATAAAACATGTGTAATTGCAATAATTTTCTGTGAGAAACATTTCATTTTCTGGAAAAATTTCAAGGGTGCCAACACTTTTGGCAATGATGGCATGTGTGTGTGTTTAACATGAAAAATAGATTGTAACAATAGTTATTTTCTGATTACACTTTAATTCTCCTTGTTGCATCTGCAGAACTGAACTCTATTAGATATTTTGTCAAGTACGCTGCATGGTCAGAAAGTATGCAATATTCAGCTTCTTCTTCAAGACAGAATCTTATGTGCTGGGTCCCAAAGGACCTAACATGGTGTGGTGGTGATGTCTTCGGTCCCCCTAGACTATAGGGCTTGGTTGCCACTTGTTCCCCCCCAGTTTGCAGCTCACATCTGGGGGCTGAAAAAACAGACCACCCACAATCAAGTTTATTGTTGGAAGGACTCAATAATTTCCAATGAATGACAGCTCTTAATAAATAATATTTTGCTTCCAAAGTGGAAATAGACGTTAATGGCAATGTACCCACCTCCTTGTCTTGTCACTGCGTTTTTCTTTAATCAAATATTCAGGATTGCTTATTTGCACATGATTAATTTTGGAATGTCAAGAGGACAAAGCAATAATCACATTCCTAATATACAAATTACTCAGTATATTATTAGACTAAAAAAACCTAAAAATTAAAATCCTGCATTATTCCTTCTCTGGCCGGTAAACATGGACTTTTCTATCTCCAATTGTAAATAATTCAGAGAAAGGTGTTAATAAAAATGTTCTGGTGGAGGAAATCATAGCATGTGTTTTTCTTGTGCACAAAATCATTCTGTTTGCTTTCTGCCCTTGAGTTTTAATGAATAATACATAGAGAGTAGGATGAAGTGTTATTTCCTCACCGTGTTCTATTGTTGAGTGTTACAATTGCATTTAAAGATGCAGCTGCCTTTCAGATGTCTGTGCACTAATAACAGTGTCACCTTTCCGAGCAAATCTGATTAATTGCAGGTTATGTTTTAAGGGATGAATTATTTCTTAAAACAACACAATACTTATCACCATGGGAGATCCTGTAGAGCTATACAGTGGCAGACAATACAAAGCAGAGAGCTGAATTATCTTCTTGCGTGACATCACAAGCCAAAACTTGCATTCCATACCTCCCAAGGATGAGCAAATCTTTTCAAATTCAAATTTGCCAAATTCATCGAATTTTCCACAAATTTATATTTTCAGCAAATTAATTCACTGCAAATCAAATGTACTCCAAAGCCTCCTTAAAAGATAATACTATTTTCTTCTCCTCACATTCTCAGCTTCTTCACTGCTGTGCTGTCACACACTATCTGTACAGTTTCTTTAGTGTTTTATGACTTTTTCCTCCCAATCTCTACAACATAGCTGTGACTGCCTCTCACTATTCAGATTCACCATAACAATGTCTGCTGCATTCCCTGCTTTTGATTTTATACAGGCTACAATAGTCTCTCCTGATTTGCTGTGATACACCATGTGATCTGATTGCTGCAAAGCATTAAAGGGAAGCCAACTCTGCCGTGCCTAAGGTCATCTAATCCTTCTTTGACTAACACAAACTTCTGCAATATGTAACATGCAAACTACTCTTTTGACATATGGTATGTTTGCATCTGACAGCTCTAATTATCTGCACTGTGGAATATTACACATATATATATATTCTCTTTGTCCATATATTGTCTTATGCACAGCCTCCTTATTTTTTAACCACGTATTCTCTGCGCATGTAAATGATCTGTTTTTCCACAATTTTCCTGTTTGATCTTCCTTATTTTTGACATCGTCTTTTGAATGTTCTAAATAAATTGATTTTTTTCAGTATATTCCTTATTAAGTGTTTATGTAATTTCTGTAGGTTCTAAACTTCTGCGATGTGCAACATGGTGGTGACATTTCAGGGGATTCGCCTGAAGCAAATTGCAAGTTGTATGAATTTACCGCACTCGGCCAATTCCTAAAAATTTGACACAAGTTTTATACTTATTTGTTTACTGCTAATTATTTCCATTTGATCACTTGTGTTTGAAAAATCGTTTAAATGAGCATGGACTCATTTTTAATATCTTCGATTGTTGCTTTTTCAGATGAGAAATTTGCCTGTGTCAGTACAGCTATAGGCCAGTCTTCTGTATGTAAAGGTGAAAAGTATGGTTTCCATCTAACCAATGCCTAATTGGGGTATTCCAGATGCACAAATCTAGCAGCAACTATTACTAGTATTTTACAAAAATAATGTTGTTCCAGCTCCAGCATCACACTCTTCGACCTCCTCCTACTGTGGCTGGCTCCCTCTTGTGCATGTTGGTTTGCTATGATAACTTAGCACACACATCTGATGTGAATCCCTAATGCATTATAGCCCAGCTCAGGCAGTGGCATGCCACTTGAGTATACAAGTGGTTGTAGTCGCTGCTACTAACTCACTGGGCTCCACCATCTGCCAAAAAAGTGCTTCCTGACCAACTCAACTCTGCTGCAAAATCATGGGCTCTAGCTGGACTCTGCCATATAATTTAAATTATTATTCTGACAAGTACAGCTTTGCTACAGCTGCTGGATTTCTGCTATAGTAGTGTGTATTACTGATAAACCCAGCTCTGCTACAAGGGCTGAACTCTGCTACTTTCACTTCCTGAATCTTGTGAAAGAAATAGTTACATTTCTTAAATGATAGCAGGTAAAAAAAACAATCTAAAATAGCAAAATGCTCAATCTTCTATTTCATCCAATAACAAGTGGTTAATAATAATATCTACTGTGCAGACCAGGCGTCAAAGTCTGCATATCCAATTACAGATACTGTATGTATTTTGCCAATTTATTTTCTTAACTATCAATCAGGTGATTTATGCAACTATAATGTAATTTCTTATGTAATCTTTAATGCAAAAAAAAAAATGATGGGTTATTGCTATATTAAATGGGACTCTCTGATAGATGACCTGGATTGTATGTCTTTCTTTGCCTCTCGATTGAAATCATGGGTATACTCACAGCCGATCTACCTGAATTGGAATAGTCTCCTACAGTCTTTTTAGAAACCAATCTCTGCTACACCGCTGGACTCTGCTGCTTTCACTGAATCTCCTAACATACCCAGCTCTGGCATGCCCCTGGATCCAGATCTAAATGTTAAAAAATTATTTATATTATATTTGGATTCACTACATGCATAAATGTAAAAAATATATATATTATTTCATACAGCGGAGTTGGTGCTACATTCCATCCTCTCATCCGGATCAAAGACTTCAAGGATCCACCTCACCAGGTAAGAAATAACTGATATTACTATATTAGCAACTAACAAGTTCAAGCAAATGCAGCGGCCGTGGCGCCTCGGGGCACAATCTGTCTAGGTTTCAATATGCAACATCCGACGTATATGTATGGGGGCTGTGCACACTACATGTATTTAGTTAGTGGCTCCTCTTTATGCTTTAGTTACAGTGAGAAGAAATGATCAGCAAAGTAAAAAATGAAAAATGTCCCCCATAGATCTTTGACGATAATAATAATAATAATAATTTTATTTCTATAGCGCCAACATATTCCGCAGCACTTTACATTATAGAGGGGACTTGTACAGACAATAGACATTACAGCATAACAGTAAACACATAGATCAAAACAGATACTAAGAGGAATGAGGGCCCTGCTTCCCAAGCTTACAATCTTACAGACGATCTCTGGAGAAACAAATATATACATAAAAACCATGTTAGAAAAAGGAATTCAAAAGGTTAACTAGCGCCATGACAAAATTAACAGATAAAAATATTTTTTCATATAACATACATTTTAGTACATACTTGTAAAAAAAAATCAACTAAAAGTTACACATAATGGTAACTACACAACTGTAATGACTAGAAGAAAGAGAGAAAAAGAAATAGAGAGAAGAGAGTGAGAAAGAGGAAGAGAAAGAAAGAGTGGAGAAAGATAGAGAAAAAGAGAGAAAGAAAAAAAAAGAAAGAAATAAAGAAAAGTTTATATATATTATAATGTACCCAAAAGCAGTACTAAAAAAATAATAATTTGTTGCACATTAAACAAAGCTCATGCAGCCACATCAGTGAAAAACTTTAGGGTTCACTCACATCTGCGTATAAAATCATAGAGTGCAATGTGAGAAAAAAATCGCACTGCACTTGCAACAATGTTAGTCAATTAGGTAGTGTTCATCTGCGTGTTTTTCCTCACCTGCAACTGGGGTGAGGAAAAAATTGCAGCATGCTGTGCATGCATTAAAAGAGTAATGTGACCGCTGAGAACGCCAGCCGGAACGTACTGACAGTAGCGTGTGAATCCGACTTCTGCGACGAGCGCTGACGTCACTAAGGTTATTGCAGTTCATAACCGATGTAGCAGAGTTGGGGATCTTCGTTGGACGTGGGATGGATTTATGGTGTACCCCATTTTTTAATTAGAATAAATAAGTACAAAAGGATCTGAGAGTGTTTTTCTTTTGACTACAGGGTTAGTAATGGGGATGCCTTGTAGACGCCTCTCCATTACTAACCCCTGGACTTGATGTCAGCTGACATTACAAAGCTGACATCAACCCCAAAACCATATTTGGGGGTCCCCCATTTTTGATATCCAGTAAAGGCTAAGTAGACAGCTGTGAGCTGATATTAATAGCATGGGAAGCTCCATGTTTATTGCCCCCTTCTCAGACTGTTTTTCCTCAGCTGGTTAATAAAAATAAGGGAGACCCCACGCCATTATTTTCTTTTATTTATTTATTAGCTAAATACAAGTACAGTAAACTACATATGCAACGCACTAATTATATATCTCACTGACATTTCTTTCTATCTTCTATCTATATCTGTATGTAACATTGCTTTATTTGTTAGAAAACTACCTTGAAATTACATAACGAATTACTCTGTGTAAAAGCTGATGTTAAAAATGCATTGCATATGGATTGCATACGCATGACATACTAATGCCAGCTGAGAAAAAAAATGCATGACACTCTCAGACTTTTCTGGTTGAGAATCTCCGCTGCTTTATATATGCAGATGTGGGCATACCCTTACAGTACTTTCACACTGCGTCTAGGGTCCCATGGGGGCATATGTTCGAACCCCCAGCAAGACGGGATCAGGACGTATGCGCCGACGGAGCCATAGACTGTAATGGTGCCGGAACGTGCACCGTGCCGTGCATCATTTTCGGGAGTGTACGCCTACTTGAGGTGGACACTCAGACGTAGTAGACAGCATCTGAGTGTCCCCCTCCTGTAGTCTCACACTCCTGTTTTGCTGGGGGTTCGGACATATGCCCAAACGGTACCAGCGATCGTGACCTTAGACGCAATGTGAAAGCAGTCTTAAGTATTAAAGAGTGTGCAGCTGCTGCTCAACCTTCTCCTACCAGTTCACTATATTTAGGCAGGTAATTATGTGGCATATATTCATATTTGATTATTGTAAAGATTTTTTGTATGCAAATGATTGTACAAAGAAATGGCAAAATTTACGATTATTTGAAAATCTTCCAGCAATTTCCGTAGATAAAAGTGCCATATGTTCACATTTTCACGGTTTACCTAAGCAAACACAGAACGTGTTGTTAATTTCCAAGGCTTGCAAACTGATTCTGTGTTTTGACTACATAAGTCCCGCACTGGTGGTTAATTGCATTAAAGTTTATGTGAATTCTGAGATGTGCATGAAAAACAACATTGCTTGTATTAGGGAGCTCAATTATATTTCTTTTTTGCTTGATAATAATGCTGTAAATAATAAAAAATATTATGGAATGTGATAATAAGCATGACAATGTAGACAGCAATCCCTATTAGGTCGGCGTCACACTGGCAATTAATCGTACAACTGCAAAGCGATGAAATATCGCATTGAAGTCGGACCAATGTTAATCTATGGAGAAGCTCCCACCCTCAGATTTTTTGTGGTCCGCTTTATACGTGCGAGTGCAATCGCAGCATGCTGCAATTGTCACCGATTGTGGGTCGACAATCGCCAATGGAAGTCTATGGGTGCGATGAAAAATCAGATTACAAACGGACGGCACATGTGACTTGCGATTAAATCGCACAGGTGTCCTTTAGAAAAGCCGGCAATTCATCCCCGGCTATACTGTAAAATCACACTGACAGCTTTAACAAAGAATGGAAAGAATACATATACACATATAGAATACATATATACATATATACATGTCATTGTGACACATATATATATATATATATATTTATAGTTCCTTCACTTCTATGTAGTATAATAGCCACTAATTCAATTGCCGGCTTTTGTGAAATTACAGAACCCGACATGAAATGATACATGGTTAAACATACAGTAAATCATTTCATTTCATGTAGTTTGAAATATGGTTTTCACTAACAATTACATGAGTGTATGTGTGCAAAATTTCATACATGTAGGGGTTAATTAAAGGTGTAAATTTGTTGAAAAAAAATGCGTGGGCTCCCGCGCTATTTTCTCAATCAGACAAAGCCAGCGAGTGGGGGCAGATAATAATAGCCTAGGGAGGGTGCATTTATTTTGTGCCCCCCCTGGCTACTAACATCTGCCCCCAGCCACCCCAGAAAAGGCAAATCTATAATTAGATGCGCCCTTTCTGGCACTTAGCCCGTCTATTCCCATTGACCTGTAGCGGTGGCTAATGGGTTAATAATGGGTAAAGCCACCTTGCTATTAAAAGGTGACTTTAAGGCAGGTTAATAATTGAGAGTTGTCAATTAGACAACTCTCAATTATTAATCCTATAGAAGGAAATAAAAAAAAACGCACACTGTAAGTAAAAATCATTTTAATGAAATAAACACACAGTTTTTGACCATCTTTTATTTTACTGGTAATCCGTGCGAAGCCCTTGTTCTCCTGTAATAAAAAAAAATTAATAAAACAACATTATTCTTACCTATCCGGCGCTCTGTCAGGTCCCACGCTGCAATCCTTCACAAAGGGTTAACTGGCTTACAGAAAGCAGCACAGCTAATGCTGGCAGATCAGCTGTAAGCCCCCGAACGAATGAGCTTATCTCCCGGCCGACAGGAGAGGAAGTGATTAGATGGGAAGCTTAATTGATTTCTTCCCAGGCTAATCAGTTCAGGTCAGCCGGGGACACCGCACAGCATCAGTGACGTCAGAGGGAGTCCCCGGCTGACCTGAACTGAACTGATTAGCATGGGAAACATTGAATTAAGCTACCCAGCTAATCACTTCCTCTCCTGTCGGCCACATACACATATTTGGTATCACCGCGTCCGTAACGACCCGCTCTATAAAACTGTCACACTAGCTAACCCCTTCAGCGAACACAGTAAAAAAATAAAAAGGCTAAAAACAATGCTTTATCATCATACCGCCGAACAAAAAGTGCAATAAAATGGGATCAAAATGACGAATGTAAATAAAAATAGTACCACTGAAAACGTCATCTTGTCCCACAAAAAACAAGCCGCCATACAGCTCAATCAGCAGAAAAATAAAAAAGTTATAGCGCTCAGAATAAAGCAATGCAAAAATAATTATTTTTTCTACACAAGTTTTTTTTGTGCAAAGGCGCCAAAACATAAAAAAAACTACATAAATTGGGTATCGCTGTAATCGTACTGACCCAAACAATAAAGCTGCCTTACCAATTTTACTACAGGCGGAACGTTATATAAAAAAAAGCAATTTCTGAATTGCTGGGTTTTGTTCATTCTGTCTCCAAAAAATCAGAATACAAAGTGATCAAAAAATGTCATGTGCCCGAAAATGGTCCCAATAAGAACATCAACTCGTCCCATGACTCTGCGGGCCAGAATATGGAAATATTATAGCTCTCAAAATATGGTGATGCAAAAACTATTTTTTGCAATAAAAAGTGTCTTTTAGTGTGTGACAGCAGCCAAACATAGAAATCCAACATAAATCTGGTATTGCTGTAATTGTACCGACCCGAAGAATAAAGTCGCCTAATCACTTATACCGCATGAGGAACGGCATAAAAAAATAAATAAAACCAATTCATCACATGCTGTTGATTTTTTCATTCTGCCTCCCAAAGATCGCAGTAAGGCTCGGCGCATATTTATCCTGCGCTCTGCACTGAACGCTTGCATCGGAGATTCTGTGTAAATCTCTGAAATACGTGATTCAAACTGAACTTCTGGCGGAAGATTCCCTATAATGAGGCAGATGGAGGCACTGTGGACACTGTCTGACTTGTGATCTGGAGGTGTATGTCTTTTTAGGATTGCATAAAAGTGCCGTCGGCCATAGTTTTGTACACTTCTGAACAGAAGGACACCGCTGAAGAGAGGCCAGACAGAGTCCAGAGTAACTTATACTGAATTGATCCTTCGGGGATTTCATCTGAATCACGTCACTCAAAGATTTAGATCGAAACCACAAAGTAAGTGATCAGTGTAGAGACCGGGATAAATGTTATGTAAAATGTTCCCAATAAAAGCTTCAACTCAATCCACAAAAAAGCAAATCCTCACTCAGGTCTGTCATCTGTTAACGGAAATATAGGGGCTTCCACGTTACTGGTAGCATAAAGGCTCTGGAAAAGCTAAATGGCTCCTCCCCCCCAAAAGAAATTCAGCAAATTCTCTGCTCCCAAATCCAAATGCCCCCCTCCCTTCAGAGCCCCAGTGTGCCTAAACTACATTTAGCGCCCACATGTTTGCCATTTCTGTAGTGATGAGAGCCTGCCTAACTTACGGGTGCATGCGTCCAGAAACATGAGCTGGGCATAACATGCTGGTCACTACAACGTACTGGTCACTACAACGGGAGTTTGCAATTTTCAATCGGCAACATACACTGCTGCTTGTTTGTGGAAAACGCTCATGAAGACAAAATTGTCACTACATCTGTAGGTAAATTCCCAAAAGGTTATAATTTTCAAAATGAGGTCACTTGAGGGGGAATTCTGCTCTTCTTGCACTTAGGGGCTTTGTATAGAGTCCGCAAACTATTCTAGGAAAATCTGTATTTCAGGAGGCAAATAGCGCTCCGAATCTCCAGAGTCTCTCCGTATGGCTAAGTAGTACTGTACAGCCACATATGGGGTATTGCCACATTCAGTAGAAAATGTCGGACAAATTTTGGTGCCATTTTTACCCATTTCCCTGTATGAAAATGTAAATCTTAGGGCTAACACACAATCTTGGTGGTAAAAATGTAAATTATTTTATCTTCACTGCTCAATGGTATAAAACTCTGTGAAACACCTGTGGTGTCAATATATTTACTGCATCCCTAGATGAATTCATTGAGAGGTTTAGTTTGTAAAATGGGGTCACTTATGGGGGGTTCTGCTGTTCTGGCACCTCAGGGGATCTGCCAATGTAACATGGCACCCTCAAATAAGTGCTGCAAAATCTGCACTGTAATATGGCGTTTCTTCCCTTCTGAGCTTCGCACTGTGCCTCAAAAGTAGTTTTCGATGACATATGGGCTATCGGTGAACTCAGGAGAAATTGCACAACAAATTTTGGGGTCCATCTTCTCCTGTTACCCTTGTTAAAATACAAAATTTGGAGCTAAAAAAGATTTTTGCACAAAAAATGAGATTTTTTTATTTTCACAGCATAACGTTATAAACTTATGTGAAGCACCTGTGGGTTCAAGGTGCTCAATACACATTTAGATATGCTCCCTAAGGAGTATAGTTTCCAGAATGGTGTCACTTTTTGGGGAATTCCACTGTTTACGTACATCAGGGGCTCTTCAAACACGACAAGGCATAAGCTAATTATTCCAGTAAATTTTACTTTCAAAAAATCAAATGGTGATTCTTCCATTCCAAGCCCTGCTGTGCACCCAAACAGTTGTTTTCCGCCACATATTGGGCATCTGCACTCGGTAGAAAATGCACAACAAATTGTATAGAGCATATACCCTTATGAAAATGCTAAAATTGGAGCTAAAAAAGATTTATCTGGGAAAAATATGATTTAGTTTTATTTTCACGACTCTATGTTATAAACTTTTGTGAAGCACCTGTGGGTTCAAGGTGCTCAATATACATCTAGAAAAGATCACTAAGGAGTCTAGTTTCAAAAATGTTGTCACTTCTTGGAGGTTTCCACTGTTTAGGCACATCAGGAGCTCTCCAAACTTGACGTGGCGTCCGCTAATTATGGCAGCAAAATTTACATTCAAAAACTGAAATGGCGCTCCTTCCCTTCCGAGCCCTGCCGTGTGCCCAAACAGTAGATTATCCCCACATATGAGGTATCGGCATGCTCAGGAGAAATTGCACAACAAATTGTATCATTCATTTTCTCCTGTTACCATTGCAAAAGTAAAAAAAAATAGGTATAAAGGAAAATTTTTGTGAAAGAAAAGTAAATGTTTATTTTTTCCTTCCACATTCCAAAAATTCCTGTGAAGCACCTGAATGGGTAATAAACTTCTTGAATGTGGTTTTGAGCACCTTGAGGGGTGCAGTTTTTAAAATGGTGTCACTTTTGGGTATTTTCTGTACATAGGCCCCTCAAAGTTACATCAAATGTGAGGTGGTCCCTAAAAAAATGGTTTTGCAAATTTTGCTGTAAAAATGAGAAATCACTGGTCAACTTTTAACCCTTATGACTTCCTAACAAAAAAAAATTATGTTTCCAAAATTGTTCTGATGTAAAGTAGACATGTGGGAAATGTTATTTATCAACTATTTTGTGCGATATGTAATTTAAGGGCATAAAAATTAAAAGTTTGAATATTGTGAAATGTTCTATATTTTCACCAAATTTCCATTTTCTTCTCCAAATAATCAAACAAAACAAGAAAAGACACCACTAAATGGTATGCACACCGCAATATTTATATAAAATGGAAGAACTTTATTAACAATGGGACATTAAAAACAAACAAATCTCCCCCACATGCAATATATAGTGTTAAAAAGGACCATGATATAGGTCCCAAAAATAAAAAAAACAAAAGCCACACAAATGATGATATATAGCATGCAACAGAAAATAAAAAAGAAATCAACAAGTAAACCCTAGGTATAGATGACCCAGAGCAGTGTATAATAATAAGTACTCCAGGCATCATACCTTTGTCTGATATTCCATGGAGATGGAAACGTAACCCCTTAATCCCATTGGACGTACTATTCCGTCCATGTGACCTGGTACTTAATTCCCAGGGACGGAATAGTATGTGCAAGGCGATCAGCTGCGCTCCTGGGGGGAGCGCAGCTGATCGCCGCCGGGTGTCAGCTGATTATCACAGCTGACACCCGGCCCTATGTGCCAGGAGCGGTCACGGACCGCTCCCGGCACACTAACCCCTGGCACACCGCGATCAAACATGATTGCGGTGTACCGGGGGCACAGGGGAGCGTCGCGCAGGAAGGGGGCTCCCTGCGCGCTCCCCTGAGACCCTCAGAACAGCGTGATGTGTCGCGCTGTTCTGAGGGACTCTCCTCACTGCAGGACCCCGGATCCAAGATGGCCGCAGGGTCCTGCAGGGAGGCGGCTTCCTCAGTGCCTGCTGAGAGCAGGCGCTGAGGAAGCCTGCAGCAGTGCCAGAGCGATCGCTGGTGTGACAGAGTGCTGTGCACACTGTCACACCAGCGATCTGACCCTACACAGTGATGTCCCACCCTGGAACAAAGTAAAAATGTAAAAGAAATAAAAATAAGAAGTGTAAAAAAAATTCCTAAATAATGAAAAAAAAAAAATATTCCCCAATAAATTCACTTCTTTAATGTAAAAAAAAAAACAACAATAAAAGTACACATATTTAGTATCGCCGCATCCGTAACGACTTGCCCTATAAAACTGTCCTATTAGTTAACCCCTTTAGTGAACCCCTTAAAAAAAAAAAACAAGTCTAAAAAACAATGATTTATCATCATACCGACGAACAAAAAGTGGAATAACACGCGATCAAAAAAACGGATATAAACAAACATGGTACCGCTGAAAACGTCATCTTGTCTCGCAAAAAAAAAGCTGCCACACAGCATCATCAACGAAAAAATAAAAAAGTTATAGCTCGCAGAATAAAGCGATGCAAAAATAATTATTTTTAATATATAATCGTTAATTGTATAAAAGCGCCAAAACATAAAAAAATAACACAAATGAGGTATCGCCATAATCGTACTAACCCGAAGAATAAAACCGCATTATCAATTTTACCACACGCGGAACGGTATAAACGCCTCTCCCCCAAAAGAAACTCATGAATTGCTGGTTTTTGTTTATTCTATCTCCCAAAAATCGTAATAAAAAGCGATCAAAAAATGTCATATGCCCAAAAATTGTACCAATAAAAACGTCACCTCGTCCCGCAAAAAATAAGACCTCACATGACTCTGTGGACCAAAATATAGAAAAATTATAGCTCTCAAAATGTGATGATGCAAAAACTACTTTTTGCAATAAAAAGCGTCTTTTAGCGTGTGACAGCTCCCAATCATAAAAACCAGCTATAAATAGTAAATCAAACCCCCTTTATCACCCCCTTAGTTAGGGAAAAATAATAAAATTAAAATAATATATTTATTTCCATTTTCCCATTAGGGTTAGGGTTAGGTGTTATGATTTGGTAGCTGAGGAGAGCAGGCAAAAACAGCAATACACCAGAGAGGTTGGAATCTACTGGATTGCAGTACCTTGACTAACCACCACAACTAAAGGCAGCCGTGGAGCGTTCCTACGTTGGTCCTAGACGCCTCGCTGAGAGGTTAACTACACCTAAAGATAGAAAGAAGAAAGCTATCTGCCCCGGAGCAGATCCCCAAAGAACATAGGAAGCCCCCAAACATGTAATGGCGGTTAGACAAGAGGAAATACAGACACAGACAGAAAATAGTATGAGCAAACGTTGGGGCCCAATCTACCTGGACATAAAAGGATAGGAAGGACACTTACTGCAATCCAAAAAAAACCCTAAAAAATACCAACTCTACTAATTGCAAAAACACCTGAGATCACACGACCTCTACCACCTAAATTAGTTCTCTGGTGTCACAAAACTAAGCCGCAGTCACTGAAAAAACTGGAAAAGGCAAATGAACAAATAACAGTGGCTCAGATAAACTGAGAGGAGCACAAGCCCCCGGAGGGGACCTGGCTGACCTCCACAGAAGTGCAGGGAACAATGCAAAAAGCAAGCACAAAAATAAAAGCAGAAAATATCTTATCTGATAGCAGAAGATGCAGGCAAGACTCAGCAAGCTTCCAAGTGAACCAGGAACCACAGTTGAGACAAGAACAATTGATCACCGGCAACCATGATGGGAGGGAACCTCCCTTATATAAGACCAGTCTGTAACTCCTGATTGCCAATCCTCATTGAATGGTTCAGTACTGTTTGTAACAACCAGAGGGAGCTTCTGCTCAGAATTCATTTCTAACACATGCACAACAGTACCCCCCCTTGAGGAGGAGTCACCGAACCCTCATTTGGGCAACCAGGTCGGTGAGGATGAGCTCTGTGATACGCATGGATCAGTCTCCTAGCATGGATGTCCGAAGCAAACACCCAAGAATTGTCCTCCTGACCATAACCTCTCCACTTAACCAAATACTGGAGTTTCCGTCTAGAAAAACGAGAATCCAATATTTTCTCAACCACATACTCCAGATTGCCCTCAACCAAAACAGGGTCAGAAGGCGCAGCCATAGGAACCACTGGCTCGACAAACCTCTTCAATAAGGACTTCTGGAACACGTTATGGATCTTAAATGTCCCTGGAAGAAGTAAACGAAAGGAAACAGGATTGAGAGTCTCCAAGATCTTATAAGGTCCAATGAACCTAGGCTTAAACTTAGGAGATGCAACTCTCATAGGGATATTTCTTGAGGACAACCAGACCAAGTCCCCCACTTCAAACCGAGGACCATCAGTCCTATGCCGGTTGGCAAACCGCTGGGCCCTCTCCTGAGAGAGGGACAACCTCTCCACTACCTGGTCCCAAATCTGCTGCATACGCTCCACAACAGAGTCAACACCTGGACAGACAGAAGCCTCCGTCTGTCCCGAAGAAAATCGAGGGTGAAACCCAAAATTGCAGAAAAATGGAGACATCAAAGTGGCAGAGCTAGCCCTATTATTAAGAGCAAACTCAGCCAAAGGCAAAAAAGAGACCCAGTCATCTTGATCAGCAGACACAAAGCATCTCAGATAAGTCTCCAATGTCTGGTTTGTTCTCTCAGTTTGTCCATTGGTCTGAGGATGAAAAGCCGAGGAGAAAGACAATTGAACACCAAGTTTAGAACAAAAAGTCCTCCAAAATCTGGAAACAAACTGGACTCCTCTGTCAGACACAATGTTCTCAGGAATGCCGTGTAACCGAACCACGTGCTGAAGGAACAAAGGCACCAATTCGGAGGAGGAAGGCAACTTAGGTAATGGCACAAGATGTATCATTTTGGAAAACCTATCACAAATCACCCAGATAACGGTCCTTCTCTGAGAAACAGGGAGGTCGGAAATTAAATCCATAGAGATATGGGTCCATGGTCTCTTGGGCACAGGCAATGGCATCAACAAACCACTAGAGCGAGAGCAAGGCTTGAAGCGAGAGCAAGTCCCGCAGGACTGCACAAATTCCCTGACGTCACGAGACAAAGTAGGCCACCAAAAGGACCGACTAACCAAGTCTCTGGTACCAAAAATTCCGGGATGACCGGCCAACGCGGAACAATGAATCTCAGACATCACAATCTTTTTCCACCGGTCTGGGACAAACAATTTCCCAATAGGGTAGCGCTCGGGTTTATCCTCCTGACACCCTTCCAGAGCCAGTCTCAAATTGGGCGAGATGGCGGAAAGAACTACACCCTCTTTCAAAATAACAGCAGGATCAGATAACTCAGGAGAGTCCGCAAGGAAACTCCTCAAGAGGACATCCGCCTTAACATTCTTAGTGCCAGGAAGAAAGGAAACCACAAAATTAAAACGTGTGAAAAACAAGGCCCACCTGGCCTGTCTAGGATTAAGTCGCTTGGCTGATTCCAGATAAACCAGATTCTTATGGTCCGTGAGGACCACCAACTGATGTTTGGCTCCCTCCAGCCAATGTCTCCACTCTTCAAAAGCCCACTTCATGGCCAATAACTCCCGATTACCCACGTCATAGTTACGTTCAGTTGGAGAAAATTTTCGAGAGAAAAAGGCACAAGGGTTACTTTTAGAGGTCTCTGGATCTCTTTGGGACAAAACGGCACCTGCCCCAATTTCAGAGGCATCAACCTCCACCTGAAATGGCAGAGAAACATCAGGCTGCCGTAGAACAGGAGCAGAAGTGAATCTCTGCTTAAGTTCCTGAAACGCAGAGACTGCCTCAGGAGGCCAATTCACCACATCAGAACCATTTTTGGTCAAATCAGTCAATGGCTTAACAATAACAGAGAAATTACCAATAAATTTACGATAAAAATTGGCAAAACCCAAGAATCTCTGAACAGCCTTTAATGAAGTAGGTTGGACCCAATCACAGATGGCCTGAACCTTGACCGGGTCCGTTTCAATAACAGACGGAGACAAAATGAATCCCAGAAATGAGATCCTCTGTACGCCAAAAAGACACTTTGATCCCTTCACATACAGAGCATTCTCTCTCAAAATCTGGAACACAGTCTGAACATGTTTCACATGAGAGTCCCAGTCATTGAAAAAAATCAAGATATCATCCAAATAAACAATCAGAAATTTATCCACAAAATCCCTGAAAATGTCATTCATGAAGGACTGGAAGACGGAAGGAGCATTAGTGAGCCCAACGGGCATCACTAGGTACTCAAAATGCCCCTCTGGGGTATAAAACGCCGTCTTCCATTCATCCCCGTGCTTAATGCGAATAAGGTTATACGCCCCCCTGAGGTCAAGCTTGGTAAACCAAGTAGCACTTTTCACCCTGGAAAACAGGTCAGAAATCAAGGGTAACGGATATTGATATTTCACAGTGATATTGTTCAAGAGACGATAATCAATACACAGCCTTAATGAACCATCCTTTTTGGCCACAAAGAAAAAACCGGCACCCAAGGGTGAAGAGGATGGTCTGATATGACCCTTCTCCAATGACTCCTTGATATAAGACCGCATAGCGTCATGTTCAGGTACAGACAAGTTAAAAAGGCGACCTTTAGGGAATTTACTACCAGGCACTAATTCAATAGCGCAGTCATAGCTCCTATGGGGGGCAAGGATGCAGATTTACTTTCGCTAAACACATCAGAAAAATCAGTCAAAAAGTCAGGAACATCCTGAGCCTGGGGAGAGGCAGAAAAAACAGGAGTGTTGGCATTAACACATTGGCAGCCCCAACTGGTCACAGACACAGATTTCCAATCCAAAACAGGATTATGAGACTGTAACCAAGGGAAACCCAGTACAATAATGTCATGCAGATTATACAGCACCAAAAATTTGCAACTCTCCTGATGATCAGGTTCAACCCTCATTATCACCTGAGTAGAGAACTGGGGTTTATTCTCAGCCAAAGGGGTAGAATCAATCCCCAGTAGGGGAATAGACTTCCGTAGGGGTATCAAGGGAAACCCACAACGTTTAGCAAAATCAAAATCCATCAGGTTAATAGCTGCTCCCGAATCAACAAAAGCCTGAGCAGAAAATGTGGACAGGGAGCAAATCAGGGTAACAGTCAACAGAAATTTAGTCTGAACACTACCCAAGACAACTGAGCGTGCAAAACGTCTTCCCCGCTTAGGGCAGACTGAAATAGCATGAGAGGCGTTACCACAGTAGAAACATAACCCATTGCGTTTTCGAAACTCATGACGCTGTGCCCCAGAAGCCACTCTATCACACTGCATGGACTCAGAAGCTGGTTCACAAGGCAACACTATTCCACGCATACCTCTACGCTCACGCAAACATCTGTCAATTTGAATCGCTAATGACATAGAATCATTGAGACCAGAGGGAGCAGGGAAACCCACCATAACATCTTTTACATTCTCTGACAGACCCTTCCGAAAAAGGGCTGCCAAAGCATCATCATTCCATTTGGTCAGGACTGCCCACTTTCGGAATTTCTGACAGTACAACTCAGCGTCCTCAAGCCCCTGATTTAATGTCAACAAGGTTTTTTCAGCTTGATCAGTGACATTAGGTTCATCGTACAATAACCCCAGAGCCAGAAAAAATGCATCAACATTACTCAAAACAGGGTCCCCAGGTGTCAGGGAAAAAGCCCAATCCTGAGGATCGCCGCGCAGGAGAGAGATGACAATTTGAACCTGCTGTGCTGCGTTCCCTTAGGACTTAGGTTTTAAGGCAAAAAACAACTTACAGTTATTTTTGAAATTCAGAAATTTAGCTCGATTCCCAAAAATAAATCTGGCATGGGGATCCTAGGTTCCACAACCAGCAACCTAGCAAGATAGGTAGCAATACTCCGAACTTCAGTGGCAAGCTGATCCACGCGGCCAGACAACTGTGCAAACTCCATTGAGAGAAAAAAAAATCCTCCTCAGCACCCAGAGAAAAAGAGGGAAAAAATGCAACAAACAGAGAAAAAAAAATTCTGACAACTTCCTTTTTTCTTTTTCCTTTTACTATTTTTCCCTTCTGTTGAGTACCATAAATTTTCAGTTTGGCCGGTGATACTGTTATGATTTGGTAGCTGAGGAGAGCAGGAAAAAACAGCAATACACCAGAGAGGTTGGAATCTACTGGATTGCAGTACCTTGACTAACCACCACAACTAAAGGCAGCCGTGGAGCGTTCCTACGTTGGTCCTAGACGCCTCGCTGAGAGGTTAACTACACCTAAAGATAGAAAGAGGAAATCTATCTGCCCCGGAGCAGATCCCCAAAGAACATAGGAAGCCCCCAAACATCTAATGGCGGTTAGACAAGAGGAAATACAGACACAGACAGAAAATAGTATGAGCAAACGTTGGGGCCCAATCTACCTGGACAGAAAAGGATAGGAAGGACACTTACTGCAATCCAAAAAAAACCCTAAAAAATACCAACTCTACTAATTGCAAAAACACCTGAGATCACACGACCTCTACCACCTAAATTAGTTCTCTGGTGTCACAAAACTAAGCCGCAGCCACTGAAAAACCTGGAAAAGGCAAATGAACAAATAACAGTGGCTCAGATAAACTGAGAGGAGCACAAGTGGCTGACCTCCACAGAAGTGCAGGGAACAATGCAAAAAGCAAGCACAAAAATAAAAGCAGAAAATATCTTATCTGATAGCAGAAGATGCAGGCAAGACTCAGCAAGCTTCCAAGTGAACCAGGAACCACAGTTGAGACAAGAACAATTGATCACCGGCAACCTTGATGGGAGGGAACCTCCCTTATATAAGACCAGTCTGTAACTCCTGATTGCCAATCCTCATTGAATGGTTCAGTACTGTTTGTAACCACCAGAGGGAGCTTCTGCTCAGAATTCATTTCTAACACATTCACAACAGTTAGGGTTGGGGCTAAAGTTAGGGTTAGGGTTGGGGCTAAAGTTAGGGTTAGGGTTAGGTCTAGGGTTACGGGTGTGTTAGGGTTAGGTTTGTGGTTAGGGTTATGATTAGGGTTGGGATTAGTGTTAAGGGTGTGTTGGGGTTAGGGTTGGAGTTAGAATAGGGGGTTTCCACTGTCTAGGCACATCAGGGGCTCTCCAAATGTGACATGGCGTCTGATCTCAATTCCAGCCAATTCGGCGTTGAAAAAGTCAAACGTGCTCCTTCACTTCTGAGCTCTGCCATGCGCCCAAACAGCAGTTTACCCCCACATATGGGGTATCAGCATACTCAGGACAAATTGCACAACAACTCTTGGGGTCCAATTTCTTCTGTTACCCTTGGGAAAATAAAAAATTGGGGGCGAGAATATCGTTTTTGTAGAAAAAAATATGATTTATTATTTTTATGGCTCTACGTTATAAACTTTTGTGAAGCACTTGGGGGTTCAAAGTTCTCACCACCATCTAAATAAGTTCCTTTGGGGTCTAGTTTCCAAAATGGGGTCACTTGGGGGCGTTTCCACTGTTTAGGCACATCAGGGGCTCTCCAAACGCGACATGACACCCGCAGACCATTCCATCGAAGTCTGCAATGCAAAATGTCACTACTTTAATTCTGAGCCCCGACGTGTGCCCATACAGTAGTTTTCTCCCATATATATGGTATCAGCGTACTCAGGACAAATTGGAAAACAACTTTTTGGGTCCAATTTCTCCTGTTACCCTTGGCAACATAAAAAACTGGGGACTAAAAGATCATTTTTGTGGAAAAAATATGATTTTTTTTATTTTCACTTCCGGGCATTATAAACTTCTGTGAAGCACTTGGGGGTTCAAAGCGCTCACCACACATCTAGATAAGTTACTTTGTGGGTCTAGTTTACAAAATGGGGTCACTTGTGGGGGGTTTCCACTGTTTAAGCACATCAGGGCTCTCCAAACGCGACATGACACCCGCAGACCATTCCATCAAAGTCTGCATTACTAAACGTCACTACTTCTATTCCGAGCCCCAACGTGCGCCCACACAGTAGTTTTCTCCCACATATAGGGTATCAGCGTACTTGGTACAAATTGGACAACAACTTTTGGGGTCCAATTTTTCCCCTTACCCTTGGGAAAATACAAAAAATGGTGACTAAAAGATCATTTTTGTGGGAAAAAATTGGATTTTTTATTTTCATACCCGGGCATTATAAACTTGTGTGAAGCACTTGGGGGTTCAAAGTGCTCACAACAGATCTAAATAAGTTCCTTAGGGGGTCTAGTTTCCAAAATGGGGTCACTTGTGGGGGTTTCCACTGTTTAGGCACATCAGGGACTCTGCAAACTGAACATGACATCCATCAAAGTCTGCATTCCAAAATGTCATTACTTCCTTTCCGAGCCCTGCCGTGCGCCCAAACAGTATTTCCCCCCCCCATATGGGGAATCTACGTACTCAGGACAAATTGGACAACAATTTTTGGGGTCCAATTTCCTTGTGAAAAATCAAAAATTGGAAAATTGGGGACTGAAAATCATTTTTTGTGGAATTTTTTTTATTTTTTATTTTCACACCCAGGCATTATAAACTTTAGTGAAACATTTGGGGGTTGAACATGCTCCCAACAGATCTAGATAAGTTCCTTTTGGGTCTAGTTTCCAAAATGGTGTCACTTGTGAGGGGTTTCCACTGTTTAGGCACATCAGGGGCTCTCCAAACGCGACATGGCATACAGCCAATTGTGCGTTGAAAAAGTCAAACTGCGCTCCTTCCCTTCCGAGCTCTGCCATGCACCCAAACAGTGGTTTACCCCAACATATTGGGTATCAGCGTACTCAGGACAAATTGCACAATAACTTTTGAGGTCTTGTTACCCTTGGGAAAATAAAAATTGGGGTGAAAAGATCATTTTTGTGGAAAAAATATGATTTTTTAATTTTACGGCTCTACGTTATAAACTTGTGTGAAGCACTTGGGGGTTCAAAGTGCTCATCACAGATCTAGATAAGTTCCTTAGGGGGTCTAGTTTCCAAAATGGTGTCACTTGTGGGGGGTTTCCCCTGTTTAGGCGCATCAGGGGCTCTCCAAACGCGACATAGCGTCCAATCTCGATTCCAGCCAATTTTGGTTTGAAAAAGTCAAATTGCGCTCCTTCCCTTACGAGCTCTGCCGTGCGCCCAAACAGTGGTTCCCCCCCACATATGGGGTATCAGCGTACTCAGGACAAATTGAACAACAACTTTTATGGTCCAATTTCTCATGTTACCCTTGGGAAAATAAAAAATTGGTGACTTAAATATTACTTTTTTGGGAAAAAATAGGATTTTTTATTTTCTTGCCCGGGCATTATAAATTTGTGTGAAGCACTTGGGGGTTCAAAGTGCTCACCACAGATCTAGATAAGTTCCTTAGGGGGTCTAGTTTCCAAAATGGGGTCACTTGTGGGGGGTTTCCACTGTTTATGCACATCAGGGACTCTGCAAACTGAAAATGACCCACATCAAAGTCTGCATTCCAAAACGTCATTACTTCCTTTCCGAGCCCTGTGGTGCATCCAAACAGTATTTCTCCCCCACATATGGAGTATCAGCGTACTCAGGACAAATTGGACAACAACTTTTGGGGTCCAATTTCTTTGGGAAAAATCAAAAATTGGGGACTAAAAAATCATTTTTGTAGAAATTAATTTTATTTTTTTTCACACCCAGGCATTATAAATTTAGTGAAACACTTGGGGGTTCAAAGTGCTCACAACAGATCTAGATAAGTTCCATAGGGGGTATAGTTTCCAAAATGGTGTCACATGTGGGGGGTTTCCACTGTTTAGGCACATTAGGGGCTCTCGAAACGAGACATGGCGTCCAATCTCAATTCCTGCCAATTTTGGTTTGAAAAAGTCAAACGGCGCTCCTTCCCTTCCAAGCCCTGCCGGGCGCCCAGACAGTGGTTTTCCCCCACATATGGGGTATCGGCGTACTCAGGAGAAATTGCACAACAACTTTTTCTGTCCATTTTCTCCTTTTACCCTTGTTAAAATAAAAGGGACAAGGGGGCATCCTCTACGTCTGGAGGAAAGAAGGTTTAGCCATAATCACAGACGCAGATTCTTTACTGTAAGAGCAGTGAGACTATGGAACTCTCTGCCGTCTAATGTTGTAATGAGTGATTCCTTACTAAAATTTAAGAAGGGACTGGATGCATTTCTTGAAAAGTATAATATTACAGGCTATATTCACTAGTTTCCTAGATACTGCGTTGATCCAGGGAGCTAGTCTGATTGCCGTATGTGGAGTCGGGAAGGAATTTTTTTCCCCAATGTGAAGCTTACTGTTTGCCACTTCGGTTTTTTTTTGCCTTCCTCTGGATCAACATGTTACGGCAGGTTAGGATAGGATATGGGTTGAACTAGATGGACTTAAAGTCTTCCTTCAACCTTAATAACTATGTTACTATGTAATTTGTGTGACTAAAAAGTTAAATGTTCATTTTTTCCTTCCAAGTTGCTTCAGCTCCTGTGAAGCACCTGAAGTGTTAATAAACTTATTGAATGTGGCTTTGAGTACCTTGAGGGGTGCAATTTTTAGAAAGGTGTCACTTTGGGGTGTTTTCTGCCATATAGACCTCTTAAAGTGACTTCAAATGTGAGGTGGTCCCTAAAAAAAATGGTTTTGTACAATTTGTTGTAAAAATGAGAAATCGCTGGTTAACTTTTAACCCTTATAACTTCGTAGCAAAAAAAAAATTTGGTTTCAAAATTGTGCTGATGTAAAGTAGACATGTGGGAAATGTTATTTAGTAACTATTTTGTGTGACATATTTCTCTGTTTTAAGGGAATAAAAATTTAAATTTGAAAATTGCAAAATTTTCAAAATTTTCACCATATTTCCATTTTTTTCATAAATAACCGCAAATTATATCGAAGAAATTTTACCACTATCAGGAAGTATAATATGTCACGAGAAAACAATCTCAGAATCGTGAAGATCCATTGAAGCGTTCCCGAGTTATAGCCTCATAAAGAGACAGTGGTCAGAATTGTAAAAATTGGCGCGGTCATTTTATTTATTATTTATTATTATTTATTTCTATGGCGCCATTAATTCCATGGTGCTGTACATGAGAAGGGGTTACATACAAAGTTATAGATATCGTTTACAGTAAACAAATTTACAATGACAGACTGGTACAGAGGGGAGAGGACCCTGTCCTTGCGGACTTACATTCTATGGGATAATGGGGAAGAAACAGAAGGTCGGGGGTGCGGCAGCTCTGGTAGTGGTGGCGGCGAGGCTGCAGCTCGGGTGGTGGCGACGAGGCGGAATGGTTATTGCAGGCTGTAGGCTTTCCTGAAGAGATGGGTTTTCAGGTTCCGTCTGAAGGATCCAAGGGTGGTGGATAATCGTACATGTTGAGGCATGGAATTCCAGAGGATGGGGGATATTCGGGAGAAATCTTGGAGGCGGTTGTGTGAGGAACGAATAAGTGTGGAGGATAATAGGAGGTCTTGGGAGGATCAAAGATTACGTGAAGGAAGATATTGGGAGATTAGTTCAGAGATATAGGGAGGGGACAGGTTGTGGACAGCTTTGTAGGTCAGTGTTAGCAGTTTGAACTGGATTCGTTGGGGAATTGGGAGCCAGTGGAGGGATTTGCAGAGGGGAGAAGCAGGGGAGTAGCGAGGGGAGAGGTGGATTAGTCGGGCAGCAGAGTTGAGGACAGACGAGTGGTGTAAGAGAGTTGACGGGGAGGCCACAGAGGAGGGTGTTGCAGTAATCGAGGCGGGAGATGATGAGGGCATGCACAAGAGTTTTAGTAGATTGAGGGGTGAGGAAGGGACGGATTGTGGAAATGTTTTTAAGTTGGAGGCGACAGGAGGTGGCAAGAGTTTGGATGTGTGGTTTGAAGGACACGCAAACCACCCTTGGGGGTTAAGGGGTTAAAGGGACAGTACATTTTGGTGTTATTACATTACTCAGGCTTCCTCCTGTTCTCTACCCTTGCTATCATTAGGCCAGCCACCTGTTTAGGATGTTCTCTCACATTATATTATGTTAGCACAGTTTATTACTTTGTTCCATCTATATTGACATTTAAAGGGATGGCACCATTCTTTGTACCACTGACCTCCAGGCACTCAGGGCTTTCTCTAGGATCATAGTGTTATTATACACTGCTTTGGGTCATCTATACCTAGGGTTTACTTGTTGATCTCTTATTTATTTTCTGCTGCATGCTATATTTCATCATTTTTGCAGCTTGTGGTTTTTTTTGGGACCTATATCAAGGTCCTTTTAAACACTATATATTTCATGTGGGGGAGATTTGTTTGTTTTTTATTGTGTTTTTAAAGTTCTCCCTTTTTATATAATATTGCGGTGTACATACATACCATTTAGTGGTGTCTTTTCTTGTTTTGGATCGATTATTCTTTCACCACTGCCGTTTGCACCCGCCCATTATTCATATATTTTTTGCCATGTTTAGTGTGCCTGGTTCTTACTATTATTACTTTTTTTCACAAATAAAAGCAAGTCATATCAAAGAAATTTTACCACTCATGAGAGTTCAATATGTCGCGAGAAAACAATCTCAGAATCAGTGGGATCCATTGAAGCGTTCTAGAGTTATGACCTCATAAAGTGACACTGGTCAGAATTGTAAAAATTGGCCTGGGCAGGAAGGTGAAAACAGGCTTCAGGGCGAAGGGGTTAAAGGAAATGTGTTAAAGTGACGTATTGTTTAAAACAGATCGATATGTTAAAAATGATATTTCTTTTTCAATTTCCCATAGTATCGATACCTATATATATTTTATTACAAAAACAGAAAGTTGCAATTCTTACACTGGCCACCAGGGCTTGCACTAGATTCACACTTCCTATTGTGTAAAGAAGACTTTCTAGCAGCCTCGTTATCATCACAGAAAAGATTACAACAGCAGATAACACCTTGATATATATAGTAGATCAAGTTACTGCATGTGTATGATTTGCATATGTGCCTATTAGTCTCATTCCTGTTATGTGGTTCTGTCAGTGGTCCCAAGACTGCTCTTAAAATGGCTACCACAGACACGCTTAGCGCAAGTTACTCTCAGGGGTGGACCTCATCATCACCCTTTAACACTTGTACAGAGAGCTGGATTCACACAGGGGACCTTGGGTTGAGGCCACAGAGCTAGCTGCTGGTCGGGGGTGTTGGCTTTGCAGGGAAAGTCAGATATTCCAGGCTAGACAGCACGACAGGCCCCAGCCACCCAATCTCAGTGGCTGCACAAAGCTTGTGCCAACCAAAGTTTCTGGTCCCAACATCTCTTCTGTTGTGAATGTGTTAGAAATTAATTCTGAGCAGAAGCTCCCTCTGGTGGTTACAAACAGTACTGAACCATTCAATGAGGATTGGCAATCAGGAGTTACAGACTGGTCTTATATAAGGGAGGTTCCCTCCAATCATGGTTGCCGGTGATCAATTGTTCTTGTCTCAACTGTGGTTCCTGGTTCACTTGGAAGCTTGCTGAGTCTTGCCTGCATCTTCTTCTATCAGATAAGATATTTTCTGCTTTTATTTTTGTGCTTGCTTTTTGCATTGTTCCCTGCCCTTTTGTGGAGGTCAGCCAGGTCCCCTCCGGGGGCTTGTGCTCCTCTCAGTTTATCTGAGCCACTGTTATTTGTTCATTTGTCTTTTCCAGTTTTTTCAGTGGCTGCGGCTTAGTTTTGTGACACCAGAGAACTAATTTAGGTGGTAGAGGTCGTGTGATCTCAGGTGTTTTTGCAATTAGTAGAGTTGGTATTTTTTAGGGTTTTTTGGATTGTAGTAAGTGTCCTTCCTATCCTTTTCTGTCCAGGTAGATTGGGCCCCAACGTTTGCTCATACTATTTTCTGTCTGTGTCTTATTTCCTCTTTTCTAACCGCCATTACCTGTTTGGGGGCTTCCTATGTTCTTTGGGGATCTGCTCCGGGGCAGATAGCTTTCCTCTTTCTATCTTTAGGTGTAGTTAACCTCTCAGGCTGTGACGAGGCATCTAGGACCAACGTAGGAACGCTCCACGGCTGCCTTTAGTTGTGGTGGTTAGTCAGGGTACTGCAATCCAGTAGATTCCAACCTCTCTGGTGTATTGCCGTTTTTGCCTGCTCTCCTCAGCTACCAAATCATAACACTCTTCCATCACCAACGTGGCCAGTAGCATGAACATGGTGTTGCGTGATGAAAGTAGCACACGTCGCAAAATCCGGTCCTGGAGATGTGATAATTCTGCTTCTATTATTTCTGTTTTATTGAGAGAGTCTAGTTGTCACATGGCCAGAATTATGCAACTGGAATACATGCAGGAACACGACTATACACCCACATGGGAAATACAGAACAATCGAGGTAATAATAATAATAATAATAATAATCTTTATTTATATGGCCCAACATATTCCGCAGCACTTTACAGTTTAACAGTTTGAAAACACAAGTCATAAGTAGCAACGTTAACAATACAATAATTAAAACAAAAATAAGCCGCCCCTGCTCGTGAGAGCTTACAATCTACAGTAGTCACAGGACCTTCCTGGCGGACCAATAGGAGCTGCTGCAGTACCTGAGCATGTGACCCCTGATCTCCAATGAGAGATCTCACCCTGGGCATGCTCAGAAGGGGAAAACAAGGACTTTGTCCTAAAGACGTCTGCTCGCCGCTAACCAGTACTGGCCACAATAGCAGAGCCTGGAGAGGCAGCAGTAATCCTCTGCACACTGTTAGACTGGGCGAGACGCTGGGACTGACGTCTAAGCTGAGCAGAGTCCACTGCGGCCGGAGACAGATGGGAGACTGCAGCAGGGATGGCTCAAGATTCCCCTTGTGCAGAATCGGGAACTCGACCCCTAACATATACAATGGTGTATTTACAATGATGGTCCAGCCATCTTGAGGGAGTGATGGAGGGATGGATGGAGATAGTGAATGGGATACACACACACACTTACACCTAGAATGACTTTGATTAGTGAACGTGATAGGCCTCTCTGAACAAATGTGTTTTAAGGGAGCGCCTAAAACTATGCAAATTGTGGATAGTCCTAATTTGCAGGAAATTTAAATAAAAAAAAAATTGTCCAGCCTGAGGAGTTTGAATTTAAAAAGACTTGATCATCTCTACTAATAACACATCTACATACAAAAAATAATACAGGTCCCCTTATGCATAAAAGGTGATACATCTCACCTCTGTATGCTCCTGAAGAGTTATGAATTACACCTATATACGAATATAACAGTATCCACAATTCATAATCGATGTTTCAGAGAAAATACACATGGACATCAACTGAGTCTGAGGTTCAGACCCATAGAAGTGTTTGGATAAGCAAAACAGCCATCGTCTGCACGCATCCCACAAACTCCCTTGCTACCTATTTGTAAATGAATCTATAATAGAAGGAAAGAAAAAAAATTTATGGATGGTGAGTGCTACTTTGTCTTCGCTTATTCAATTGTTTTGGTATTGCCTAAAGGAAAGTAGAGAGCACTGCAAGGTCCGTTGGCCGCCCTCTACACTACATCTATAAGATTATTCTCCACATCGACAAGCGATTTTTTTTATCTTACATTGGATTTTCATTACTGCATCATGCTTCCATCAATTCCCTTTTGATAAATTTTCATACCTATGATAAGTGTCAAATAGTTTCACCTCCAGATTGCAGATATTTTAGGAAAAAGACTAAAAAGAAAAGCTAATAATAGAGAGTAAAGCATAAATGCATTATAAACCTCAAACAGTGAAACAAAATCTGCTGCTTGCTGTGCAATAAACAAACTTCAGATTCTAAGTCTTTTTTTTCCTTTCTCTGCTTAGGGAAAAATAAAAAGAAATAGAAATAGTTCAAGTGAAATGAAAGGAGTCTGACAAAGGATGACAATGTTTTCATGTAACATGTCCCAGCGATTGACATCGACGATGAAAGGAAAGAACATGGCAAAGTTTATGGAGGACACACTGTGTTGAGAAGAAGTGTGTATCATTTATGGTTTGATGTAGTTTTTTGTCTGTAGCTTTTTAACATGAATATCAACTTTAAAGTGAGTTTGTGTATAATGAGGAGCATAGCAACAGACTAAAGTACTCACCAGAATAATACAGCATAAAGACACCACGGATGTAGAGCAGCAAAGGGAAACCGAGATTGCAGCTTACAGTAAATCAAGATCTACTAATAGATCTCTGATAGATCCTAAGTAGAACTCTGATTCTCTAAAAGGATTTTTTTCACAAACAGAATAGTGCAGGATAAGCTGTGGGGGCTGTGTGGTGGCCATAATACAGTGTGGGGGGTTTGTGAGTGGGCAAAATGCTGTGTGGGGAGACTGGAGGACCATAATACTATGTGTGGGTGTACTGAAGGGTCCATAATACTTTGTTTGGGCTGACGAGATGATAATTGTTTGGCGTAACATCATACTCTGTGATTAAGATAATTCTGTGTGAAGGACTGTAGAGACATCATTCTGTGTAGGAGCCATAATACTGTGTGGGGAGCTGTGGGGTCTATCATATCATGTGTGGGGATCTGTAGGGTCTATCATACTGTGTGTGAGGCGCTGTGGGGTGCATCAGACTATGTGCATGTAGATGTGGAATGCATCATATCATTTGTGGGAAGCGGTGGGGAACATTACACTGTGTATGTGGAGGGAGTTGTGGACTCCATCATACTGTGTGTGAGGAGCTGTTGGTCCATTATATTGTGTGCGAGGAGCTGTTGGGTTCGTCATACTGTGTGTGTGTGTGTGAGGGGAGCTGTTGGTCCATCATACTGTGTGTGGGGAGCTGTTGGATTTGTCATATTGTATGTGGGGAGTTGGTCCATTATACCATGTGTGGGGAGCTGTTATGTTCGTCATTCTGTGTGTGAGGAGCTGTGCGGTGCATCAGACTATGTGCGTGGAGATGTGGAATGCATCATATCATTTGTGGGAAGCTGTGGGGTCCATTACACTGTGTATGTGGAGGGAGCTATGGAGTCCATCTTACTGTGTGTGAGGAGCTGTTGGATTCATCATCCTGTATGTGGGAAGTTGTTGGGCCATTATACTGTGTGCGAAGAGCTGTTGTGTTCGTCATACTGTGTGTGTGGGGGGGAGCTGTTGGTCCATCATACTGTGTGGGGAGCTGTTGCATTGACCATACTGTATGTGGGAGTTGTTGACCCATTATAACATGTGTGGGGAGCTGTTGGGCTCGTCATTCTGTGTGTGAGAGGCTGTTGGCCCATAATACTGTGTGCGAGGAGCTGTTGGGTTTTTCATACTGTGTGTGTGGGGGGGAGCTGTTGGTCCATGATACTGTGGGTGGGGAGCTGTTGAATTCATCATACTGTATGTGGAGAGTTGTTGGTCCATTATACTGTGTGAGAGGAGCTGTTGGGTTCGTCATACTGTGTGTGTGGGAGGAGCTGTTGGATTCATAATACTGTATGTGGGGCGCTGTTGGATTCATCATACTGTATGTGGAGAGTTGTTGGTCCATTATACTGTGTGCGAGAAGCTGTTGGGTTCGTCATACTGTGTGTGTGGGGGGAGCTGTTGGTACACCATACTGTGTGTGGGGAGCTGTTGGATTCATCATACTGTATGTGGGGAGTTCTTGGTCCATTATACCGTGTGTGGGGAGATCTTGGATTCGTCAGTCTGTGTGTGAGGAGCTGTTGGTCCATTATGCTGTGTCTATGGAGATGCTGGGTTTGTCATACTGTATGTGGGGGGAGCTCTTGGTCCATCATCTGTGTGTGAGGAGCTGTTGGATTCGTCATACTGTACAGTGGGTACGGAAAGTATTCAGACCCCTTTACATTTTTAACTCTTTGTTTCATAGCAGCCATTTGGTAAATTTAAAAAAGTTAATTTTTTCTCATTAATGTAAATACTGTGTGTGGGGAGCTGTTGGGTTCGTCATACTGTGTGTGAGGAGCTGTTGGTCCATCATATTGTGTGTGGAAAGCTGTGCCATCCATCAGACTGTGTGTGATATCTATACAAATGAATGCCTGTCAAGGCAGAGCAATCGTGGTTTTTATGAAGAGAGATAAAAGTCACAGTAGGACACATTCAGCTCAAAAGGATTAAGAGTTTGAATAGAAATGAATTGGGAAAATGGGTAATCCCCACCGATACACAGTAGCTGGTCAGTCGATCACATCCGTTGTTATTGCTTACGTCACAGATCTTGTATTATTCCTAACATGGCAAGCTGTATTCTTGAGATTCTTGAGATCAGTGGGGATACCAGCAGTTGGACCTGAATCGATCAGCCAGTTATCACCTATGCTACCCTGTGGATAGATGATAACTTGCCAGGTCACAGATCTCACTGTGCTACAAAAGTTTTGTCCCTCTGACAATTTTGAGTGTTCCGGATTGATTTTTTCATGCTGATTTCAGAAATGACTTCAGATTTTTCCTATCACATCAGGTTTTTGAGAAATGATACGAAACATTATAATATTCTCTTATAATTCTAAAAACTCATATATGAACTTTTTCTGAAACAGTATATTCTGAATTTTCCATTGAAATAACATAAATCACTGATCTACACATATGCAAGCACTTATTATGCGAATTCCACGCAGGTCAGTGAATCATTTGGCTGCTCATGTACGGAGCATACCACATCTCCTGGGCAAGGGAGGAATGAAAAGACAATACTGACATACTTAGAGCATGGCTAAATGGATCACGACCATCAATGCCATTCGCTGTCCCAATGATATAGAGAGAGCAGAGAGATCATGTAACAGATTGCTACTTCTGCCTTACAAATGTAACACGATATTCAGCAAAGAACAGGAAATCAATAGAATATCCTAATCTTCCTTCAGCCATAAGACTAGTACCACACGATGAAAGTCTTCGTGTTCCAAAGCTGCCCAAAGTATGGACAATGGAGGACGACAAAGATGAGCTAACAATGTCAGTGGAAAATGAAACTGCTGCAGACCCAGACTTTGAGCCCTCTACATCTAATCCACATCTGTTCAGTCAAGCTGATCTGAGTGACTTGGTCAGAGATTTGACATTGTCAAAGAGGCAGGTACAATTATTGGGATCAAGGCTACAAGAACGGAATCTGTAAGGTTCTATGTTTATATTCCTAAAACTCAGTTTGTTCGTCAGCCATTTTACTTTCTGTCTTGCTGCAGCTATCTTGCCCTCAGTCAAAATGGAGTTTCCAGCTTGCATGTTCCCGCCCTGATTCTCTCCTTTGCTTCTTAAGCAGCCACAGCTGAGCAATCAGTGCTTCAGAATCTAGCCTGCAGTGAACCTGTGACTTGACTCCTGTAAGCCTTGGACCTTGTACTCCAGCTATTCCTACTGAGGAACTCTGAAGCACTTGTGGACTCTGAACCCTGCTCTTTGAAAGACCCACGTTTGCATGGACTTACGGTAACAGAGAAGAAGATCCTGAATCTGTATTGGAGAGTGATTGCTGAGCTTGGATTACTCTGGCCTGCTGTGTCTCCTGTTTCTGTGTCTGCAAACTTGTATGAAGTAATACAGGACTTTTCTATATCAAACCTGTGACTCCTGTGTTTTCATCGCACCGAAGCACAAGACGCTATATGAACTGTACTACATACATTACAAGATTCTGAAGCCAAAACGTTAGTGTCTGCTGGGTCTGGAAGGCTGTGTCTGCTGTACTGTGGATATCAGACGTCCGGTTGTACTTTCTGTGATGACAGTGGTTGTGACTTCTCACAACCATTCCAGGTGAGCAATTCCCTTAAGTTTTTTCTTTTTGCAGTGTTACCACAGGTAAACACTATTGTTTTTTTTTTTTTCCTTTCTTTTCTCTTTTTTGTCTGCTGTAACTCTGGATATCAGATGTCTGGTTGAAACTTTCTGTGATGATAGTGGTTGTGACTTCTCACAACCATTCCAGTAATCCTGTCTTAAAAGATCTGGAAAATGGAGGCCCGCATAAAGGAACTTTGCGGAGTGACTGATAATATCCTTGCAGATTTGCAGAATATAAAGACCCGTTTTACAAATCTACAGGACCTCAATAATCACAATTTGCAAGTGGTTGGACAGACTACCCAGGATTTGCGAGCCAGGATTGAGGTTCTAGAGGGGCGAGTCCAGGCTCCTGCCATAGCCCCGAGTGCTGGGATTCCCAAGTTGCCCCCTTTTCGTTTTGGCGGTGAACGTGAGAAATTCAGGGGATTTATTAATCAATGCAATCTTTTTTTTTCTGCACATGCTTCACAATTTCCCACTGAACGATCTAAGGTGCTTACTATAATTATGTTGCTTACCAACAAGGCTTTAATGTGGGCAAACCCTCTGATTGAGACTGAGGATGATTGTTTGAATCACCTTGATGATTTTATTTCAGCCATGGGGCAGGTGTTTGATGACCCCAATCGAGGTGCAACAGCTTAAGCAGCCATGTTAGCTTTGCGCCAAGGTAAGCACTCGGTAGCTGAATATGCCTTGGATTTCAGGAGATGGGCCCTTGATACCACCTGGGACAGTTCCGCCAAAAAATCTATTTTTCGAAAGGGGTTATCTCCACTGATTAAGGATGAACTTGCTCGTGCCGACCCTCCCACTGCGTTAGGTGACTTTATTAACTACTGCATCCGTATTGATACTCGTCTGACTGAACGCAGGCAAGAGAGATGGTTCGAAAGCAATCGTACTAACCTTTTCCTACCTTCCTCTCCAGCTAAGGAACCTTTGAGTAGGATTACACGGGAACCTGAACCTGAACCCATGCAGGTAGACTCTTTACAACGACGGGTTAGTGATGCACGCAAGGAACATCGTTTTAAGGAGAATCTATGTTTCTATTGTGGTAAGTCAGGGCACTTCATTATAAACTGCCCCAGCCGTTCTCGTAAGACTACTGCAGCACTCATTCATTGTGAGTGTTGCGAGAGGGGATCTGTCAGGTCCGAGCCTCAGGCTCCAGAGAGATCTGCAGCAACAGATCTTGATTTCTCGGACTTAAACTCCGTTACCTCTGAGGACGTTGACTGTGTAAACGCTGCCATTTTTCAAGTTTCCTCAGCGGTGTCCCAGCTGAGTTGTAAGAAAAACAATTCTCATTGCTTTCTTTCCATCAAACTCTGGGTTGACTCAGCTTGGGTGCCTAGCTCTGCTATGATCGACTCAGGGGCAAGTGGAAATTTTATGGATGTCTCCTTTGCTCTGAAACAGGGAATACGTTCAGTGAAGAAGGCTACTCCAGTACAGATGGAAACTGTGGATGGCTCCCTGCTGACCTCTGGACCAGTGGATCAGGAAACAGAGCTTTTGAGGGTTCTTATGGGTAAAGATCATCAAGAGAAACTGTCCTTTATGCTTATCTCTTCTCCCCACTTTCCCATTATTCTAGGGCTACCATGGCTGCAGGCTCAGAATCCTACCATTAACTGGGAGACCAAGGAATTACACTTTCCAGAGAAACAGATGAGTCCAAAAGTTTCAGCTTGCTCTGTTCCTAAAGGAATCATGTCAGTCCCTGAACTACCAGCTGTATACCAGGACTATGTGGATTTATGTGACAAGAAGAACGCTGACCAGCTTCCTCCTCACCGTCCATATGATTGTCCAATTGAATTATTGCCTGGAGCAGAGATACCTTTTGGTAAGATCTACCCCCTGGCGGGGCCAGAGCTAAAGGCTTTAAAGGATTACATAGATGAAAATCTAGCCAAGGGCTTCATACGCCCCTCTTCATCTCCTGCAGGTGCACCCATCTTCTTTGTAAAGAAGAAAGATGGATCTCTGAGACCATGCGTAGACTATAGGGAACTCAATAAGGTTACTATTAGAAACCGTTATCCATTGCCTTTAATCCCTGAGTTATTGGAGAGAGTGCGACATGCCAAAATTTTTTCTAAACTAGATCTTCGTGGGGCCTATAACTTAGTCCGTATTAGACCTGGGGATGAATGGAAGACTGCATTCAGGTCACGCTATGGACACTTTGAATATCTAGTTATGCCTTTTGGTCTGAGTACCGCCCCAGCCACTTTCCAACACTTGGTGAATGACATCTTCAGGGATCTCCTAGATACATTCGTGGTAATTTATTTGGATGATATTCTAATTTTTTCTAACTCCACAGAGGAACATCATGGACATGTGAGAATGGTCTTGGAACGTCTAAGACAAAATCATCTTTACATCAAACTTGAAAAGTGTGAATTCCATAGGACCGAAATTCAATTTCTGGGGTATGTACTGTCTACACAAGGAATTAGTATGGATGGAAGCAAAACCCAAGCCATCAAGGATTGGCCAAGTCCTAGAAATGTGAAGGAGGTACAGCGCTTCATCGGGTTTGCCAACTTCTATAGACGTTTCATTAGAAATTTCTCTGAGGTAGTGTCACCTATCACTCAACTTACCCGGAAAGAGTCTAGGTTTTCCTGGACTCCCCAAGCCCAGGAAGCATTTTCCCGTCTAAAAATAAATTTACTACTGCACCTATCCTAGTACATCCCAACCCCGAGCTTGCCTTCATAATAGAGGTGGATGCTTCAGACTGTGCCGTTGGAGCTATACTATCTCAGAGAACAGGTGAGAAGAATGTCTTGCATCCCTGTGCCTTCTTTTCCCAGCAGTTGTCTTCGGCTGAGAGGAACTACGATGTGGGCAATAGAGAGTTGTTGGCCATTATTGCCGCCTTCAAAGAATGGAGACACCTTCTTCAGGGAGCTGCACAGCAAATAGTCGTCCTGACAGACCATCGTAACCTTGAGTTTATCAGGTCGGCTAAGTGCCTGACTCCTCGCCAGGCTCGCTGGAATCTTTTCTTAAACCAATTTAATTTTATCATCTCTTATAGACCAGGATCGCGCAATGGAAAGGCTGATGCACTCTCTAGGATTTACTCAGCAGAGACACGTCCAATTACTCCTCCTAAGACTATTCTTCCTGACTCTAGATTCCTAGGAGTAATTCATAATCAAGACCTACTTAAGGACATCAAGGAAGCATACCATGCGGATTCCTTTTTGGCACAACCCCCAAGGGACGTAAGTCTTGTCTTTAAGAATGGTGTGTGGATTCAGGGACAACGTCTGTATATTCCTGAAACAGTCAGATTAAGAGTATTGCAACTCATTCATGATTCCAAGATAGCTGGGCATAGAGGAATTCTAAAGACACAGGAATTTCTTTCTCGTTTCTTTTGGTGGCCCACTTGCAGGAAGGATGTTTTGAATTATGTCACTTCATGTGAGGTCTGTGCAAGATGCAAAACACCTCGCTCCTCACCAACTGGTCTGTTACAGCCTCTTCCCACCCCGTCCCGCCCGTGGGGATCCATTTCTATGGACTTCATTGTGGAGTTACCAACCTCTCAGGGGAAGAACACCATTCTAGTGGTGGTTGACCGTCTAACAAAGGCAGCTCATTTTATCCCTTGTGTCGGCTTACCCACTGCAAAACAGACATCAGATTTGATGATTAAAGATGTGTTTCGCTTACATGGAGTACCGGATGAGGTTATTTCGGATCGAGGGGTGCAATTCACTTCTAGGTTTTGGCAAAATTTCTGTGCAGCATTGGACATTAAAGTAAACCTTTCTTCTGCTTTTCATCCCCAGACTAATGGACAGACCGAACGAACCAATCAAACCCTGGAGCAGTATCTCCGCTGCTTTATCTGCCACCTACAGGATGATTGGGTGGATCTACTTCCATTAGCTGAGTTCTCGTATAACAACTCTCAGAGTGCCTCCACTAAACAGTCTCCTTTTTACTCTAATCTAGGTTATCATCCTAACATTCTACCACGATTTCCCATAGAAACGCCTTTACCAGCAGTGGCTGAAAGAATCACGTCTTTACAGAAGAATATGGATCTTCTAAAGGAAAATCTGGAATCGGCTCAAGAAAGGTACAAGAAAGCAGCAGATAAATTTCGTAAACCTGCACCAGCTTTCAAGGTAGGAGACTTGGTCTGGCTGTCAACCAGAAATCTTAAGTTAAGGATTCCATCGTCTAAGTTGGGACATAAGTACATTGGACCCTATAAAATCAGTAAAATTATAAGTGCCGTTGCTTGTCGTCTTCAACTGCCCAGAACTATGAGAATCCACCCTGTCTTTCATGTATCCCTACTAAAGGCTGCGACACCCAATACGTTTCCTGGACGTTCCTCTCCTTGCCCTGACCCAGTGCTAGTCGATGGTCAGGAAGAATTTGTGGTGGAAAGGATTTTAGATTCCAGGTTGTATAGAAATCAGTTACAATATCTGATTAAATGGCAGGGCTACCCAGTGGAGGACAACTCATGGGAACCGGTCAATAACGTTAATGCTCCTCGCTTGCTCCGTCAGTTTCATCAGAGGTACCCACACAAGCCTGGTCTGAGGTCATCCGGAGGTTGTCCTTAAGGGGGGAGTAATGTAAGGTTCTATGTTTATATTCCTAAAACTCAGTTTGTTCGTCAGCCATTTTACTTTCTGTCTTGCTGCAGCTATCTTGCCCTCAGTCAAAATGGAGTTTCCAGCTTGCATGTTCCCGCCCTGATTCTCTCCTTTGCTTCTTAAGCAGCCACAGCTGAGCAATCAGTGCTTCAGAATCTAGCCTGCAGTGAACCTGTGACTTGACTCCTGTAAGCCTTGGACCTTGTACTCCAGCTATTCCTACTGAGGAACTCTGAAGCACTTGTGGACTCTGAACCCTGCTCTTTGAAAGACCCACGTTTGCATGGACTTACGGTAACAGAGAAGAAGATCCTGAATCTGTATTGGAGAGTGATTGCTGAGCTTGGATTACTCTGGCCTGCTGTGTCTCCTGTTTCTGTGTCTGCAAACTTGTATGAAGTAATACAGGACTTTTCTATATCAAACCTGTGACTCCTGTGTTTTCATCGCACCCAAGCACAAGACGCTATATGAACTGTACTACATACATTACAGAATCTCTTATTACCAGGAACAAGAGTTTCTGTTTTTCACAGTCGTCAAGAAAACCTTAATCAATTTTTCAACCATGTCGACAGTTTAACCTTTTACAACGACGTCTTGGGGTTGTTTGGTGTTCTTGGATGCGAACATGACCCAACGGAATGGCGACTGTTCGTTGACTCATCAGTTTTTAGTCTGAAGGCTGTTTTACTACACAACGGAAATATCTATCCTTCTATACCTATTGGACATTCCTTACACATGAAAGAAACGAATGAGAATATTACTCATACTGAATATTATTTTAATAATAATATTTTTCTATCTACTGGCTAACACTGTACAAAGATATACATCTTTCATGCTGACCCACATTAATTATAGAAATTATAACTGGAACATATGTGGTGATCTAAAAGTTGTTGCACTTCTTCTTGGACTGCAGCCTCGATATGCCAAGCATTGTTGTTTTATTTGTGAGTGGGACAGTCGTGCACGAAAAATGTACTATTTCAGAAATGACTGGCCACTCCGCGAAAACTTGGTTGCTGGACAGAAGACTGTTAAACATAATCCTCTCGTTGATCCAGCAAAAATATTTCTCCCTCCTTTGCATATTAAACTTGGGCTTATGAAGAATTTTGTCAAAGCAATGAACAAAGAATCGGAAGCCTTTTCTTACTTGCGACAGAAATATCCAAGAATAAGTGATGCAAAGATTAAAGAAGGTATTTTTATTGGCCCACAGATCAGAGATATAATGAATGACAGTAGCTTGGATGGTCTTTTTCAAGGTGCTGAACAAGTGGCATGGAGAGCCTTTAAAGATGTGACCTTCAACTTCCTTGGCAACAGCAGGACACCGAACTTTGAAAAACTCATGGACAACATGCTCACAGTACATCTTTTGATTAAATGCAATGAGTCACTAAAAATGCATTTTCTATATTCTCACTTGGACTTTTTTCAGCCAATCTTGGTGCCGTTAGCAGTGAACACGGTGAAAGATTTCACCAAGACATTGCGCTGATGGAGAAAAGGTACCAGTGAAAGTGTAGTACGTCAAAGCTGGCTGACTATTGCTGGAATCTTATTCGAGAAGCATCCGACACGGATTATAAACGAAAGTCGTCTGCAAAACACTTTTGAACAATTGCTTTTGCTACTGACATCGATGCACATGTATGTAGTGTCTCGGACATCATAATATAGACTATAAACTGATGATTCTTAACCCCTTACTGCTAGCTGACGGAATAGTACGTCAGCTGGCAGTATCCCCCGCTTTGAGGTGGGCTCCGACGGTGAACCCACCTCAAAGCCGCAACATGTCAGCTGTTTTTAATAGCTGACATGTGCCTGCAATAGGCACGAGCGGAAACGCGATCTGCCCGCGCCTATTAAGAAGTTAAATGCCACTGCCAAACTCTGACTGCGGGCATTTAAGTGCGCTTCCAGATGCCGGTCAGGAAATATGCAAAGCAACGACTCCCATCACGTGATCGGGGGTCATCGCTGTGTTGGCATCACAACCAGAGGTCTCCTCGAGACCTCTATGGTTGTTGATGGCGGATTGCTATGAGCGCCACCCTGTGGTCGGTGCTCATAGCAAGCCTGTAATTCTGCTGCATAGAGGTGATCTGAGCATCACCTCTATGTAGCAGAGGCGATGGCGCTATGGCAGCTTCTTGCCTCCTATGGAGGCTATTGAAGCATGTCAAAAGTAAAAAAAAAGTTTAAAAATATAAAAAAATAAAAAACATAAAAGTTCAAATCACCCCCCTTTCGCCCCAATCAAAAGAAAACAATAAAAAAATTCAAACCTACATATATTTGGTATCGCCGCGTTCAGAATCGCCCGATCTATTAATTAAAAAATTAATTAACCTGATCGCTAAACGGCGCAGAGATAATCAAAACGCCAGAATTACAATTTTTTGGTTGCCGCGACATTGCATTAAAATGCAATAACGGGCAATTAAAAGAACGTATCTGCACAAATGTGGTATCATTGAAAACATCAGCTCAGCACGAAAAAAATAAGCCTGCACACAACCCGAGATCACGAAAAATGGAGACGCTACGGGTCTCAGAAAATTGCGCAATTTTTTTTTAGCAAGCTTTGGAATTTTTTTTCACCACTTAGATAAATGAGAACATAGACATGTTTGGTGTCTATGAACTCATAATGACCTGGAGAATCATAATGGCAGGTTAGTTTTAGCATTTAGTGAACCTAGCAAAAAAGCCAAACAAAAAACAAGTGTGGGATTGAACTTATTTTGCAATTTCATCGCACTTGGAATTTATTTCCCATTTTCAAGTACAGAGATGGTAAAACCAATGGTGTCGTTCAAAAGTACAACTCGTCCCGCAAAAAATAAGCCCCCATACAGCCATATTGACCGAAAAATAAAAAAGTTATGCTTTGGAAAGAAGGGGAGCGAAAAACAAAAACGAAAAATCGAAAAAAGCCCCAGTTATGAAGGGGTTAAAAACCTTACGTGATACAGACTTTTGGTGCACATATTCGTGTTCAGCATATCAAAATCTATAAGATACAATACCATTTTCTCAGGGGACAAGAACCTCCCTGAAATTTGTTGTGCAGTGAATTATCCCTAACATGGCAAGTGATCTATCCACAGGAATTGCTGGGATCCCCACCAATCTCAAGAATCTCAAAAACACTGACTCTGACATGCCTTCATGAAATACAACAGTGGTTGAGCATGCATGCTTGCTTCATTCATTGCCTAGCTAAATGTAGCCAAAAGATATTACATAATAGCCATTGCACTACTCCAACAGAGTTCAGTTTTGGGATCTGGTTCGTTCGACCCCCCATGGGTCCTATCTTGTAGACAGGTGAGAAAGGGTTATTCCTAAACTGGCAAGTTAAGTCTTGATTTCTGAAAGCACAATTACCAATATTTTTTTTTTACTTAAAATTGCTTTTCACATTCTTATTTTAAGAGCATAAACCACTAAGGTACTAAAATTTAATATATTAAAAACCAGCAATTTTCATCCAAGTAGTAACATTATGCAAATTGCAAAGGTGTGTAGTTAAGTAAATGCTCATGTTTCTTGCAGGGTTATTGTTGAATACACTGTGGGGGAAACCTGCTGCCCAAATCTTGCTCCTAAGCTATGAGTGTTTAATGCATTTATGATCTTTGTTTTGGCTAAAGTGAGCAGAAGAGCAATTACAAAATCAAATACAACCGGACTGCAGAAACCTCAAGGAGATTTACATTCACATTGCTTAAAATAGAACTGTTCCTAGTAATATTTGTAAAATAAATTTAAAAAAAAAACGTACCCATGGAAATATGTTACAGCTGCATACATTGTATTCAGATAAAAGGCACATTAAGAGTACATAAGGATTGATTAAGATCCACCTTTAAGGAAAATCAGTATGTTCAAGGAGCCAACAGGACGCGATAGGATCTGTCGACATTGCAGACATCATTGATCGTTGATTTCAGTGGTGATTATAATACACGTAATCATGCTTTGTATATGGCAATCCGACTCAGTCGTGACTGATTAGCTGTGATAAAGCAATCATTTTCTTCGCCCCAATTATCCAATTTGATAAAGGGACTCTCACTGCGATCAGCACAGGAACATTTCAAAAAAGCTATTGAGGTGTTCTAATAAGTACTATGTATCATGTCACTTTTAAGAGAATTCCTGTCTGCCCGCTTTCAGTCCATTCGGTCAGGTGAACTGTTCTAAAAGATTAAACATTTCCTAAAATGTCACTCAACAATGAGCTGATACAATGAAGTAAAAATGGGGGCATACTGTGACGAAAGAGAAGAAAGTACGGATAGTCGCACATAGGCAAAGGGGTCTGTTGTCCACTGTGACCCATTTGAGAATATCAGTGTTTGGTCCCTGTACTTTGATAAATTTCTTGCCTACTTTTCCTTAAAAATTATCGTACATTATTGTGTGGCAAAACTTTTGGCCCAGATTCATCAAGACCGGTGATTTTCTCGCCAGTCTTGAGAAGGGGGCATGTTAGGGTATGTTTTCACGTAGCGGAAACATTCAGTATTTTCTGCGGATTGAACGCTGCATCCTACCGCAGCGTTTAATCCGCAGCGGCCTGACGTTCCAGCATAGTGGAGGGGATTTTATGAAATCCCGTCTCCACTATGCGTGCTAACACGCATCCGGCGGCACTCCGTTTCCGGACATGCGGCGCGTCTTTTTAGACAGAGTCCTATGTATAGATGCGCGATTCCGGATGTGTTCAATGTGCACATCCGGAATCACCGCGCGTACAGAAGGGGGCGGGGCTTTGGACAGAGCGGGGTTTCCACTCCGTCCAAAGCGCAGACAATACGGTACGTAGAAACGTACCCTTAGAGTCAGATGCTCCTGATTCACTAAGAGGCGCCCACCTCTTATGCCGGTGTCACTTTAGCGTATCACATCCGCTGCGGGAATCACACTGCACTCGGACATGATCCGAGTGCAGTGCGATGTTTCACATGCACCCATAAACTTATATGGGTGCATCTGATCTGAATTTGGCATGCAATCACAGCATGCTGCATTTTTTTTCTTGTCCGATCGTGATTCGATCGGAGCAAGAAAAAAAAAGCCGTTGAGAACAAAAGAATAGGATTAAATTGGTACATATGCAATACATTTTTTAATCGGGTTGCATTCGTCCGATTTATTTTCCCGTTTGAGAGCGAGCTCTAAGGCCCCATTCACATGTGTGCGATTCCGGTATGAGTGGCATCCTTTTTTTACTATAACCTATGGTGGTCTTTACATGCTCATGTATTCATACTGACTGGCTGTCCATGTAAACCACAGGACGACATGTCAGTTTTTTCCCGGCAGCACGGATGACAAGGGCCAATACAAGTCTACGGATCCATGATAAACAAGTACAGCACTCAGATGACATCAGTGTGCCAGGCGTGTGCTGTACATGTTTAACGTTATAAAATATAGGAGAAGCTTTGTAATTTCATTCTTTCTATATCCATACTGGAAAAACACTGATGGCACACTGATGGAAAACACTGATTACAGCGGTACCGTTTTTTCCGGTACCAGCTTCATACGGATGTGTGAAGGGCACCTTAATGAATCAGGAGAGCCCGACTAATGGCTTGTGCCACTGTGTACCTCACCACAAATCTTATTCCAGTCCCAGGTTAGGGAAATAAACAGGTTGGTTACTTTCGACTTGCCCTTTTCTGCGTGTTGCATCCCGTGTGGCCTTTTGTCTATTATCGCTGTTCTGTAACATGGCCCTTATTTTGTGACATCACTGTCTATTATCAATGTACTATAAGGCTTTGTTCACATGGCATTATGAGCCATTTGTCTAAAGGCAACCAATTGCCTGCAGCCGATCTTACTAAAAGAGGAGGGGACCAGCAAAGGACCCAAGCTGTGGGACTGTCGAGCATCGGAGGATTATAGGTGAGTATGTGTTCTTTTTTTTGTATATCTACAGCAGGCTACCCGTTTTGGTAAAGTACAAAATGTGGTGATGACCACAACCCTTCTAAAAAGGGAGTTGGCTGTTCACACACTTTTACCTGTGCCTTCACGCTACCCCTCAACAATATTTATATGCTGCAGCTATATTATACTTCATGATTTTATATTATTTAGCATTGTCAAGGATATTTAACCCCTTCACCCCCAAGGGTGGTTTGCACGTTAATGACCGGGCCAATTTTTACAATTCTGACCACTGTCTCTTTATGAGGTTATAACTCTGGAACGCTTCAACGGATCTTCGCGATTCTGAGATTGTTTTCTCGTGACATATTGTACTTCACGTTAGAAGTAAAATTTATTCGATATAACTTGCGTTTATTTTGAAAAAAAAACGCAAATATGGCGAAAATTTTGAAAATTTTGCAATTTTCAAACTTTGAATTTTTATTCCCTTAAAACAGAGAAATTTGTCACACAAAATAGTTAATAAATAACATTTCCCACATGTCTACTTTACATCAGCACAATTTTGGAGGCAAAATTTTTTTTTGTTAGGAAATTATAAGGGTTAAAAGTTGACCAGCGATTTCTAATTTTTACAACAAAATTTACAAAGCCATTTTTTTTAGGGACCACCTCATATTTGAAGTCACTTTGAGGGGTCTATATAGCAGAAAATACCCAAAAGTGACACCATTCTAAAAACTGCACCCCTCAAGGTACTCAAAACCACATTCAAGAATTTTATTAACCCTTCAGGTGCTTCACAGGAGCTGAAGCAACGTGGAAGGAAAAAATGAATATTAAACTTTTTAGCCACAAAAATGATATTTACAAACTTTTTTTATGTTCACAAGGGTAAAAGGAGAAAATGAACAGATAAAGTTGTTGTGCAATTTCTCCTGAGTATGCCAATACCCCATATGTGGGGGAAAACCACTGTTTGGGCGCACGGCAGAGCTCGTAAGGGAAGGAGCGCCGTTTGACTTTTTCAAACTAAAATTGGCTGGAATTGAGATTGGACGCCATGTCACGTTTGGAGAGCCCCTGATGCGCCCAAACAGTGGAAACCCCCCACAAGTGACACCATTTTGGAAACTAGACCCCCTAAGGAACTTATCTAGATCTGTTGTGAGCACTTTGAACCCAAAGTGTTTCACAAAAGTTTATAATGCCTGGGTGTGAAAAAAAAAAACAATTTTCCACAAAAATTATTTTTTAGTCCTAAATTTTTGATTTTTCCCAAGGAAATTGGACACCAAAAGTTGTTGTCCAATTTGTCCTGAGTACGCTGATACCCCATATGTTGGGGAGGGGGAACTGTTTGGGCGCACGGCAGGGCTTGGAAAGAAAGTAGTAACGTTTTGGAATGCAGACGTTGATGGGGGTCATGTTCCGTTTGCAGTGCCCAGATGAGCCTAAACAGTGGAAACCCCCCACAAGTGACCTCATTTTGGAAACTAGACCCCCTAAGGAACTTATCTAGATCTTTGGTGAGCACTTTGAACCCCCAAGTGCTTCACACAAGTTTATAATGCCCGGGCATAAAAATAAAAACTCCTATTTTTTTCACACAAAAATTATCTTTTAGTCACTAATTTTTTATTTTCCCAAGGGTAACAGGAGAAATTGGACCACAAAAGTTGTTGTCCAATTTGTCCAGAGTTCGCTGATACCCCATATGTGGGGGGGAACCACAGTTTGGGCGCACGGCAGAGCTCGGTATGGAAGGAGCACCATTTGACTTTTTCCAACCAAAATTGACTGGAATTGAGATTGGACGCCATGTTGCATTTGGAGAGCCACTGATGTGCCTAAACAGTGGAAACCCCCCACAAGTGACCCCATTTGGGAAACTAGACCCCCTAAGGAACTTATCTAGATCTTTGGTGAGCAATTTGAACCCCCAAGTGCTTCACACAAGTTTATGACGTACAGCCGTAAAATTAAAAAATCACATTTTTTCCACAAAAATTATCTTTTCACCCCAATTTTTATTTTCCCAAGGGTAACAAGACCCCAAAAGTTATTGTGCAATTTGTCCTGAGTATGCTGATACCCAATATGTGGGGGTAAACCACTGTTTGGGTGCATGGCAGAGTTTGGAAGGGAAGGAGCGCCGTTTGACTTTTTCGGTCAATAACATGACCTTCTTCAGGCTAGAAAATATGGAAGGTATATGATACAAAACAATTAATATCCAATAAGTCTAACAGTGAATATCATGAAATATACAGAATTATAAAACAAAAATGATGCAAAACAGTATGAAAACCGAAACAAAAAAAAAAATTCAGCTATATTGCGCAAAAACAATATGTAAAAGGTAATAAAGATACTATATATATATATATATATATATATATATATATATATACAAGCGATGATTTGCTAAAGGCTTATAATAGCAGAAGTACACCATTATAGATCTAGGAGCTATAAGAATCATGTTAGGGAACGAAGATTATAACAGATATAAGAAAATATGATCCTCATATTCACAATATCTAGCAAGATAGCTACTAAGACGTTGGTATATTATGGAAATCCTATGGAAATATACAAAAATATACAAAATAAAGTCCTTACCAGGTAATGGTATGCAAGGAAAGAAATGAGAAACGATCTATAGAGATCTGTGAAAAAATAATAATGAGACCGCTCAGGTGGGTGTTCATAAGTAAGGTTCCACAGCCACAGATATAAGGCAAAGTCCATATATAGTAGTAGTGAAGTCCATATAATACAAATGGTGCACAAGTATGGGTCTTACCATGGAAAAGGTCCCTCTGTCAGGAATAAATATAAGGCGCTGTGAGATAGAGCTAATTGCTAAATGAAATAGCTTGGAGAAATGGCGCTGTGTGGTAAATCCAAGTGTGTGTAGAAATACTAGCGTTACCGGAAGTGACCTCATCCAGTGAAGACTACACTGTGGAATGCAGGTGAAACGCTCTGTGAGTCTGTTGACCGGAAGTGAGTCATAGATGGGCGTTCTTGAGCGACTGTGACCTGTGGAGCGCATATGGAACGCAAACAGAGAGGCTGTCTCATGTGAGTGAAATCCAGGCTTAGTATGCTGCTCACTACTGCAGCGCTGGAGCGATAGTGAGGTAAGTATCAGTGAGATTAGTGATTGGCCTGGAACAAAATAGAAACAAGGCATAATTAATGTATAGTTTATACAATATACGTAGAATATATAAAAGGACTAACTAATTATTTGAGAACCATCCTGATATAATGCCTAGATATAATGAAATAACAAAATGTAATAAAATATGGCACTAATGCATTAAAGAAAAGGAATTGCTCCAAGTGTGTACATATATGTACCTCCATTTGTATAAGGATACAAGAATGATTATATAAGAATAACTGTACAAGAATGACTATGAACATCAACGGGCTAAAAGATATAATACAATATGATATAATCCAGGTTAAGGGAGTAAATGCTGAAATCAATGACACTGTTGACGAGAATCAAAGTATGATCCTAATGCTGATTATAATTACAAAAAACTCATGGTATCATACTCCCTATTGAGACCCTTTGGTTCAAGGGTTTGTAAGACATGGATCCAGTAAGCTTCTCTATGGCATAGTGTTTTGATAAGATTGCCGCCCCTTCTGTTCATGTGGATTTGAAGTGGTAGGGAATAGGAAGGTGATTCTTCTTGCATCGTATATCAGACTTGTGATGCGAAATCCTATCCTTAATAGCGTGTGTGGTTTCGCCTACGTAAATCTTGCCACATGGGCATTTGATAGCATACACTACTGATGTGGAATCGCAAGTGTGAAATCCCTTGATTGGGATATGGACTCCCGTACATGGATGTGAGAGATAAGAACCTTTAAGTACATTAGCGCATTGGGCGCAGTGAAGGCATGGAAACGTACCCTGTCTTTGTGTACGGAGAAAAGACTGTCTGGGAATAGTTTTTGTGGAACCTATGTCAGCCCTGATCAATTTATTCCGCAAGTTACTTGGTCTCCTGAAACAAGGTAAAAAAGGGACTTGGAATTCTGGTATATCTGGAAAGCTGTCTTTAAGGATATGCCAATGTTTCCGAATCTTACTATGGAGCCCATACATGAAAGGGTGATATGTGTGAACAAAAGGAAGTCTAGAGGGTGGTGACAATGTAGAGGAGGAGGTGGAGTGGGATCTGGAATCTTGTAACAAAGATCGGGGATAACCTCTTTCAATAAATTTAGTTTCCATTTCATTCAAACGTTGTATTTGTTTCTGAGGATCATTAACGATCCTACGCACCCTCTCAAATTGGGAGATGGGAACTGATTTCTTTACTGCCCTAGGGTGACAGTTCTGAAAATGCAGGAGACTATTGCGATCTGTGTCCTTCACATATAGGTCCAATGATAAATGACCATGTCCATCAAGTAGTACTTTGGTATCTAGAAAGTTGATCTCATGTTGACTATGATTGAGTGTAAAGGTAAATTCAGGCCACACCATGTTAATTTGGTTAAAGAATTCAGTTAGACTCTCTGCTGATCCTTTCCATAGCCAAAACACGTCATCGATGTAGCGGCGCCACATGAGACAATGTTGTTGATATAGCCGATTGGGGTAAATGTAGTCCAACTCAAAAAAGGACATGTAACAGTTAGCATACGGTGGGGCCACATTAGACCCCATCGCAGTACCCTGTATCTGAAGATAAAAATTATCTTCAAATATGAAAAAAAATTTTGTGAGAACCAACTCCAGGAGTTCCAGGAGAAAGGTAATCACAGGGCCGGTAAGGGAAGACTGCTGTAGTAGTCTCTGTGTAGCTGCAATGCCTTTTGAATGTTGGATGGACGTGTAAAGGTTGTTGACATCCAACGTAACTAGTATCGTGTCATTTGGTACAGTACCAATTTCTTTAATAAGTTGTATAAAAGCACTAGTGTCTAGTAGAAACGATGGAACTTCTTTGATTAGTGCTGTCAGTACCTTCTCCAAAAAGATCGATAAGGGGGAAAGAATTGAATCAGTTGATGCAACAATGGGTCGCCCTGGTGGTTTGTCCAATCTCTTGTGGATCTTTGGTAGTACATAAATTACTGGAATTAGTGGATCCACTTTTATCAAGAAATCCCGTGTCTTTGTGTCGATGATGTTGGCTTCTAGAGCCCTAGTCAAAACTTCTGAGATCTGAACCCTCAATTGTGATGTGGGATTATGAGGGAGTTGCTTATATACCTCTGAGTTTGCTAATTGTGATAATATCTCATCAACATAAAGAGGGCGATCCATAACTACCGTTGCACCCCCTTTATCGGCTGGTTTGATAATGATGTCCTTATCGTCCATCAGTGATTTTAAGGCATTATGATCATCAGGATTCAGATTAGAGCGAAAATGGAGGTCCCCTCTGACAATCTTTTTAGAATATTCAGCTACCTCCCTATTAACCAATGAAATGAAGGTTTCAACCGGATGACTGTTTTTAGGTGGTAAAAAGGTACTGTGTAACTTGAGACCTAAATCAGTGAGATTGAGTGGTGTTGATTGTGTTGGGCATACAGACATGGACGGTACATTACTGAAATATGCCTTAAGTCTCAGATTCCTATAGAACCTTTGTAGATCTAGGTCTAGTTGAAAGGTATTAAACCTATACGTCGGGCAAAACGAAAGTCCTTTCTGTAATAGATTCAATTGTGAGATACTCAGACATTTTGACGAAATATTGACCACTAGGTTAGTATTACATGCGATCTGGTGTAAACCCCTTGTCGGTTGGTTTCTGCGGCATTGGCCCCCCCGCCTCGTCCTCTTCTTGGTTGGAACCTCCTGGTGGAACCTAAAAAAGAAGGGGTAGAGGAAGACGGTCGATTGAGGTCTGTACGATCGCTGTCTGAACTGGATCCAGAGGTGCCATCTGCATTTCTGTAGTAGCGGTGATATGAGCGGGAGGAGGAGCCCTGCCATTTGTACACTCTCTTTAATAGATAGTCCTGGGTATCTCGCATAAATTTTTGTCTCTTCCTCTTCTCGGTTTCTTTTCTGAAAGAATCTATTTTCTCTTTGGTCCGAGTTTGAATACTGTCAAATTCTTCTTTAGGTAAAGAGTCCTTAAGCTGTGTTTCAATGTTAGCAACTTTCTCTTGACAGACTTTAATTTCTTTATTGAGATTCTCCAGGGTTAGAGTCCTAGAGGTCTAGGGAGCATTTGTCTAGAATAATTAAATAATAAATGAAACCCCGCGCTAAACCTAAGAGCACTTAAAGGACGATGATAAATCTAGAAAATTATAAGGTATAATGGAAGATGCTGAACTCACTGTAATTGCTGGGTTCAAGGGAGAGAGAAAATCCTATGAGTAATGTTCCTTCCAGATATATATTATGTTAATATGTTGATAGAGAATGTGCACAGGGTCTGGATAGGGCAAAAAATTATACAATAAGCAAAATGAAAAAAATGGTGAGTTGGAGGTTTGCAAGATTATAAATCAAAATAAATAACTGAAATTTTCTTGTACTTACAGACGTATAAGAATATTATATTGCGTTGAGTAGCAAATTCAAAAACAATACAGGACCAGATGTATTTATAGATCCAAAAAATAGGTTCTAGATGTATTCCTGCTCAAAGCCTGTTTACTAAGAGAAGGATATTGAATAATTATATGTAAATATAAATAATGTGCATAAAGATCACATGTGGCTACTATACTTACAGAACATGTGGATAATGAAATATGCTGTAGAAGGAGCCAAAATGCTGGATGGCATTGTATATTGAAATGAAATAAAGTTGCGAGTGTGTCTCACATTTAGCAATACTGCCACAGCCTCAAAGGTTTGCTATAATACATAGTATTGATGTTTGCGCAGAAGATCCACTAGAAAATGCTTTATAAGCTTTCTATATTGTGATACTCACTAGATGTACTTGACTCAGATGTACTGCGGGGGTTAGCGTCGTAAGGTAAGTAGTGAGTGTGTCTCACGATTGATAATATCACCGCAGCTAGAGAGTTTGCTGAGATAAATAGTATTGTAAGCACAAGGAATCTGCTCAGGAATAACCTAATAAACTTTCGCTGACATGGTACTCACTGCGTGCAGATAGATAGGAGATGAGAGACTCGCCGTAATGCTCACTAAGAGAGAGCGTTTGTAGAGAGAAAAGTCGACACACACCCGGCGTGCTCCGGCCGGAAGCAACGCCTGAGTTAGCGACAGCTAAGGGGCGGAATAGTGTGGTGACGTCACAGATCTGCTTTGCCTGTATGAATATGCAGGGGTGTGCAGGGGCTTGAATGTACTGACGCGTTTCAAGGGATCACAGTCCCTCTTCCTCAGAGTTCTCTTTGGTCCGAGTTTGAATACTGTCAAATTCTTCTTTAGGTAAAGAGTCCTTAAGCTGTGTTTCATTGTTAGCAACTTTCTCTTGACAGACTTTAATTTCTTTATTGAGATTCTCCAGGGTTAGAGTCCTAGAGGTCTAGGGAGCATTTGTCTAGAATAAGTTCGAATTTTTGACAAAAATCAGGGTTTTCTTGAAATAGAGTTGGTCTAAGAGACACATGTAGGCCTCTTGGAATCCTTTGGGTCTTGATGTACTCGGTAATCGTAATACTATGTAGTTCCAGGCCTGTAAGATGTCGAGACTCACGTTCCAGATCTCGTGACTTGAATTCGCTGCCTGAAATTTGTAAAAAATCGCTTAGAGTGGTAACCTGTGCAACAATGGCAGCAACTTGGGTGTCGCTGTATGAGAAGCCGGCAGTGGTCATCTCTTGTCTGTGTAGCACTTAGAAAAAGTGCAAAATGCTTGTCAGAGGAAATTTGTCAAATATAAAAATGACTATGTCAAGGGTGCCCGTGTGTAAGGCAAAATACATGAAAAAGGGTAAGCACGGCACTCCTTGTCAAAACCGTGGTGCCTGGACATGGGATGCCAATCCCTATATCAGAATAAATATAAATCCGGCACTCAAAAGATATGCTTGCAAAAATATTTATTATATATGATCCAACAAATATGACGTTTCGGTCAATAACATGACCGGTCATGTTATTGACCGAAACGTCATATTTGTTGGATCATATATAATAAATATTTTTTGCAAGCATATCTTTTGAGTGCCGGATTAATATTTTTTCTGATATAGGGATTGGCATCCCATGTCCAGGCACCACGGTTTTGACAAGGAGTGCCGTGCTTACCCTTTTTCATGTAGTTTGACTTTTTCAATGCAGAATTGGCTGGATGCCATGTCGTGTTTGGAGAGCTCCTGATCTGCCTAAACAGTGGAAACCCCCGACAAATTACACCATTTTGGAAACTAGACCCCCTCAAGGAACCTATCTAGATGTGTGGTGAGCACTTTGAACCCCGAAGTGCTTCACAGAAGTTTATAACGTACAGCCGTAAAATAAAAAATCTTTTTTTTTTTTTACTAAAATGATTTTTTCGCCCCCAATATTTTATTTTCACAAGGATAACAGGAGAAATTGGACCCCAAAAGTTGTTTTCCAATTTGTGCTGAGTACGTTTATACCCAATATGTGGGAGAAAACTACTGTATGGTCACACGTTGGGGCTCGGAAGGGAAGTAGTGACGTTTTGGATTGCAGACTTTGATGGAATGGTCTGGGGGCGTCATGTCGCATTTGGAGAGCCCCTGATGCGCCTAAACAGTGGAAACCCACCACAAGTGACCCCATTTGGAAAATAGACCCCACAAGGAACTTATCTAGATGTGTGGTGAGCACTTTGAACCCCAAAGTGCTTCACAGAAGTTTATAATGTACAGCCGTAAAAATAAAAAATCCTTTTTTTTTTTTACAAAAATGATTTTTTTCGCCCCCAATATTTTATTTTCACAAGGATAACAGGAGAAATTGGACCCCAAAAGTTGTTGTCCAATTTGTCCTGAGTACGCTGATACCCAATATGTGGGAGAAAACTACTTTATGGGTACACGTTGGGGCTCGGAAGGGAAGTAGTGACGTTTTGGATTGCAGACTTTGATGGAATGGTCTGGGGGCGTCATGTCGCATTAGGAGAGCCCCTGATGCGGCTAAACAGTGGAAACCCCCACAAGTGACCCCATTTTGGAAAATAGACCCCACAAGGAACTTATCTAGATGTGTGGGGAGTAGAGTTGAGCGATACTTTCCGATATCCTAAAGTATCGGAATCGGAATGGTATCGCCGATATCACTAAAATATCGGCGATACCCGATACCGATACCGGAAGTCCCATGTAAGTCTATGGGAACAAAATATCGCAACTAAAAAAACCCCATTCTTTCCTTGTAAACACTAAATATACACACATAGAATACATATATATATATATACATGTCATTGTGACATATATATATACATATATGTATAGTTTATACACTTCTACATAGTAAAATATCCTTTGATTCAATTGCCGGGTAAAGCCGGCTTCAGTGAAAAGACAGAAGCACCCGACATGAAATGACACTTGGTGTACATAGGGTTAACCATGTCTTTTCATGTCGTTTGCTATCTGATTTGCACAAACAATTAAATCAGACTATGTGTGCAAAATTTCACACCTGTAGGGGTTAATTAAAGGTGTAAATTCGTTGTAAAAAAAACGGACTTTTTTGCTACGAATTTACACCTTTAATTAACCCCTACAGGTGTGAAATTTTGCACACATAGTCTGATTTAATTGTTTGTGCAAATTAGATAGCAAAGGACATGAAAAGACATGGTTAACCCTATGTACACCAAGTGTCATTTCATGTCGGGTCACCCGACATGAAATGACACTTGGTGTACATAGGGTTAAACATTTCTTTTCATGTCCTTTGCTATCTAATTTGCACAAACAATTAAATCAGACTATGTGTGCAAAATTTCACACCTGTAGGGGTTAATTAAAGGTGTAAATTCGTTGTAAAAAAAACGGACTTTTTTGCTACGAATTTACACCTTTAATTAACCCCTACAGGTGTGAAATTTTGCACACATAGTCTGATTTAATTGTTTGTGCAAATTAGATAGCAAAGGACATGAAAAGACATGGTTAACCCTATGTACACCAAGTGTCATTTCATGTCGGGTTCTGCATTTTCACAAAAGCCGGCAATTGAATTAGCGGCTATTATACTATGTAGAAGTGTATGAACTACAAATATAAATATATATATATATGTGTCACAAATTCAATGACATGTATATATATATATATATATGAGGTGTAAAATTGCTGAAAAAAAATGCGTGGGCTCCCGCCCTATTTTCGCAACCAGACAGACAAAGCCAGTGAGTGGGGGCAGATAATAATAGCCCAGAGAGGGACCATTATTTTTGCCCCCCCCCGGCTACTAACATCTGCCCCCAGACACCCCAGGAAAGACAAATCTATAATTAGATTCACCCTTTCTGGCACTTTGCCCGTCTATTCCCATTGCCCTGTAGCGGTGGCGAATGGGTTAATATGGGGTTAAAGCCACCTTGCTATTGAAAGGTGACCTTAAGCCAGGTTAATAATTGAGAGCTGTCAATTAGACAACTATCAATTATTAATCCTATTGCATGAAATAAAAATAAAACACACACACTTTAATTAAAAATCATTTTAATGAAATAAAGACACATGTTTTTGACCATCTTTTATTTTACTGCAAAAACCATTTCCTGTAATAAAAATAAAATAAAAAAGCAAAATTATTCTTACCTATCCCATGCACAGTCAGGTCCCACGGTGTAATCCTTCAGAAAGGGTTAATGTTTACTGCAGGGACCGCAGCTAATGCTGCAGCCTCACAGTAAACCCCAAATGAATGAGTTCCTCTCCTGCCTGACAGGAGAGTAAAGGCTGGGTGTCACATAACGATACACCAGCGATCCCGACAACGATATGCACTTGTCAGGATCGCTGGTGTATCGCTACATGATCGCTGCTGAGCTGCCAAACAGGCAGCTCAGGCAGCGATCTGGGACAGCGACACTGCGGGTAACATCGCTTAAGGGCCCGTCTCACATAGCGATATCGCTACCGAGATCGCTGCTGAGTCACTAGTTTTGTGACGCAGCAGCGAGCTCACCAGCGATATCGCTGTGTGTGACATTCAGCGACGATCAGCCCCCTGCCGGGTATCGCTGATCGTCGCAGAAATGTCAGGACCTTTTTTTGATCGCTGGTTTCCCTCTGACAGGCACGCATCGCTGCGTGTGACAGGCGGGAAACCAGTGATCAAAGGTCCTGACATTTCAGCGACGATCAGCGATACCCGGCAGGGGGGCTGATCGTCGCTGAATGTCACACACAGCGATATCGCTGGTGAGCTCGCTGCTGCGTCACAAAACTAGTGACTCAGCAGCGATCTCGGTAGCGATATCGCTATGTGAGACGGGCCCTTAAGTGGAAAGCTTAATTGATTGCTTTCCACTTTCACTTCAGGTCAGCCAGGGACACAATCAGTGACGTCAGAGGGAACTGATTAACAAAAATAGGGGTTCCCTTCGAAAAAAAAATGGCGTGGGGTCCCCCCTATTTTTGTTAACCAGCCAGATGAAGCAGACCGCTGAGGCCTGGATTTTCAGGCTGTTAAGGAGCCAAGATCCATGGACCTTGCCAGCCTGATAATACCAGGCCACAGCAGTCTGCATATCTTGGCTGATTAACAAAAATAGGGGATCCCCTCGAAAAAAATTGGCGTGGGGTCCCCCCTATTTTTGTTAACCAGCCAGATGAAGCAGACCGCTGAGGCCTGGATTTTCAGGCTGTTAAGGAGCCAAGATCCATGGACCTTGCCAGCCTGATAATACCAGGCCACAGCAGTCTGCATATCTTGGCTGATTAACAAAAATAGGGGATCCCCTCGAAAAAAATTGGCGTGGGGTCCCCCCTATTTTGTTAACCAGCCAGATGAAGCAGACCGCTGAGGCCTGGTTTTTCAGGCTGGTAAGGATCCAATATCCATGGACCTTGCAAGCCTGATAATACCAGGCCACAGCAGTCTGCTTAGCTTGGCTGGTTAACAAAAATAGGGGATCCCCTCGAAAAAAAAAACGGCGTGGGGATCCCCCCTATTTTTGTTAACCAGCCAAGTAAAATGCAGACTGCTGCGGCCTGGTATTAAAAGACTGTCAAGGCCCATGGATTTTGGCCCTCAACAGCCTGATAATACCAGGCTACAGCAGCCCCACATTTGGCGCATCAAAAGATGTGCCAATTGTGGCACTTTACCCGGCTCTTCCCACTTGCCCTGTAGCGGTGGCAAGCGGGGTAATAAGGGGTTATTGTCACCGTTGATTGCACGGTGACAATAAGCCCGGTTAATAATGGAGAGGTACAAGAAGAAAAGGTAGCACACTGCAGCGCTATAGCTTGCAAACACGAAATATGAAAAATATGAAAAATGAATTACATCATTACCTTAGAAATATGAAAAATGAGAAGTCTTAGCGCATAAGATGGCCAAATTATGTGAGCCTGATAGCCACGTCAAGGCTCTTCTCGTATATCAGGTCCCTAACTATCCCTAACTAATGCCTATCCTCGCTTTAGAAAAGTCTGTCTGCATGGGAACCTATGAATCCTCTTTTCAGACTAAAATCTACATCTCTGTGGAGGGGTGATGAACCTGCTGTAATTAAAAGGCCTGTGACCACCAGGTGGAGTGCTCAGGCAGAAGGTAAATGAATACATATCAAAAAACTGACCGGCACATCCAAACTTAGATTCAGTGTGAACAGGTGCTAAACCTAGAGTCACCAACTCATACACATACAAGAAGAAAAGGTAGCACACTGCAGCGCTATAGCTTGCAAACATGCAGACAGACTTTTCTAAAGCGAGGATAGGCATTAGTTAGGGATAGTTAGGGACCTGAATACGAGAAGAGCCTTGACGTGGCTATCAGGCTCACATAATTTGGCCATCTTATGCGCTAAGACTTCTCATTTTTCATATTTCTAAGGTAATGATGTAATTCATTTTTCATATTTTTCATATTTCGTGTTTGCAAGCTATAGCGCTGCAGTGTGCTACCTTTTCTTCTTGTACCTCTCCATTATTAACCGGGCTTATTGTCACCGTGCAATCAACGGTGACAATAACCCCTTATTACCCCGCTTGCCACCGCTACAGGGCAAGTGGGAAGAGCCGGGTAAAGTTAGGGATAGTTAGGGACCTGATATACGAGAAGAGCCTTGACGTGGCTATCAGGCTCACATAATTTGGCCATCTTATGCGCTAAGACTTCTCATTTTTCATATTTCTAAGGTAATGATGTAATTCATTTTTCATATTTTTCATATTTCGTGTTTGCAAGCTATAGCGCTGCAGTGTGCTACCTTTTCTTCTTGTATGTGTATGAGTTGGTGACTCTAGGTTTAGCACCTGTTCACACTGAATCTAAGTTTGGATGTGCCGGTCAGTTTTTGATATGTATTCATTTACCTTCTGCCTGAGCACTCCACCTGGTGGTCACAGGCCTTTTAATTACAGCAGGTTCATCACCCCTCCACAGAGATGTAGATTTTAGTCTGAAAAGAGGATTCATAGGTTCCCATGCAGACAGACTTTTCTAAAGCGAGGATAGGCATTAGTTAGGGATAGTTAGGGACCTGATATACGAGAAGAGCCTTGACGTGGCTATCAGGCTCACATAATTTGGCCATCTTATGCGCTAAGACTTCTCATTTTTCATATTTCTAAGGTAATGATGTAATTCATTTTTCATATTTTTCATATTTCGTGTTTGCAAGCTATAGCGCTGCAGTGTGCTACCTTTTCTTCTTGTATGTGTATGAGTTGGTGACTCTAGGTTTAGCACCTGTTCACACTGAATCTAAGTTTGGATGTGCCGGTCAGTTTTTTTGATAAATAATGGAGAGGTGTCAATAAGACACCGATCCATTATTAATCCCAAAGTTATTAAATGTATAAAAAAAAGACACAGCAAGAAAAAAGTCTTTTAATGAAATAAAAGAGACAACACAGTTTTCATTAATTTTATTGTACTCTCATTCCTGCGACGCCATCGATCTCCTGTAAAAAAAGAAAAAAAACAAACCAACAGTATACCACCTGTCCGACGCAGTCCATAACGATAGTCCCACGACGATCCAGCTCTGCTACATCGCAATGACAGGCAGAGCCTGTCATTGCAACGCAGCACAGCTGATTACCTGCTTCCCCGGCGGTGACGTTATCGGACTGACTGCTTTACGGCCGGGATTACCCAGCAGTCACTGCAGTTATCGCGAGAAACTGCATGTGACCGCCGGGGAAAGAAGATTGCGGCCATGAAGCAGTCCAGGACGTGACCGCCGGAGATCTTCTGCCAGGTAAGTGCCGCTGACTCCTGACAGACCCGACCGACGGACACTGACAGTGACAGTGACAATCCCGATTCCGGTATCCGATAAGACGAAAATATCGGAACTCGGAATCGGAATTCCGATACAGCTAATATCGGCCGATACCCGATATTTGCAGTATCGGAATGCTCAACACTAGTGGGGAGCACTATGAAGCCCCAAGTGCTTCACAGAAGTTTATAACGTTCAGCCGTAAAAACAAAAAATCATTTTTTTTTACAAAAATATTTTCGCCCCCAGTTTTTTATTTTCCCAAGGGTAACAGAAGAAATAGGACAAATTGCACAATAACTCTTGGGGTCCAGAGTACGCTGATACCTCATATGTGGGGGTAAACTACTGTTTGGGCGCATGGCAGAGCTCAGAAGTGAAGGAGCACCGTTTGACTTTTTCAACGCTGAATTGGCTGGAATTGAGATCAGACGCCATGTCACATTTGGAGAGCCCCTGATGTGCCTAAACAGCGGAAACCCCCCAATTCTAACTCCAACCCTAACCCCAACACCCCTAACCGTAGTCCCAACCCTAACCACAAACCTAACCCTAACACACCCCTAACCCTAATCCTAACCCTAATCCTAACTTTAGCGCCAACCCTAACTTTAGCCGCACCCCTAACCTTAATGGGAAAATGGAAATAAATACATTTTTTTAATTTTATTATTTTTCCCTAACTAAGGGGGTGATAAAGGGGGTTTGGTTTACTATTTATAGCGGGTTTTTATGATTGGCAGCTGTCACGCTAAAAGACGCTTTTTATTGCAAAAAATAGTTTTTGCATCACCACATTTTGAGAGCTATAATTTTTGCATATTTTGGCCCACAGAGTTATGTTAGGTCTTATTTTTTGCGGTATGAGTTGATGTTTTTATTGGTACCATTTTTGAGCATGTGAAATTTTTTGATCGCTATTTATTTCGATTTTTGGGAGGTTAGAATGAACAAAAATCAGCAATTCATGAATTTCTTTTGGGGGAGGCGCTTATACCGTTCCACGTGTGGTAAAATTGATAAAGCACTTTTATTCTTCGGGTCAGTACGATTACGGCGATACCTCATTTATATCATTTTTTATGTTTTGGTGCTTTTATAGAATAAAAACAATTTTATATAAAAAATTATTATTTTTGCATCGCTTTATTCTGCGAGCTATAACTTTTTTATTTTTTCGCTGATGATGCTGTATGGTGGCTCATTTTTTGCGGGACAAGATGACGTTTTCAGCGGTACCATGTTTATTTATATCGGTCTTTTTGATCGCGTGTTATTCCACTTTTTGTTCAGCGGTATGAAGATAAAGCATTGATTTTTTGCTTTGTTTTTTTTTTTTTAATGGGTTCACTAAAGGGGTTAACTAGTGGGACAGTTTTATAGGGGGGGTCGTTACGGACACGGTGATACCAAATATGTGTACTTTTATTGTTTTGGTTTTTTTATTTACAGGAATAAATTAATTTATTGTGAATTTTTTTTTTTTTTGGAATTTTTTTTACACTTTTTATTTTTATTTTTTTAACTTTTATACTTTGTCCCAGGGTGGGACATCACTATGTAGGGTGAGATCGCTGGTGTGACAGTGTGCACAGCACTCTGTCACACCAGCGATCGCTCTGGTAGTGCTGCAGGTTTCTCAGTGTCTGCTCTTAGCAGCCACTGAGTAAGCCGCCTCCCTGCAGGACCCGGCGGCCATCTTGGATCCGGGTCTTTGGAGGGAGGAAGGCCTCAGAACAGCGCAATCACATCGCACTGTTCTGAGGGTCTCGGGGGAGCGTGCAGGGAGCCCCTTTCCTGCGCGATGCTCCCCTGTGCCCCTGGTACACCGCGATCATGTTTGATCACAGTGTGCCAGGGGTTAATGTGTCGGGAGCGGTCCGTGACCGCTCCTGACACACAGTCCCGGGTGTCAGCTGTGATAATCAGCTGACACCCGGCGGCGATTAGCTGCGCTCCCCCGGGGAGCGCAGCTGATCGCCCTGGACGTACTATTCCGTCCATGGGAATGAGGTCCAGGGTCACATGGACGGAATATTACGTCCAATGGAATAAAGGGGTTAATAGTCTTGGGGATCATCAAGATGTTTTCTGGCAAAACTGAGACAAGCCTTTATTTTCTAATTGCTCAAAAGTGGTTTTTGTCTTGGATCTCTGCCATGCAGGTCATTTTTGCCCAGTTTCTTTCTTATGGTGGAGTCATGAACACTGACCTTAACTGAGGCAAGTGAGGCCTGCAGTTCTTTGGATGCTCTTGTGGGGTCTTTTAAGACCTCTTGGATGATTCATCCCTGAGCTCTTAGGATAATTTGTTTCGACCGGCCACTCCTGAGAAAGTTCACCACTGTTCTATGTTTCCACCATTTGTGGATAATAGCTTTCACTGTGGTTCACTGGAGTGCCAAAGCTTTAGAAATGACTTTTTAAAATTCTCCAGACTGATAGATCTCAATTACTTTTTTTCTCATTCGTTCCAAAATTTCTTTTGATCGCAGCATGATGTCTAGCTTTTGAGGATCTTTTGGTCTACTTCACGATGTCATGCAGGTCCTATTTCAGTGATTCTTGATTGAAAACAGGTGTGGCAGTAATCATGCCTGGGTGTGGTTAGGGAATTTGACCTCAAGTTCCCAAAAATGTGATAAACCACAGTTAAAACATAAATTAAGGGGGGGCAATCACTTTTTCACACATGGCCCTGTAGGTTTGGATTTCTTTTCCCTTAATAATATAGACATTCATTTAAAAACTGCATTTTGTGATTACTTGTGTTATCCTTGCATAATATTTAAAATTGTTTGGTGATCTGAAACATTTAAGTGTGACAAACATGAAAAAGATAGGTAATCAGGAAGGGGGCAAACACTTTTTCACACAACGGTATATATAAAAACATGCCATGACTTCATACCATATGGCATATGGCACTTTGTAGAGTATAGTGTAATATACCGCATGATCCGCAGTTTTCTGAAATACCTCTTTGCTAAATCAGTGTGAGTTGTGAGAAGTGCAAGAAACACAATATGGCATAAAATAAATTCCCTGTGGTAGCCTACAGCTTCCTAACAATCTATAGAACAATGTTTATATCGGTTTACAGGATACCTATGGAGAACAGCCACAGACCATCAAAAACTTCTCTACAGTATGCCAATAGGTTATTGTGAGGCCATGGAGGATCTGATTTCACTGTCTTTAGATACTACAGTAAAAGTATGCTAGGGGACTGTACATTCTTTTTCATTTTTTATGTACTAACATATGAATCTCTCAATAATGTCATGATACCTTAATTTCTATTCTTTCTATTTAAGTGTTTCTAAATTAAAGGGAACCTGTCACCATATTTTCCTCATATAAAGTACGGCCATTTCTATTAAGGTCTCCTTTGCAGTATACTAAAATGCTGTAGAAAAAGTTCTCAATCAAGTCTACAGATCCTTTTTATTATACCCACAGATGAAGTTCTCCGGTCAGATGGGCATCTTGAGTCAGAGCCTCCTCTCTTCCTTCAATGACCATCCTCCTTCCGAGCTTTGTCGGGGATGACGTGTCCCATGTCATTCACACAGTGTCGCCCGATCTCGCTCATGCACAGACAAACTTCTCTCTGCCCTGGCAAGGGAAGAGTAAAGTACTGTAGAGGTTCCCTCTAGCCTAAGGTGTAAATTGTGTGTAAACACAACTTCTTGGCATATCACTAGGAAATGCCCAACTTTTAAGACCCACACCAAACTAAACTGGCAATTCCACTCTCCCGCTGTTAAATAGGCAGTGCTCTATCTTCCTGAACAGGAGAAGAGCTGTGTAGGGCTAAACCTTTGGAGGACTGAATCATTATAGTGTACATGATATTTCAGATGACTTTTCAGAATAGGCTGTGGTGTGTGTTTGAGAAAAACACTATTGCTGGCAATTATATGACTTGGGTCCTGATTTCCTTTTGAAGGCTCTATCGCTAATTTTTCATTTTCTGGGAGCTAATGACTGGAGACTAACTCCTACAAACAGCACACACAGGCATGAGAGATTCCTAGACCTCTCTCTTTGTGGCACATGTCCAGAAGCAGCAGCAGCATGAAAGACATTACACAGTAGTACTGAGCTGTGTAGCTGTTAATCTAGCTTTGGAGTGAGATAAAACATGCACTAGAAATGAACTGTATCAGTTTTTGTGTTGATGCCTTTCCTTCTTTGTTCTTCTCTCCTCTTCCCTTCTCCAATAGGAAGATGTAATCTCAAATGTGCTGGCAGTCTGTCTTGTGCAATATTATATATTTTATGTTAAATATATCCTAGCGATAAACTATCACTTGCTACAGCAATAAAGCTACTTTACAAGACATCCCTAATTATTTAGAGATCTTAACTTTCTTTTTTTGTGTTTACTGAAAAACTGGCTAATAATCATTGCTAGCCCAAACTACTATGAGGCATGAAAATGCTAAGTAATACTGCATTGCAGAAAAGATGTGGATTCCAGTCCGCGCTGCCCAAATAATAGATTTCCAAGACGTAGTAGCAGTTAAGAAGTGGTTTAATCTACGCGTTTCAGGGTGGTAAGCTATATGTGGTATTTTCCTGAAGAAGGGGTGGTATTCACCCTGAAACGCGTAGATTAAACCACTTCTTAACTGCTACTATGTCTTGAAATCTATTATTTGGGCAGCGTGTACTGGAATCCACATCTTTTCTGCAGTGCATTGTATTGTCAGGTCGTTGACCGACCTGTGGATCTGCGGCAGCCTCTCCTACATGTGCTTTAACCACCTAATACCAGGTGAGCAGCTTCCTACTTAAAAAAGTGATAACTTACTATTGGATAAGACCCTATTGCGCTTTGTATCTCCCTTGCTTTTTCTATTAAGTAATACTGCATATCATATATCAGGACCACTTCAATGACTCATAATGGAGAACAAGCATGTTAGAACTCTGGTGGACTAAACTCATCTATACATGCCATGATAACCATTTTAATTAAATAGCCATCATGTAATCCTTTAAGGGAAAATTAATGGCCAGATGGGCTTTTCCCGGCTGATTGCAGCTGAGCATTGGAGTCACAGTATTTGATTCCATAGTGGTGATCATTAATTGCAACACAGACATTTATTTAATACAAAGTTGTCTTCATGTAATATCGATATTTTGGTCTACTATTTCCCTTTACGATATCAGGTAGAGAAAAATCGGCCGATAGGTCATATTCTTCCCTGAAAGCCATCATATATTTTAAAGTAAAGTTGGCCAAGACCACCAATTTGGATAGGATTGACCTACCATCTGATGTATATGGGGTCTCCCAACTCTAACCTGACAAATAATGTTGGAGGAGAAAAGGATTGTGCAGTTTCATCTCATCATAGTGTCGGGTCGTATCGACAAACCACTCGTCCTTCAGTCACTTCGAATTAGATTATGAGCATGTGGTACCAGTTATAAGAAAGAGTCAGGCAATCAGGCTGGTTCAATCTTAAAGCATGCTCTGGCACGTAGCTTTCTCAGCAAGAGCTCTCTTTATTATTACAAGCACAAAGTTATATAGTATACATATCAGGGTGGAGCGAGGGGCACCTAAAGAGAAACAGTATAGCCATATATGGATATGTATAGTATACTGCCGTCTGGATTGGTTCCACTGTTCCTTCAGCTCAGCTCAGCTCCCGAATGATGTAACTTTTGGCTGATGCAATCTTCTTGGAATTCAGGATCCAGTTACGTACTCCAGAGATGGGTCTCTAACTAAATGCCACGTAGGAAGGAAAGCTTATAGTTTGAATATACAAAATGGAAGCTAGCACATAAGCATCACATATAAAAGTACAAAAAACATTATATATGTACAAAAATATATTTTAACCCTGACAATCCCCCTAAACACTAAGCTTTCCCTTGCAGGGGTGGCCTTTGAGACTGTCCATGTGTTGGGGAGGGGAGGTGGATTTCTTCACTTATTTATCTTAGAAGCTGTCCCCTGGTAGGACGCCCCCAGACAAACAAGTCCCTACTTTAGCAGACACATGGAGTTATCACAACCTGTCCCTAAACTAAATCTCTTAGTTGAACTTTTCCATAGGAGGTCTTGTCGGGCTTATCCGAGGGAATATATTTTTCCATGTCTTCTTTACTTGCATCATTATATAACAGGGATATGGTTTCCTGGTGTACGAAAGTACCTGACATGGGAGCCGCGCTGGTGATAGCTTTTCTGTATAGAGGTACTACACAACACAGGACCACTAAGCCCAGCACCAGGAGTCCTCCAATTACTAAGCAGGCCTGCTGGGAATCCCTTAAGACCTCCCAACCAACTTGAGAAGAAAGAGGTATCTACCCCTGTATTTTCCTTTACCTCCTGGGCCAGGTTTTTAATTTTCGTAAGGGCCGCCATGGTTTTACCATTAACTCCAGAATTCTGAGGGATATAGGTACAGCATTCTTCTCCTATCATCCCACATACCCCGCCTTTTTCTGCAAGGATCATGTCAATAGCCAACCTATTCTGGAGGGTCATTCTAGTGTTGGGTCCTAACTCTTCAACTATACCTTGGAAAGCGTCTCTACTATAGTTGATAAACCTTTGCTCAGTGTAATAAACATAGTTTATCCAGTCCACACATTTCTGTTGATCTGTATGGCGGGAATGAGGGAGAGGAAACCTGCAGTAATCTGGTTCTGGGCTTTGTACTCGTCGGGGACCCCCCTAGGGACACCTATGGAATCTATATAGATCTTGGGGTCGTCAGCATAGCTGGTATGCAGCTGATCTAGACTTCTCTTTTTCCTAGTTAGTTCAGGGGCTATTTCTGGGTCCCAGGGTAGGATTTTGAATTGCATGGCCAGCTTCACCAATGTACACTGACCACTCCATATACCTGGCAGCTGAGATCTCAGTCTTCCGTCCCCACAGAACCAATAAATATCATACATGTATCTGGAATGATTAGTCAATAGGTTAGCATCTATAGTCTTATTGGTCTGGCAGAACCCGTCTTCAAATACCCTAAGGAGGGACCAGTAGAGTTCTCAGGAGAGTAGCAGGTATAGTTATCCTTATTTACTATGACATCTCGAGGGGTTCGCAATTTGGTTTTTAGACTGACGAGGGGAATATAATCAGGACAGGAGGTGTCATTAGCTCCTTTCAATAACCCCAATAGACAGACTGTGGCATTGTGGTCAGCAGGGAAAGCATGCGTATATAGATAAGTGTTAGCAGCAGCGCAGGTTATACACCCCACCGATATATTTTGGGCCCTGACGTTGTACCTAACCCATTCTAACCATAGGTTTTTACGGGGGTTTATCTGGGTTTCTATGGAGAAGACTTCTTCCCACTGGAGTCCTGGTATAGGAATTACTTCATTCACTATTTGTTGTAATTTTTCACTTCCTTGAAGCTGACTAGTGATAGTGGGAGTCTGGGTAGGTTTTAATTTCTTATTCTTGAGTTCCACTATCCCCAATCTGGGATTAATTGAGCCAACATGACATCCCAAAACATATTTTCCCAATCTCCCTCTTGAGGATTTTCTAAGTTTAAATACAAAGGGAAGCATGACTTAGTATTGAGACATGTCACTCTATGTGGGCTGGTCTTCCGAGGCGTGAATCCAGCAGTCAAAGTCATTCGAGTTAGTAGAGACCTTCCCTCCTTATCTTTCCTGACTTGAGCCTCCTTTGGTTTATATCCCCAGTCCGTGTCACCCGTGTTCCACCCCACATCTGACCAGTAATAGCAATTCTCATTCCCTGGACGAGTCACACAGAGATAGAATGTTCCCCGGTCATGGGCATCATACCAGTACCAAGTCATTTTTCCACAGCTTGCTATTTCACAAAAATCAAATCGGTAGGTCTGAATCCTTGCGTCAGTGTCTACCCAGAATATGGTGGTTGCCCAACTTGGAACAAACAGTAGATACGTGGAAAGGATATACAGAAGCAGTCTCATTCTGTTCGGCTTCGTTTGCAGTGGGAGGCGTGAATCCAGGTGTTCTTTCCCTCAAGCTTCAGTGCTGTGGGAGTGGTCAGAATCACGGTGTAAGGACCCTCGAATCTGGGTTGGAGGCAGTCTTTCCTCACAAACTTTTTCACATACACCAGGTCACCAGGCAAGAAGTTGTGCACCGTGTCACCTGTGGATTCTGGGAGAGAAGCAGACACTGTAGAAATGGGTGTTAGTCAACTCTTTAGACAAAGCAATCACAAATTTTACCACTTTATCATTAGTTTCAGATAGCTCTTGGGGCCTAATGTCTCCTATCTTGGGAGGGGCGCCAAACAGAATTTCATGGGGGGTCAACCCATGTTTGGCCTGGGTGTGTGTCTAATGTGATACAGCACTATGGGGAGCAAGTCAGGCCAAGGAAGGGGATAGTCTTGGGTTATTTTCAGAAGTTGGGTTTTGATTGTGGAGTTCATTCTCTCCACTTTGCCTGAGCTGGCTGGATGGTATGGAGTGTGTAGGCCCAAGTCTGTTCCTAGCATGGTCCACAGCTCCCTGTAGACACTAGCAGTGAAGGCTGGGCCTTGATCTGACTCTATTACTTCAGGGATTCCAAATCTGCAGGCAATCTCGGTGATCAGTTTCTTGGCCGTGGTTTTGGCAGTCATGTTGGTGACCGGATAGGCTTCTGGCCAGGCAGAGAACATGTCCACAGCCACAAGGACATATTCATATTTTCCTGCTTTTGGCATCTGGATATGGTCGACTTGTATTCTTTGCCAAGGGTAGTCTGGTTTGGCTAAATGCTGGAAGGGGACTCGTTCAGTGGCCGTTGGATTGCAGGTGGCGCAAACAGAGCAGGACTTCGAGTATGCAGCCACGGCAGATGAGATTCCAGGTGCAAAATACAACTTGTTGATGCATGCCAGAGCTTGGTTTTTTCCTCTGTGTGTGGGTCCATGCGCCCACGCAGCCACTGCTGGATACATACGCCTGGGCAGACAAGTTTTTCCATGCACTCTGTAAAAGGGGAGAGATGCTCCTGATCTCAGGGCTCCCGCTGCTTTCCATTGCTTTATTTCTTCAATGGAGGTTTGTTTCTGTTCTTGCCACAATTTGGCTTCAAGTGGTCCGAAGGGTTTGGAATTTTCATCTAATGAGGATTCTTCCAACGTTGTTGGCTTCCTTTTCTTCTTGTCTCTTGGCCTTTCCAAGGACGATTCTCGATACTCCTGGATAGCTTCAGAGTTGGTCTCTTTGGCCATTGCTCTGGTGATAGCCATCATCTGCGAATTTCCTTTAAATTTTCTCGTGTCTTCTTGCTTCTCCTGTTTTTCCTGCCACTTTGGTGACACATTCTCCATTGCTGCTGCCTTGGCTGCTTGGTCTGCCAGGTGGTTTCCTCTTGCTTCTCTTGAGCTTATTCTGCCATGAGCCCTGACCTTAATGACAGCGATCTGAGTAGGTTCTTTCAAGGCTTCAATCAAAGCTTTAATCCAGAGAGCATGTTTCACTGGTGTTCCAGCGGCTGTGATGAATCCCCTATTTCTCCATAGGAGCCCAAAGTCATTAGCAATTCCATGTGCGTACCTTGAATCTGTGTACACATTGACAGTGGTTCCAGTGGCTAGATGACAGGCCTCTATCAGGCCACAAGTTCTGCTTCTTGTGCAGACATGGAAGGTGGTAGGGCTTCAGCCATAAGGACCTCTGTTTCCGTTGTAACAGCATATCCTGTGTGGAACTTGCCTTGAGCATCAGCAAACCGTGAGCCATCCGTCCATAATCTCCATTTTGGGTCAGCCAGCGGACGGGACACCATATTTTCAGGTGCAGAAGTGTCTTGTTCCAAAATTTTCAAACAGTCATGGGGTAGCATATTGGCATATTCATCTTCCTCTCCCCCCTCAGAAGGTGGAAGCAAAGTGGCAGGATTGATAGTGGTGCACTTTTGGAAGGAGACATTTGAAGGTAACAGCAGGGAACACTGGAGTCTGAGGTGCCTTTGATGAGTAAGGTGTCTGGGTGAAGTCTGTTGGAGGACAGCAGAAAGGTCATGGCCAGCTTGAATGACCAGATCATGTCCAAGGACAACATCAGCAGACTTGTCCAGAAGGGTATGAGCAGCATGGACCGCCTTGAGACACGTGGGTGAAGTCCTTGCAACTGGGTCCAGACGTGCCGAGTAATAGCCCAAAGGCCGGTATTTGTCATTATGGTGTTGAGCCAAACGCCAGATGCATGTCCCCCGGATTTGGACACGAAGAGGTGGAAGGGTTGAGTGTAATCCGGATGCCTAAGGCAGGAGCAGAGATGACACTCTCCTTCAATTTGTAGAAGCACTGTTTCTGCTGTTCATAGACATCTGGATCCGGGGCATTTCGCCAATCTGGTCCTCCATTCTTGAGACTGTCATACAATGGTTGCATGAGTCTGGAGGCTTCAGGAATCCACTGTCTGCAGTAGGTAATAAGTCCAAGAAAGGTCTGCATAGCAGAGTAGGTTTCAGGGTAAGAGATTTCCCTTATTGCTTGCTTTCTTTCTTCAGTAAGATGGCGGGCTCCTTGTGAAATGCAATGTCCAAGAAAGACAACCTTAATCTGACACCATTGAACTTTGTTCTTCGACACTTTACAATTGGCTGAGCAGAGGAACAGCAGCAATGATGTTGAGGCAGGCAATATGGTTTCTTCCGTACCACAAAGCAGTAGATCATCCACATACTGTAACAAAGTTACTTGAGGGTTTTCCTGTATCCAGGGCTCCAAAACAGTCTTCATTGATTGTGTGAACTGGTTAGGAGAATTCTGACCTCCTTGTGGGGTTCTTGTCCATGTTAACTGTCCCCCTTGGAAAGTGAAGGCAAAAAGAAACCTGGAGTCTTCGTGCAGAGGCACACTGAAGAAGGCATTTGCCAAGTCAATTACAGTGAACATTGTGGCTGTTGGAGGTACGTTGGACAACAAAGTGTTTGGGTTAGGTACCACAGGAGTCTCTAGGATGGTGGCAGCATTCACTGCTCTGAGGTCTTGTACCAGCCGGTATCTTGGAGGTTCTCCTGGAGCGGTCTTCTTCTTGACTGGGAACAGAGGTGTGTTACAGGGTGACACACACTCTTATCAGAACTCCAGACTTCAGAAGAGAAGAAATTTGAGCACCCAGGCTAATATTCTTGTGCGGCTTTGAGAGGGTACTGGGGCAAACGTGGATATTTATATCCAGGCTTGAGATGTACCTTAACTGGAGGTACCCATAAAAGTCCAACATCTTCGGTCCCTCTGACCACAGGCTGTCAGGAAATTGAGAGGGATCCAGATAGCCAAACAGGTATGTTTCTGCTGTGGCTCCAGGGTCTCAGGTTGTACAGTCATCATCATCAGAGGAAAGGCCTTTAGAACACATCTGTCTTCTGCCCCTTGCTGGGAATTGGGGTCTTGTAAGCAGAGTTCCATACCTTGTTCTCCAAAAGTGATGGTGGCCTTCATCCTTTCCAGGAGATCTGCACCCAATAAGTTGACAGGGCAGGTTTCAGAGACCAGAAATTTGGTCAATACTCCGGTGAAGGGTCCTGCAGACACTGGGTAGTGAGGGGGGAAGCAGTCTGTTGACCTTCTACTCCAACACATGTGAGGGTTTCAGAAGACAGAGATACTGATGAAGGAAGGTGTGCAGAAGAGATGACAGAAGTGGCCGCCCCAGTGTCCACTAAGAACTTCAAGGGCTGATTGTCCACCTGTAAGGTGACTGTCCCACAAGCTGCAGATGGATGGGCAGCTGGGAAGGTGGACACTGGTTGGCCTCCCCGTCAGTAGCGTGGGGGTGGCCTCTCATTATAATCTTGACGTCTGTTATCGTAGCTGTCTCTAGAGCCAGGACCATTCCTGTGATTCCCACGGCGTGAACAGTCTCTGAGGATATGATCTGGGCTGCCACACTCCCAGCACAGCACACGTCCTTCGGGGTCACGAGCTGGTCTTCTGTTTCGTTGGTTGGATCTTCTATCGCGCTCATGTTCTTGTCTTCTTGGTGGGGGTGGGGGACCTCCTCCACTTCCTTCCACTAGCACCCATTTTATGCCTGACTGATTATTGGGAGGTGGGTAATTTTCTTGAGCTTGGTAGACCATGGACGGCACTGGTTTACTCTTACTTTAAGTTTGGTGTCCTCCTTCCCATCTGCTGCTTCTTTTTCCCGTTTCTGCAATGATTTATGGAAGGCCTTGACAACAGTTGCTGCATCATCAAAGGAGGAGGATAAAATGTCAGGGCGTACTTTAAGCACTTCCTCTCTCAATTTGTCCTGTAGACCTTGAATGAACGATTCCACTAGAAGTTTCTTCTGAGTCTTAATATTCATATTAAAGCCCAGGTCTTCAAAATGCAAAAGCAGGCGAGCAGAGTATTTCTCTACTGACTCATCAGGCTCTTGCTGGACATCTTGTACTGACCCTGTCTGGTCAGTCAGTCTATCTTGGCCCAGGAAGTCAATTGTTTGCAATATTCAATGCCTGATTCATAGGTGGTGAGTGACCAACCTTGGTAGGATCCATAGCCTTTTCCATAGTGGATAGGAAGGGCTCAAACGTTCTGAGGGAGGTGATGCCAGACAGGTCGGCCCAGGTGGCTCCATAGATACCCCTGGTTCGTTCCATACGCCGTGCGTAGTCCATAGGATACTTGTCTGGATCCGGGAGCTTGGACCAAGGAATCAATTTGTGTTGGTGTAAATGGCTGATAACCTGATTTCTCCCAGAGGTCCAGGGACGATTTTGACAGGGGCTTCCGGTGTCTGACATGGACTTGATTGGCCCCCAGCTTGGTTTGAGGGCATCAAGGGTGTAGTCAACCCAGGGCCCTGAGGTAGATTAGGCATGGCCGGAGTCATCAGTTGGATAGCTATGGGCATTGCCTTCTGAACAGCAGGGCTTCGGAGGCAGACAATTCTGACGGAATTCAGCTCATGGTCTATGGTACGGAGTCCATCCTTCAGGGCTGAGACATGTTCCTGCATGCAGGGCCAAGAGGGTACCCATAGATACCCGAGGAAATGAGTGGTATTGATAGGGTGCGCCTGGGCATGTCTCCTGCGCTTAACCTGCCAGCATGATGGAGTACTGAATGTATAGTGGCCCGGAGGGTGGCCCGTGACTCATCTGGGTTTAGGGGATCATGGACTGGACCTACTGCATGGATGATGACATCAACAAGAAGGTCTCCTGCATGGGTAGTCAGAGTCTGACCAGGTAGCAGGGGACCATGAGTGTGTAAATGAGCCATGCATTCTGTAGTGACGATGGGACCACCAGCTTGGGCTATTAGCAGAGCCAGGCCCCCCTTGTTGGAGCAGTTCGAGTTGGCAGGACTAACTATAGCGCCAACCTGATGTGTCAGGATATCACCATAACCCTATGGACAATGTCACTGGATTCCCGTTGTGGTCTGTGTAATTCTGTGAGTAGCAGGGATACCAGTTTTCGGGTACACCGGGAGCTAGGGGCCTGATCGGGGTTTCCATGAATCTTACAGAGCGACTATCCTCTCTGGGGATGTGTGAAAGAGAGGGAGTTGCCTCAACCCTGGAGTAGGGGGTGGAGTGGGCCCTAGGGCCAGGGGTTGACAATGATGGTGGGGGAGAGATAAAGGGAGAGGAGGTGCTGGTGGCACTGGGGGTGGTGATGGCTGTTGAGGGGCCCACCCTTCCCCTATTTCCTGATCCACCTCCCCTTCATGAATCCTGTAATGTCACGGTGGCGGCTTCTGATCACTGTCTGGAAGGCTGAAGATTCATGCATTGCAGCTATGGCCGGATTGGGGTGAGTGAAAGGGAACAACGGTGTTACATCTGGTGCCATATTGGGAGCTGCGGCTGCACAGGTGCAGGCGGTGGCTGATAGTAGGCCCCGGATGGTGTCAGCAAGGATATAGGCCTGACTGGGTGTGCTTAGGTGTCTCAAGATGGCTGCCGGAAGAAATGGGGTGTTGGCCATTTCCGGGTGTACCAAGATGGCTGCTGGGTGTCCCAAGATGGCTGCTGGAGGAAATGGGAAGGGCGTTGTCTGGGGGCTTCCCACTGTTGGGAATGGGAGGGCATCGGGCTGGGCATTACACCAGGGGCGGCCCGCCCCACAGACACGGCAGGTCTCCGCCCAGGCGGATTCTGTTCACCGCACGCATGACAAGTCCAACCTCCCTTTGTTCTGAGATCGGTGCCATTATAGGGCGGTGGCTGAGGGCTTGGAACCGTGACGGGCATGAGGGGGCGGCGGCCATTTTAGTTACATCAATAAGATCATAAGCAGAGCATTTCACATATCCGAACAAAGGCTCAGCACCTTCTGAACCTCCCACACCATCTACTTCCTTCCAGCCCTCAATTTTCAAATCATTTGCTACTCTGAGATGTGCCTGTGCTTGATGTAGAAGTCTCTCATCACATAACTCTCCCTTCTCCTGTGCTACATAATCCTTCCACGCTGAAGGCTGAAGTCTGCCCGTAGTAGGCAAACCCATCATCTTATACAAACTTCTCACATTTTTAACAGCCTTCTTTCCCTCCCGTGACTGAACCAGCTCACAGACCCCCACAGCACCACCCTCTAACTTATGAGGTTTCCCAGATCTAAACATGCGCATCATGATTTAACAAAGTGCAATGGTCTGTCGCGACTCAGACCACCGATGCCGCTGGCAGGTCACCACCCGTCAACGTGGAGCCCTCCTCAACACACTGACAAGACAGAGAGTCCTAATCAATCTATCCCTTCCCTAACCGTGGGTGATGACTTTACAGCCCAGCTCACCGTAACACTCCTATATTCACAGCGGGACGTCTCCTTGTGAGAGTCCCCTGTATTGGACAAAGAGCCCTCCTCAATTTGTCATTTATAAGACAGAGAATCCTAATCAATCTGTTACTAACTAGACTATCATGTGCGTCTTTTACCCCACTCAACACTTCAAAATCTAAAATTTGTCCCAACTTTATTCTAACAGTCACGGGAGACATCTATCTACATAAAGGTACAGTGACCGGAGGAGGAGGAAGTGGTGTTGACCCAAGTGCGCGCAGACATGCAACGTCACTCGGTCTCACTTGCTGGTTCGTGGCGTGGGATCGCCTTCGGTCTCACCACTCAACCGGTCACCCACCCAGACCCAATTTGGACAGTACAGCAAAGCCAACAATGACTGACGCACACAGGCAAGTGGGACACATATAAAATATATGATCTCAACTTACCGTGTTCGATGGAGGGTGATCAGTCCTCGCACTCAGTCACCGCAGGCACCACCGCAAAGTCCTCAGGACGGGTCCGGACGGGCGGCGATCCACTGCCCCACGTTGCCAGTTGCCAATTGTCGGGGTCGTATCGACAAACCACTCGTCCTTCAGTCACTTCGAATTAGATTATGAGCATGTGGTACCAGTTATAAGAAAGAGTCAGGCAATCAGGCTGGTTCAATCTTAAAGCATGCTCTGGCACGTAGCTTTCTCAGCAAGAGCTCTCTTTATTATTACAAGCACAAAGTTATATAGTATACATATCAGGGTGGAGCGAGGGGCACCTAAAGAGAAACAGTATAGCCATATATGGATATGTATAGTATACTGCCATCTGGATTGGTTCCACTGTTCCTTCAGCTCAGCTCAGCTCCCGAATGATGTAACTTTTGGCTGATGCAATCTTCTTGGAATTCAGGATCCAGTTACGTACTCCAGAGATGGGTCTCTAACTAAATGCCACGTAGCAAGGAAAGCTTATAGTTTGAATATACAAAATGGAAGCTAGCACATAAGCATCATATATAAAAGTACAAAAAACATTATATATAAGTACAAAAATATATTTTAACCCTGACAATAGTTGTTCTTTTTGTTGCACAGCTTCTGAATCCAAACCTTTGCATTAGAAAACTTCACAGAGCAGGCTTCATGGGATAACAAGCTTTTACTTCTTACAACATGAGGTAAAAGGAAAATGCACAGTCATTTCAGCATTGCATCAGGAAACCAGGAACAAAACGAAAGTGAAACTACAAGTGAGACTATTTCTTATACAATACATTAAACAGAAGGAAAGGTTACACAACATTGCCATCTATTGTCAGGTCAGCATAAAGTCCTCCTTTTACTTATAATAAGTCCTAATCTGTTGCATATGCCAACACCCTTTCTCAACAATAAGGACTTATTCAATCAAACCCAACTTTTTTATTAGTCTCTGATGTTTATCAGCATTCAACGCCTTTGTGAAAATGTCTGCTGTCATTTCTTCATTAGGGCAATACTCCAACTTCAAGACTCCTTGGTCCTGATGATCTCTCAAGATGATATTTCACATCAATATGCTTGGTTCTTGGATTGACTCTTTCCATCTGAGCAAGAACAAGACATCCTTGATTGTCCTCTTTTAGTTTTGTTGGTTCCAACTGTGGTTGTCCTAGGTCTGTCAACAATTGTCTTAATCACAGTACTTCTTGTCTTTCTATCTGTATTCCTAGGTACTGTTTTACATTTCCTAAGTCTTTGATTTCAAAATGTTGCTTCAGGATTTTTAGAATGTTTTCTTTATCCCTTTCTTGTTTAAAAGAAATCAAAATGTTGTCTACATATATGAGTACATAAATCCATCTATTACTCATCCTTTTTGTGTACAAGCATGGATCAGCTTTGCTTCTTTGAAATTTTTCATTTGTTTGTACTTCAGTGATTTTGTCATTCCACGCTTTAGCTGCTTGCTTTAAACTGTATATGCTTTTCTGTAGTGTACAAACTTTGGATTTTTTTCATCTTTGAATCCTGGAGGTTGTTCCATGTAAATGTCTTCTGTTAAATCTCCATTCAAAAAAGCTGTCTTTACATCCAGATGTCTTAATTCCATCTTTTCCATTGCTGCAACTGTAAGTAAAGTTCTTATTGTAGGTGTTTGACAACTGGAGCAAATGTTTCATCATAGTCTTCTTCATATTTTTGAGAATACCCTTTAGCTACGAGTCTTGCTCGATATCTTTCAGGTGTGCCATCTGTTTGGTATTTTACTTTAAAAATCCATTTACATCCTATGGCTTTTCTCCTTCTGGCAAATCTGTTAGTGTCCATGTATTTGAATTATGCATGGATTTAATTTCTGTTTCTGTTGCTTCTATCCATTTATTAGCTTCTTCTTCAGGAAGTTTAGATATGTCTTCCCAAGAGGTAGGCTCATAGATTTTTCTTATACTTGTCTTTAGAGTTGAGTGAAACAGGTCGTTCATTTTCAAAAATCGCCGATTTTCGCCAAAGTCGGGTTTTATGAAACGAAACCCGAACGTGATGCGAGTTCGGTCACGTGTTCGGCGACCATTTTGCTGGAGTCGGTTTTCCTCTACAGTTTAAGCGCCTATTCTCGGCCAATGAGCAAGGACGCAGGCTGTTGGCAACGTGATGACATGGCAGCCGGCCAGCACCATCTTAGTGAAGGGCATTGCAGCGATTGGCTGGCTTTCAGTGGCGTCACAGTGCATATAAAATCCCTCAGCGCCGACCGCCATTTTACAACTGCCGAACTCAGTGTAGGGAAGGTTGCTGACGGTGCGTCTGAGCAGGGAGAGCGTTAGGCAGGGCCTAAACAAAAAAATAACTTTGTGATGCTAGCGATTAGCTGTACAGTGGCTGTGCAGCGAGAGGGGAGGACTTTAGTGTGTGCAGCAACGCTGGTTCTAAGGCTGCCTGCCAGTGACGCTGTAGAAATTGCTTGTGTGGACCATCATATCTGATTACAGGCTGACTGCCTATGATACAGGGGCAATTAATGTGGTGGAGTTGCTGAGCTGCCTGCCTGCTAATGACAGTCTACAAATTGCTTGAGTGGACCATCAGATCTGATTACAGGCTGCCTGCCTGCCTGTGACAAAGGGGCAATTAATTGGGTATAGTAGCTGAGCTGCCTGCCTGCTAGTGACAGTCTACAAATTGCTTGAGTGGACATCAGATCTGATTACAGGATGCCTGCCTGCCTGTGACAAAGGGGCAATTAATTGGCTGTAGTAGCTGAGCTGCCTGCCTGCTAGTGAGAGTGTACAAATTGCTTGAGTGGACCATCAGATCTGATGACAGGCTGCCTGCCATCCTGTGACAAAGGGGCAATTAATTGGGTGTAGTAGCTGAGCTGCCTGCCTGCTAGTGACAGTCTACAAATTGCTTGAGTGGACCATCAGATCTGATTACAGGCTGCCTGCCTGCCTGTGACAAAGGGGCAATTAATTGGCTGTAGTAGCTGAGCTGCCTGCCTGCTAGTGACAGTCTACAAATTGCTTGAGTGGACCATCAGATCTGATTACAGGCTGCCTGCCTGCCTGTGACAAAGGGGCAATTAATTGGGTGTAGTAGCTGAGCTGCCTGCCTGCTAGTGAGAGTGTACAAATTGCTTGAGTGGACCATCAGATCTGATGACAGGCTGCCTGCCTGCCTGTGACAAAGGGCAATTAATTGGGTGTAGTAGCTGAGCTGCCTGCATGCTAGTGACAGTCTACAAATTGCTTGAGTGGACCATCAGATCTGATTACAGGCTGCTTGCCTGCCTATGATAGAGGGGCAATTAATTGGGTGTAATAGCTGAGCAGCCTGGCCCTGACAGTGTACAAATAGCTTTTGTGGAGCATCACATCTGAATAGTAAGCTGCCTACTGTGTTAAGGGGGCAATTAATTTGTTGGAGTAGTACAGCTGCCTGGCCCTGACAGTGTACAAATAGCTTTTGTGGAGCATCACATCTGAATAGTAAGCTGCCTGACTGTGTTAAGGGGGCAATTAATTTGTTGGAGTAGTACAGCTGCCTGGCCCTGACAGTTACAAATAGCTTTTGTGGAGCATCACATCTGAATAGTAAGCTGCCTGACTGTGTTAAGGGGGCAATTAATTTGTTGGAGTAGTACAGCTGCCTGGCCCTGACAGTGTACAAATAGCTTTTGTGGAGCATCACATCTGAATAGTAAGCTGCCTGACTGTGTTAAGGGGGCAATTAATTTGTTGGAGTAGTACAGCTGCCTGGCCCTGACAGTGTACAAATAGCTTTAGTGGAGCATCACATCTGAATAGTAAGCTGCCTGACTATGTTAAGGGGGCAATTAATTTGTTGGAGTAGTACAGCTGCCTGGCCTGACAGTGTACAAATACCTTTA
>JARQOD010000003.1:369126935-369183465 GCA_033576555.1 Oophaga sylvatica
CCGGCCTATGCCGAGGAGTGAACATGATGAAGGGGACGTTCGTCTTAGGCCGGTCGGCACTGTTGGGCTTCCTGTTGAAGTACATGGGCAGACCACCATAAGCTCCTTTTACTGGCGGACCAAGACACAAATATACAACATGGATGGATGGCTTAGTGAGAACCCATCAGAGCCAGATGATTGTGATTGTTGGGTGGTAGCCAGACTGGGCCTCTGGCTACCAGTTTTTATGGTAGCCAGAGGATACATATCTGAACAATGAACACATTTATATCTCCAGATGGACTGTAGTTATTCAGTTCATTTTCCTGGTTTGCAGAAATTGCTGTAAGCCAGACTGGGCCTCTGGCTAACATATTATCTTCGTTAATAGATACGGAGAAGAAACAATTCCCCCAACAATGTATACAGCTGAATTCTACTGATACAATAAACTTTCCTGCTTTTCAATTAGGGTGTTAGCCAAAGTGGGCCTCTGAGTATGGGTGTTCTTGCGGAAATAGATACGGAGCTGACCAATTGACACAACAATATGTACAGCTGGACTGTACTTCTAGAGTTCACTTTCATGCTTTGCAGAATTGGTTGGTAGCCAGACTGGGCCTCTGGCTAACATTTTTTCTACGTAAATAGCTACGGAGATGAAGAATTTCAACAACAATGTATTCAGCTGCATTGTACTGATATAATTAACTTTACTGCTTTTAAATTTGGGTGTTATCCAAAGTGGAACTCTGAGTATGAGTGTTACTGCTGAAATCTAGACAGATATTTTTAATATTTTGAGTATACTACATATACCTTTTACCTGTAGATCCACTACACGTGTTCTGTGCAGACTCTTTGTTGGAGTTATCCAATTAATCCATTTTCAGCATCTTAACATCCATTAGACACCTAAACAGATGGCATTTTGGCTACCTCACTATGTGGCTTGCCCCACCACCCCTCCTCCACCAACAAAATTGTTCTTTTCTTGTGTCATACATACTGATGATGATGACCCTTTCAGCGTGAGTCTGCCTATAGGTTCTTGCAAGTGGATCGCTCAGCAGGACACTGGGGTACTCTGTACCCTGCCAGTGTGCTAAAGGGATGTGTCACGCCAGCAGTGACCCTGTCCATGTCCCTGGCTGTTCAATGAAAAGGGGAATAATTAACAGGGGAGGATTAGATTTTCTATTACACTGTTGGTTACGCCACCTGTAGTTTATGGTGAAAGCTTAACGGCGCTCCAGTGCATATCCTCTGAAACTGGTGGTGATGCAGCAGAGTTTTACTAGCTCGCCACAGGCACAGCTTCTTGCCTCAGGGCTGAAGTATATTTTGGTGGATGAATGGTGCTGTTAAATGTAGCAGTATGTACAAGGTGCCGCTGGAAAAACTTTAGATCACACATTCGGGGCCAGTTTACAAGGCTTTACTCTGAGTTGAGGTGTGCACATATGCCCCTAGGTACAGTATCCTCCAGGTGAGTGGCTCTGCAAACTCCCAGGTACATTGTAAAGACAGCTTTACAGGACTACTTTAAATATGTTCCTTTCTGTGTCATCTCACGGTGTAGTATTACTCCCCTGTCCTTCCTGCCAACACCTCGCAATCATAGTCCAAAGCCAGTAGCCGCGAAACACGTGGTATAACGTCTGCTCTTCTTTTCCTTGCTATTATATAGACACATTTTCGGCAAACATAAGTGATGTTCAGTAGCTGAGACTCCTCGAGATGACACTGCCTCCGGCTTGCTATGTGAGTACGGAAGTTATATAATAGCCTAATGGCCCGGTGTCCCTTCTGCGACCTGGGTGAATGTGGTGCATGCAGTGTACACAGGGGAAAGCGGGGTTGGGACAGTACTGCCTAGACAACAGTATAGGCAACATGGATCAATGTAGCTCTCCGTATCTAATGCCGGGGGAGATAAGTTTTCGTGATCACAGTATCCAACCACACTGCCACTGTAGTAGAGCTGTGAGCCATGTTTCTGGTTGTGTTCTCTGGCCAAAGCTTACCTGACCTTTAACCTTGTTTAAAAAAATTACCCATCATCACAGGAATGCCAGGAATCCGGGGGGGTGGGGTTACTGAACAAAGTCTGATAGTCCAGGTACCGGTTGCTAGAGAGTCCAAGACTTTCCCAGGATGACACTCAAAGCACGCTCAGAATCCCACCAGGGCAACCAACTCCTGGGGCACATTGCAAGCTAAGCGCTCACACTTACACAGCCTACTGACTTTGATCCTGGGGGTCCATGCTTTCCACCAGATGAATACATGAGCCACCTGGTGCAGGTTCACTGAGCAGGTTGGGGGGGCGACTCATGTGCAACGGCACTGGTACAGGGACCCGCATAGTACAAACATTTGCCTCTGACGGTGGGATGGGCCCTCTCGCCGTCAGACGCAGTGGCGTACTATGGGGGCCCTGTGCCAGTGCCGTCGACCACTAGTCGGCCACCCCTGCTTGCTAAGGGGAACAGCACTTGCAATACTTACCTCTCCATGCTCTACCGCTGTGACGTCTTGCGCGTTTCCTGACAGTCAAATCCAGGTTACAGAGGGAAATTACCTCACTACTGTACTCCTCTGCATAAACAGTCCAAGTGCAGACACCTGTAAGATGGTGACGCTGAGGAGGGCAGAGTAGACCACTGCACAGCAAGGAGAGTTATTAAATATTGTTAAAAGTTTTCACGAATATATGGGTAGCATTTCACACTGGATCATTAATAATGTGGACCATAATATATGGAGCTTTCATTGGGCCCATAACACACTGGAGAATCATCCATGGGGCACAACATATACAGTAGCATTGTCAATGGAGCAGATCAGAGACTGGAGCAGCAGGCATGGGGCCAATCAGAGACTGGAGCAGCAGCCATGGGGCCCATCATATACAGTAGCATTGTCAATTTGGCAGATCAGAGACTGGAGCAGCAGGCATGGGGTAGATCAGAGACTGGAGCAGCAGGCATGGGGCCAATCAGAGACTGGAGCAGCAGGCATGGGGCCAATCAGAGACTGGAGCAGCAGGCATGGGGCCAATCAGAGACTGGAGCAGCAGCCATGGGGCCCATCATATAGTGTAGCATTGTCAATTGGGCAGTTCAGAGACTGGAGCAGCTGTAAGGTTCTGTGTACATGTTCCTGAAACTCAGTTTGTTCGTCAGCCATTTTACTTTCTGTCTTGCTGCAGCTATCTTGCCCTCAGTCAAAATGGAGTTTCCAGCTTGCATGTTCCCGCCCTCATTCTCTCCTTTTGCTTCTTAAGCAGCCACAGCTGAGCAATCAGTGCTTCAGAATCTAGCCTGCAGTGAACCTGTGACCTGACTCCTAAAGCCTTGGACCTTGTACTCCAGCTATTCCTACTGAGGAACTCTGAAGCACTTATGGACTCTGAACCCTGCTCTTTGAAAGACCCACGTTTGCATGGACTTACGGTAACAGAGAAGAAGATCCTGAACCTGTTGTGGAGAGTGATTGCTGAGCTTAGATTACTCTGGCCTGCTGTGTCTCCTGCTTCTGTGTCTGCAAACTGTGTGACTATTTTTGCCAACTTGTATGAAGTAATACAAGACTTTCTATATCAAACCTGTGTCTCATGTATTTTCATCGCACCCAAGCACAAGACGCTATATGAACTGTACCACATACATTACAAGATTCTGAAGCCAAAACGTTAGTGTCTGCTGGGTCTGGAAAGGCTGTGTCTGCTGTAACTGTGGATATCGGATGTCCGGTTGTACTTTCTGTGATGACAGTGGTTGTGACTTCTCACAACCATTCCAGGTGAGCAATTCCCTTAAGTGTTTTTTTTTTCTGCAGTGTTACCACAGGTAAACACTATAGTTTTTTTTTTTTTTTTTTTTCTCTTTTTTGTCTGCTGTAACTGTGGATATCAGATGTCCGGGTGAACTTTCTGTGATGATAGTGGTTGTGACTTCTCACAACCATTCCAGGTGAGCAGTTCCCTTAATTTTTTTTTTCTCTCTGCAGTGTTACCACAGGTAAACACTATTGTCTTTTTTTTTTCTCCTCTCCTCTTCTTCCAGTACTCCTGTCTTAAAAGATCTGGAAAATGGAGGCCCGCATAAAGGAACTTTGCGGAGTGACTGATAATATCCTTGCAGATTTGCAGAATATAAAGACCCGTTTTTCAAGCCTACAGGACCTCACTAATCACAATTTGCAAGTGTTTGGACAGACTGCTCAGGATTTGCGAGCCAGGATTGAGGTTCTAGAAGAGCGAGTCCAGGCTCCTGCCGTAGCCCCGAGTTCTGGGATTCCCAAGTTGCCCCCTTTTCGTTTTGGCGGTGAACGTGAGAAATTCAGGGGATTTATTAATCAATGCAATCTTTTTTTTTCTGCACATGCTTCACAATTTCCCACTGAACGATCTAAGGTGCTTACTATAATTATGTTGCTTACCAACAAGGCTTTGATGTGGGCAAACCCTCTGATTGAGACTGAGGATGATTGTTTGAATCACCTTGATGCTTTTATTTCAGCCATGGGGCAGGTGTTTGATGACCCCAATCGAGGTGCAACAGCTGAAGCAGCCATGTTAGCTTTGCGCCAAGGTAAGCACTCGGTAGCTGAATATGCCTTGGAGTTCAGGAGATGGGCCCTTGATACCACCTGGGACAGTTCCGCCAAAAAATCTATTTTTCGAAAGTAGTTATCTCCACTGATTAAGGATGAACTTGCTCGTGCCGACCCTCCCACTGCGTTAGGTGACTTTATTAACTACTGCATCCGTATTGATACTCGTCTGACTGAACGCAGGCAAGAGAGATGGTTCGAAAGCAATCGCACTAACCTTTTCCTACCTTCCTCTCCAGCTAAGGAACCTTTGAGTAGGATTACACGGGAACCTGAACCTGAACCCATGCAGGTAGACTCTTTACAACGACGGGTTAGTGATGCACGCAAGGAACATCGTTTTAAGGAGAATCTATGTTTCTATTGTGGTAAGTCAGGGCACTTCATTATAAACTGCCCCAGCCGTTCTCGTAAGACTACTGCAGCACTCATTCATTGTGAGTGTTGCGAGAGGGGATCTGTCAGGTCCGAGCCTCAGGCTCCAGAGAGATCTGCAGCAACAGATCTTGATTTCTCGGACTTAAACTCCGTTACCTCTGAGGACGTTGACTGTGTAAACGCTGCCATTTTTCAAGTTTCCTCAGCGGTGTCCCAGCTGAGTTGTAAGAAAAACAATTCTCATTGCTTTCTTTCCATCAAACTCTGGGTTGACTCAGCTTGGGTGTCTAGCTCTGCTATGATCGACTCAGGGGCAAGTGGAAATTTTATGGATGTCTCCTTTGCTCTGAAACAGGGGATACGTTCAGTGAAGAAGGCTACTCCAGTACAGATGGAAACTGTGGATGGCTCCCTGCTGACCTCTGGACCAGTGGATCAGGAAACAGAGCCTTTGAGGGTTCTTATGGGTAAAGATCATCAAGAGAAAACTGTCCTTTATGCTTATCTCTTCTCCCCACTTTCCCATTATTCTAGGGCTACCATGGCTGCAGGCTCAGAATCCTACCATTAACTGGGAGACCAAGGAATTACACTTTCCAGAGAAACAGATGAGTCCAAAAGTTTCAGCTTGCTCTGTTCCTAAAGGAACCATGTCAGTCCCTGAACTACCAGCTGTATACCAGGACTATGTGGATTTATGTGACAAGAAGAACGCTGACCACTTCCTCCTCACCGTCCATATGATTGTCCAATTGAATTATTGCCTGGAGCGGAGATACCTTTTGGTAAGATCTACCCCCTGGCGGGGCCCGAGCTAAAGGCTTTAAAGGATTACATAGACGAAAATCTAGCCAAGGGCTTCATACGCCCCTCTTCATCTCCTGCAGGTGCACTCATCTTCTTTGTAAAGAAGAAAGATGGATCTCTGAGACCATGCGTAGACTATAGGGAACTCAATAAGTTTACTATTAGAAACCGTTATCCATTGCCTTTAATCCCTGAGTTATTGGAGAGAGTGCGACATGCCAAAATTTTCTCTAAACTAGATCTTCGTGGGGCCTATAACTTAGTCCGTATTAGACCTGGGGATGAATGGAAGACTGCATTCAGGTCACGCTATGGACACTTTGAATATCTAGTTATGCCTTTTGGTCTGAGTACCGCCCCAGCCACTTTCCAACACTTGGTGAATGACATCTTCAGGGATCTCCTAGATACATTCGTGGTAATTTATTTGGATGATATTCTAATTTTTTCTAACTCCACAGAGGAACATCATGGACATGTGAGAATGGTCTTGGAACGTCTAAGACAAAATCATCTTTATATCAAACTTGAAAAGTGTGAATTCCATAGGACCGAAATTCAATTTCTGGGTATGTACTGTCTACACAAGGAATTAGTATGGATGGAAGCAAAACCCAAGCCATCAAGGATTGGCCAAGTCCTAGAAATGTGAAGGAGGTACAGCGCTTCATCGGGTTTGCCAACTTCTATAGACGTTTCATTAGAAATTTCTCTGAGGTAGTGTCACCTATCACCCAACTTACCCGGAAAGAGTCTAGGTTCTCCTGGACTCCCCAAGCCCAGGAAGCATTTTCCCGTCTAAAAGATAAATTTACCACTGCACCTGTCCTAGTACATCCCAACCCCGAGCTTGCCTTCGTAATAGAGGTGGATGCTTCAGACTGTGCCGTTGGAGCTATACTCTCTCAGAGAACAGGTGAGAAGAATGTCTTGCATCCCTGTGCCTTCTTTTCCCAGCAGTTGTCTTCGGCTGAGAGGAACTACGATGTGGGCAATAGAGAGTTGTTGGCCATTATTGCCGCCTTCAAAGAATGGAGACACCTTCTTCAGGGAGCTGCACAGCAAATAGTCGTCCTGACAGACCATCGTAACCTTGAGTTTATCAGGTCGGCTAAGTGCATGACTCCTCGACAGGCTCGCTGGAATCTTTTCTTAAACCAATTTAATTTTATCATTTCTTATAGACCAGGATCGCGCAATGGAAAGGCTGATGCACTCTCTAGGATTTACTCAGCAGAGACACGTCCAATTACTCCTCCTAAGACTATTCTTCCTGACTCTAGATTCCTAGGAGTAATTCATAATCAAGACCTACTTAAGGACATCAAGGAAGCATACCATGCGGATTCCTTTTTGGCACAACCCCCAAAGGACGTAAGTCTTGTCTTTAAGAATGGTGTGTGGATTCAGGGACAACGCCTGTATATTCCTGAAACAGTCAGATTGAGAGTATTGCAACTCATTCACGATTCCAAGATAGCTGGGCATAGAGGAATTCTAAAGACACAGGAATTTCTTTCTCGTTTCTTTTGGTGGCCCACTTGCAGGAAGGATGTTTTAAACTATGTCACTTCATGTGAAGTCTGTGCAAGATGCAAAACACCTCGCTCCTCACCAACTGGTCTGTTACAGCCTCTTCCCACCCCGTCCCGCCCGTGGGGATCCATTTCTATGGACTTCATTGTGGAGTTACCAACCTCTCAAGGGAAGAACACCATTCTAGTGGTGGTTGACCGTCTAACAAAGGCAGCTCATTTTATCCCTTGTGTCGGCTTACCCACTGCAAAACAGACATCAGATTTGATGATTAAAGATGTGTTTCGCTTACATGGAGTACCGGATGAGGTTATTTCGGATCGAGGGGTGCAATTCACTTCTAGGTTTTGGCAAAATTTCTGTGCAGCATTGGACATTAAAGTAAACCTTTCTTCTGCTTTTCATCCTCAGACTAATGGACAGACCGAACGAACCAATCAAACCCTGGAGCAGTATCTCCGCTGCTTTATCTGCCACCTACAGGATGATTGGGTGGATCTACTTCCATTAGCTGAGTTCTCGTATAACAACTCTCAGAGTGCCTCCACTAAGCAGTTTCCTTTTTACTCTAATCTAGGTTATCATCCTAACATTCTACCACGATTTCCCATAGAAACGCCTTTACCAGCAGTGGCTGAAAGAATCACGTCTTTACAGAAGAATATGGATCTTCTAAAGGAGAATCTGGAATCGGCTCAGGAAAGGTACAAGAAAGCAGCAGATAAATTTTGTAAACCTGCACCAGCTTTCAAGGTAGGAGACTTGGTCTGGCTGTCAACCAGAAATCTTAAGTTAAGGATTCCATCGTCTAAGTTGGGACATAAGTACATTGGACCCTATAAAATCAGTAAAATTATAAGTGCCGTTGCTTGTCGTCTTCAACTGCCCAGAACTATGAGAATTCACCCTGTCTTTCATGTATCCCTACTAAAGGCTGCGACACCCAATACGTTTCCTGGACGTTCTTCTCCTTGCCCTGACCCAGTGCTAGTCGATGGTCAGGAAGAATTTGTGGTGGAAAGGATTTTAGATTCCAGGTTGTATAGAAATCAGTTACAATATCTGATTAAATGGCAGGGCTACCCAGTGGACAACTCATGGGAACCAGTCAATAACGTTAATGCTCCTCGCTTGCTCCGTCAGTTTAATCAGAGGTACCCACACAAGCCTGGCCTGAGGTCATCCGGAGGTTGTCCCTAAGGGGGGAGTAATGTAAGGTTCTGTGTACATGTTCCTGAAACTCAGTTTGTTCGTCAGCCATTTTACTTTCTGTCTTGCTGCAGCTATCTTGCCCTCAGTCAAAATGGAGTTTCCAGCTTGCATGTTCCCGCCCTGATTCTCTCCTTTTGCTTCTTAAGCAGCCACAGCTGAGCAATCAGTGCTTCAGAATCTAGCCTGCAGTGAACCTGTGACCTGACTCCTAAAGCCTTGGACCTTGTACTCCAGCTATTCCTACTGAGGAACTCTGAAGCGCTTGTGGACTCTGAACCCTGCTCTTTGAAAGACCCACGTTTGCATGGACTTACGGTAACAGAGAAGAAGATCCTGAACCTGTTGTGGAGAGTGATTGCTGAGCTTAGATTACTCTGGCCTGCTGTGTCTCCTGCTTCTGTGTCTGCAAACTGTGTGACTATTTTTGCCAACTTGTATGAAGTAATACAAGACTTTCTATATCAAACCTGTGTCTCATGTATTTTCATCGCACCCAAGCACAAGACGCTATATGAACTGTACCACATACATTACAGCAGCAGGCATGGGGCCAATCAGAGACTGGAGCAGCAGGCATGGGGCCAAACAGAGACTGAAGCAGCACCCATGGGACAGATCAGAGACTGGAGCAGCAGGCATGGGGCCGATCAGAGACTGGAGCAGCAGGCATGGGGCCAATCAGAGACTGGAGCAGCAGCCATGGGGCCCATCATATACTGTAGCATTGTCAATTGGGCAGTTCAGAGACTGGAGCAGCAGGCATGGGGCCGATCAGAGACTGGAGCAGCAGGCATGGGGCCAATCAGAGACTGGAGCAGCAGCCATGGGGCCCATTATATACTGCAGCATTGTCAATTGGGCAGTTCAGAGACTGGAGCAGCAGGCATGGGACAGATCAGAGACTGGAGCAGCAGGCATGGGGCCGATCAGAGACTGGAGCAGCAGGCATGGGGCCAATCAGAGACTGGAGCAGCAGCCATGGGGCCCATTATATACTGTAGCATTGTCAATTGGGCAGTTCAGAGACTGGAGCAGCAGGCATGGGGCCAATCAGAGACTGGAGCAGCAGGCATGGGGCCAATCAGAGACTGAAGCAGCAGCCATGGGACCGATGAGAGACTGGAGCAGCAGGCATGGGGCCAATCAGAGACTGGAGCAGCAGCCATGGGGCCCATCATATACTGTAGCATTGTCAATTGGACAGTTCAGAGACTGGAGCAGCAGGCATGGGGCCAATCAGAGACTGGAGCAGCAGGCATGGGGCCAATCAGAGTCTGAAGCAGCAGCCATGGGGCAGATCAGAGACTGGAGCAGCAGGCGTGGGGCTGATCAGAGAATGGAGCAGCAGGCATGGGGCCAATCAGAGACTGGAGCAGCAGCCATGGGACCCATCATATACTGTAACATTGTCAATTGGGCAGTTCAGAGACTGGAGCAGCAGACATGGGGCCGATCAGAGACTGAAGCAGCAGGCATGGGGCCCATCATATACTGAAGCATTCAAAATGGGGGACATCAGACACTGGAGCAGCATTTACGTGGCCCATTACACGCTGGAATATTAATAATGGGGCCCATTATATATGGAGCTTGATTTTGGCCCATCATACACTGGAGCATCATCCATGTGGACCATCATATACTGGAGCATCATATGGGGTTCACTATTTATGGCCCATCATGTAGGGTATGGAGGATCATATGGGCCCTATTCTGTATGGAGCATTATATGGGGCTCATACTTATGTATGGCACACTATGTGGTGGCCATAATACTTTATGGAGGAATATAGTGTCCTTTTTTCTAGCTATTGTAGATTTTAACATAGATATCAGTCATGTCATGTAAGAAGTGAAGCATTTTTCATGGTACTATACCGAGATTTCTGTGCCGTAATGGAGCATCATTAATTGTGGTATGTGTTAAAGGGGCCCACTGATACTCTTTGCCCCGGGGCACACAAAAACGGGAGCCATCCCAAACCCCCCACAAGTTGAGCCAAATAACCCTCATTTTTCAATGCGTAAACATTATTATAAAATCAATAAAAGTTGCCAAGCTTAAGTAATAATGATTGATGTTGTTGCCATTGAAATGGGCACTGTAGGTGTGTTTTCTGTCCTCCACTCACTACCGACTTTGCTTCACCATTGACTTGCATTGGGTTTCGTGTTTCGATTTAACCGCCAATTTTTCGCGGTAGTCGGCCGATTTCACTCGACCCGACTTTTGCGAAAGTCGGGTTCTGTGAAACCCGACTCGACGAGAAAAAAGGGAAAGTCGCTCATCTCTACTTGTTTTGTATGAGAGACGTTTTGGTGGTTTTCCTTTGTTCTCTCTTATTGAACTTCTTGGTTCTGTGTCTGTTTGTAGTTGTGATTCTTCACTTTCAGTATTTTGTTCTTCATTAATTTCTACTTCTTTCTCATCAGATATTTCTTCAGTTATGACACTATTGTTTTTCTCATTTCTTGTTTCAACTGAAATCATAATGTCTTCAATTAAATCTTCAATGAATGTCACACTGTTACTTACTGTAACTCTGTTTTGGGATCTAAGATTCTATATCCTTTGCAGTTTTCACTATATCCAACGAATATTCCTTCCATGGATCTGTTTTGAAGTTTGGAACGTTTTTCTGTTGGAATGAATATAAAAACTTTACATCCAAAAACTTTTAAATGATTGACACTCGGTTTCATACCTTGCCACAGTTCATATGGAGTTTTCTTCAGTTTTCTGGAAAAAGTCTGTTCTGTAGATATGTAGCTGTCATTGCTGCCTCACCCCAATATTTCTCTGGTAGTTTAGAATCTGTCAGCATACATCTCATCATTTCTGTTAGAGTTCTGTTTTTCCTTTCTGCTACTCCATTTTGTTCAGGTGTGTACGGAACAGTTTTCTGATGTTCTATTCCATTTTGTCTTAAGTAGTCTTCTATTCTGTGACCTGTAAATTCACCTCCATTATCACTTCTGATGACAATTGGCTTCCTTTAAAATTTGTTACTTGATCTTGTTACATAGTCTGCAAGTTTATCAAAAACTTCACTTTTCTTCTTAATTAATTATGTGACTGTGTATCTTGAGTAGTCATCTATAAAAGTCAACATGTATCTATTGCCTCCTGATGTAGTCACTTTCATGGGTCCACATACGTCAGTATGCACCAAATCAAGTGGTCTTTCGCTTTTCATCTCACTTTCTTTTGGAATAGATATCCTTGTGGCTTTGGATTTTATACAACATTCACATCTTATGGTAATTGAGCAATCTGATATCTTTAAATCTTTTGTCAATTCTTTTCTCTGTAGTTCCCTTATACTGTCCGGGTGTCTATGTCCTAGAAGTCTCTGCCACATGTGAATACAGATTTTGTGATCATGTGTACATACCTTCATCTGTTCCTATGGTTTGTCAAAATAACATAATTGTTCATCTGCCTTGACTTTGGTTATCATCTTGTTTCCTGCAATAATTGCACTCATTGTCTTTGAATTTTACTGTAAGTCCTTTTGCTGTTAAACGTTTCACAGATAATAATCCGCCTTCCAATTTTGGAACATACAACACATCCTGTAAAAGTATCTTTGAATCTTGTCCGAACTTGTTTGAACAATTTAGCATACCTTGTCCGATACCTTCTGCGGTTATTTTGCTTCCATCTGCAAGAAAAATGGCTTCTTTCTTATCTAAATCAAGATCATTAAAGAAATTCTTGTCATTTGTCATATGACTCGCTGCTCCTGAATCAATAAACCAACCAAGTGATGATTTCTTGTCTGTTATTTTGAATGTGCCATTCCAATTATTCTCACCCCAATCGGAAATTGTGCTTTTTTCTTTCTGTGTATGCTTTTTATGTTGTAATTTTTGTTGTTCTGCTTTCTATATGGTACAGTCTTTCTTTAAATGACCTTTTTTCTTACATCTGAAGCATTCTTTGTCTCTTTATTATAGGGTTTTTTAAATTCTGTAGCTTTAAGAGCGTTTTCACTGTCCTTTTCAGTAGAAGAATCATTGCTTTGTTCTTTTCTTCTCTGATAATCATCTATGAGTCCTGTTTTCACAAAATCTAATGTAATGTCAGTTTCTGGTCTCGTCTCTAGTGCATTTATTAAAGCAGTATATGAATCTGGTAAACTGCACAATAAAATTGCTGCTATATGGCTTTCTTTAATATCTTCACCAATAGATCTTAGCTGTGATATCACTTCCATCATTGAGAATATGTGCGTCTGCATGTCACTGTCTACACTTAGTCTCATACTGTAAAGCTTTCTTAATAAAAATAATTAGTGATTTAAGCTGGGTCTTTCATATAGCTTTCTTAATGCTTCCCACATTCCTTTCGCTGTTTCTTCATTTCTTATATGTATTAATTGAGCATCATCCACTAATAAGCTAATGGTGGCTCTCGCTTGTCTATTTTTCTTATCCCATGTCTGATTATCCTGATCAGGTCTATCTGTAGTGATTACTTTCCATAAATCATCTTTAGACAATAACATCTCTACTTTGAACTTCCATAGCTGATAGTTCTCATCATTCAGTTTAGCTACAGCGAGTTTTAGCTCTGTGCTACTTGTCATTTTTAACTTATCTTACTTGTTTCGAGAGACTTGCACTGAAGAATTCTTCTGCATTCACCAGAGTCTTGCTGAGAGTTCCAGTGTCCTGGGTATCTGGTATTCTTGGTGCTTGGGATCTGTGGTGTCTCGATTCTCTGGGTACGCTGTATCTGGGCCCATAACCTGTTGCACAGCTTCTGAATCCACACCTTTGCAATAGAAAACTTCACAGAGCAGGCTTCATGGGATAGCAAGCTTTTACTTCTTACAACATGAGGTAAAAGGAAAATGCACAGTCATTTCAGCCTTGCATCAGGAAACCAGGAACAAAACGAAAGTGAACCTACAAGTGAGACTATTTCTTATACAATACATTAAACAGAAGGAAACGTTACACAACATCACCATCTATTGTCAGGTCAGCATAAAGTCCTCCTTTTACTTATAATAAGTCCTAATCTGTTGCATATGCCAACACTTTTTACCTTGGGAAAGGTGCTGGTCCGGCGCCGAACCATTTTGGTGAATAAAGAATCTTGTTTACTCTCTGGATCTCCTCTTTTTCGTGAGCACAGCCCGCACATCATGATAATCTCCACCTTGCCAATGTTATGATCTGCTACAAGCACTAAGGAAAGATGGGAATTCTGTCCCTACAATAGAACTAAGCTGGATCCCTACGATGTAACGGGGAACCTGATCCTGCGACCAGACCTGCTAAAGTCCTCAGCTAGTCTGAACGAAGACCTATAGTTGCGAGGGAGGAATCCCTACAAGATCTAGGGACTGGGAGAAAAGGTGGACACCTCCTAACAGAAATTGTAGCAGGGAAAATAAAACAGAAAACAAATTACTTAGAGATCCTAAGATCAAGCAAAACTGACTGAGAAAGGCACCTAAGCACCCGGCTAGCTTAAGAATAGATAATACAATGAAGTCCAGCAAAGCCAGAAGGGCGGAGCCAGACTAAAAAGGGAAAAAAGGTCATGTGACCAGCAAACTGAAACAAAACCTAACAAGAGGGTTCTAACAGTACCCTCCCTTCTAAGAGGATCCTCCGGATCCCCTAGGACTTAGGCTTATTCGGAAACCTCTTGTGAAACGCTCTGACAAGTCTAGACGCAGAAACATCATCCGCCCTCACCCATGAGTTATCCTCGGGTCCATAACCCTTCCAAGCGACGAGGTACTGCAAACTCCCTCTATACCGTCTAGAATTTAGGATGCGAGAAATCTCATATTGCCCGTCCTCCACCACCAGGGGAACAGTGGCCGAGACGTCTCCATCTGAGACCTCAGCTTTTTTCAAGAGAGAAACATGAAACACCGGATTAATCTTCCAGGAGGTAGGAAGCTCCAACTTAACAGCAGATTGGTTAATAACCTGAAGCACCTTAAAGGGCCCTACAAACTTGGGACCCAATTTCTTAGACGGAATCCTCAAGCGCAGATTCTTAGAGGACAACCAAACCATGTCACCAATAGCAAACAAAACCTCTTGTCGTTTTCTATCAAAATACACTTTGGATCTTTTGTTAGCCTCCTGAAGATTACCACGCACATCAGTCCAAACTCTCTCCAAAACACCAGAAAAATTCTCCTCTTCAGGTACAGCCGATCCCAACTTGGAAAATGACCCAAACGACGGATGTCTCCCAGTACAACAAAAAAAAGGCGATACAACCAGCAGAAGCGGATGTATGGTTGTTAAGAGCAAACTCAGCAAGTGGCAGAAACTCAGACCACCCCTCTTGATTATCAGTCACAAAACAACGCAAGAACTGCTCAACATCCTGGTTTTTCCTTTCTGTCTGGCCATTAGACTCAGGATGATATCCGGATGAAAACGACAAATGAACTCCCAACCTGTCACAAAAGGCGCGCCAAAAATGAGCCACAAACTGAGGTCCCCTATCGGAAACAATGTCAGTAGGAACGCCATGTAGTCTGACAATTTCCTTGACAAAGGCCTTAGCGAGAGTCTTAGCGCAAGGCAATTTGATGAAAGGAACCAAGTGACACATCTTGCTAAAACGGTCCACGACCACCCAGATGACAGTGAAACCCTCAGAGGGGGGAAGCTCAGTAATAAAGTCCATAGCTGAATGTGTCCAAGGTGCACTAGGGACCTCCAGAGGGCAAAGCAACCCTGCAGCAGGAGTATGAGAAGACTTAGATCTAGCACACACCCTGCATTGACGCACCCACTTAATGACTTCCTTCTGCCATCCAGGCCACCAAAAGCTGCGACCCACAAGTCTCTTGGTCTCAGAGATTCCAGGATGACCTGCCAACCGAGAGTCATGACATTCAACAAACAAATCTCTCCTCAGGGTACCAGGCACAAACAACCTCCCATGCGGCGTGTTAGATGGGGCATTCTCCTGTGCTTTAAGAATCTCATCTTCCAACACAGAGTCCAAAACAGCAATAACAACCCCCTCTTGCAAAATGTTTTCCTCCTCCTCAGTAGCCACCATAGGAGAAAAGCTGCAAGACAAAGCATCAGCTTTAACATTTTTAGTACCTGGGATGTAAGTAACGGTAAAATTAAACCGCGAGAAAAACAGTGCCCACCTAGCCTGACGGGCATTCAAGCGTTTGGCAGCATCAAGGTAGACCAGATTTTTATGATCGGTGAAGACTTGAACGGGAAATTCCGCTCCCTCCAAAAAATGATGCCAGTGTTCAAATGCGAGTTTAATTGCCAACAATTCCCGATTACCGATATAATAATTTAGTTCAGACTCAGAAAATTTCTTTGAAAAAAAAGCACAGGGATGTACTCCATCCGTCTTTTCCTGAGACAACACCGCGCCGACCCCACAGAAGAAGCATCAACCTCAACCAAAAATGGTTTAGTCACATCAGGCTGCGTAAGGATGGGAGCAGAGCTGAACTTCTCCTTTAGCAACACAAAAGCCTCAATGGCCTCAGTAGTCCACTGAACCGCATCAGCACCTTTCCTGGTGAGATTGGTCAGAGGTTTGGCAATCACAGAAAAATTTTTAATGAATTTTCTATAATAATTGGCGAACCCCAAAAACCTCTGTATTGATTTCACACCAATAGGTCTAGGCCAATCCTGCACTGCTTGCACTTTCACCGGGTCCATCTCAAAACCTTCACTGGAGACAATGTAGCCCAAAAAACTAAGTCTCTGTACAGCGAACTCACATTTTTCTAGCTTGGCAAAAAGTGAATTATCACTCAGTAACTGTAATACTTCACGCACACTCCTCCAATGAGACTCCAAATCTGGTGAATAAATCAAAATGTCATCCAAATACACAACCACACTTCTGTCGATCAAAGGTCTAAGGATGTCATTAATAAGATTCTGAAAAAATGCCGGAGCACTGGAAAGCCCAAAAGGCATAACCAGATTCTCAAAATGACCCAGTGGAGTGTTAAACGCAGTTTTCCATTCATCCCCCTCCTTCATGCGCAACAAATTGTATGCCCCTCGAAGATCAATTTTCGAGAACCACTTGGCCCCCACTAACTGGTTAAACAAATCAGGAATCAATGGCAGTGGGTAAGGATTGCGTACAGTGATTTTATTAATCTCACGAAGGTCTAGACAAGGCCGTAAACCGCCGTCCTTTTTTTTAACAAAAAAAATCCAACCGAAACACGAGACTTGGAAGGCCTAATGTGACCGGCTGCCAAGCTTGTCTGTATGTATTCCTCCAAAGCCTTTCTCTCAGGAATAGTCAAATTAAATAAACGACTTTTAGGAAGAGTTGCTCCAGGGACAAATTCAATTGCACAATCATAATCTCTATGAGGAGGCAATACCTGCGTTTCCTTATCAGAAAAAACTTTCCAAAAATCCTGAATAGGTACAGGTAGCTCCCCCTTAACTACAGCAGCAATACGCCCGTTACAACACTTGTCATAACAATTAGGACTCCAGGACTTAATTTCATTGGTAGACCAATCCAGTACCGGATTGTGCAATTTTAACCAAGGTAACCCCAAAATCACCGATGAGGGCAAATTATTCAAAACTACCAAATCCAAATTCTCTTGATGAACACCATTAATAGTAAGAGGAAATTCACAGATATGGTGAGTAACATTTTTCAAGGGAAAACCATCCACAGCAACCACATTAATAGGGGAAGACAGAAGTTTGGGTTTTAATTTTAGTTTTTCCAAAAATTTCCCATCAATCACATTGAGAGGTGAACCACAATCCAAAAATACCCGAAACTCCATTAATTCCTCCTCAACAGCAGTGGTAGCAGAAAGAAAGACACCTTTATTGTTTAAACAAGCTATACGGGCGAAACTGACCTCATTTTTTTTTTTCTTTATTCATTCGAAGCGCACAGTTCTTAATAAAATGCTTAGATTTGCCACAATAAAAACACAAACCTTCAGCAAATCTGCGTTCTTTTTCCCGAGAGTGAGGTGTCATTGCTCCAATTTCCATCGGCTCTCCAATGTCAGTATAGTCCCTCTCCAGACTTGGAGCTGACAAGGCAGATTTACTCTCATTAACCCTTGCACGCAGTCTCCTATCCACCCGTATGGCTAATTGCATAGCCTCTTGCAAGTTACCAGGTATAGGATAAGCAATCAGCAAATCTTTAACCCTTTCACTTAACCCTGCAAGAAATAAACTTTTCAAAGCTGAATCGTTCCACCCCACCTGAGTGCACCACCTTCGGAAGTGAGTACAATATTTTTCCACATTACCTGATCCCTGTCTCAAACGTCTCAATTCTGTCTCAGCTGATGAAACACGATCAGGATCGTCATACAATAACCCCTAAGCCGAAAAAAAACTATCCACTGATCTAAAGCATGGATCACTAGGCTGCAGAGAAAGGGCCCAGTCCTGAGGTTCTTTGCGCAAAAGTGACATTATGAACCCTATGCGCTGTGATTCATCACCAGAGGATCTGGGTCTCAAACGGAAATACAACAAGCAAGCATTTTTAAAAGAAAAAAAATCTTGTTGTTCACCAAAAAATAAATCAGGCAAACGTACCTTTGGCTCCACGAAATGTGCTCCAGAACAACTACTCACGTGTTGCTGGATCTCAGCCACCTCCAGAGAAAGTCCCTGCAGGCGTTGAGCCAAATCCTGAACCGACACCATGATGGAAACAGAAAATATTTCCTTAGAGATTTTTTTTTTTTTTGGGCTGGACTTACTGTTATGATCTGCTACAAGCACTAAGGAAAGATGGAATTCTGTCCCTACAATAGAACTAAGCTGGATCCCTACGATGTAACGGGGAACCTGATCCTGCGACCAGACCCGCTAAAGTCCTCAGCTAGTCTGAACGAAGACCTATAGTTGCGAGGGAGGAATCCCTACAAGATCTAGGTGGACACCTCCTAACAGAAGTTGTAGCAGGGAAAATAAAACAGAAAAAAATTACTTAGAGATCCTAAGATCAAGCAAAACTGACTGAGAAAGGCACCTAAGCACCCGGCTAGCTTAAGAGTAGATAATACAATGAAGTCCAGCAAAGCCAGAAGGGCGGAGCCAGACTAAAAGGGAAAAAAGGTCATGTGACCAGCAAACTGAAACAAAACCTAACAAGAGGGTTCTAACAGTCAAACTGTTATCTTGGCAATACTCTCCTCCAGCCACGAGGCTGCAGCTTCGGAACATCCGGCTCCTACAGGTGTTGTGTCCTTATATAAACCTTACAGGTGAGTGCCACCATCACCCTCACCCCATTTTGAGGTTTACTGTAGTGCCCAATCTGTCTGCATTTGTCCCATCCAGATCCTCCCAACTTGTTTTGTTTGTAAGAATTAAAACAGTCTATTATTGGAGTTAACTCTACTCTTCAATGCCTTAATCCTCCATTATCACAGAGCAGCTACTTATACTTATAACCAGAGCACCCACCAACCTCCATATAATTATCGCATTCCTCTATACCTGCCAGAAACATTTCAGCAGCCAAGGAGAAGATAAGGTAGGTCAATCCCTTGACCTAACATTTCTTATGATAGCACTTGGAATTATTTCGCAAGGCATAAGTTGGTAAAACTAAAGAATACTTTTGTGTGCATGGCAATGCATTCATTTCCTTGCAGGAGGGGCCTCTATTTTCAGACATCATAAGTTGGTTTTCAAGGACACATTTTTGTTGCAGCTTAGTGGCTGTATATAAACATATTTATACAGAGACTTCATTTATCTGAAATGCGAAACTCTATTTAGATTTGTGTGGGTCTGCCTGCACGGAGTGATCTCTGTGGGTATCCAGTGTGAGTCACTGAGGTATAAACATTGTTAAGGAATTGGAATGCCTAAGGGCTTATTGCTATATTTTTGGTGCTATACTCTAATTTCATGCTTGTCCTTGTGAACAGAATCCCCATGTCTTTGATTTAGAGCCCAAAAGCCAAACATCGCATGCATTTGCAAGTAGAAATGTCATTCTCCTTAATGTGTAACTATCTTTATTCTGAAAAGTCACTTGCAATCTGTTGTGTGTGTACAAAAGGAAGAGCACAAATTCTGGCAATTATATGACTTGTACCCTGCACTTTTCCCATCTAGTTTTTGCCTTTGCAAGCTTTAGCTCTAATTTTTAATTTAACACAGCCTCCCTATATACACTATGAGCCTCCATAAATCCTCCCAATATACTGTATGAGCCCCCACATAGCCCTGTATATACAGTATGAGCCCGCACAGCCTCCTATATACAGTACAGACCAAAAGTTTGGACACACCTTCTCATTCAAAGATTTTTCTGTATTTTCATGACTATGAAAATTATACATTCTCACTGAAGGCATCAAAACTATGAATTAACACATGTGGAATTATATACTTAACAAAAAAGTGCGAAACAACTGAAAATATGTCTTATATTCTAGGTTCTTCAAAGTAGCAACCTTTTGCTTTGATTATTGCTTTGCACACTCTTGGCATTCTCTTGATGAGCTTCAAGAGGTAGTCACCGGTAATGGTCTTCCAACAGTCTTGAAGGAGCTTCCAGAGATGCTTAGTATTTGTTGGCCCTTTTGTCTTCACTCTGCGGTCCAGCTCACCCCAAACCATCTCGATTGGCTTCAAGTCTGGTGACTGTGGAAGCCAGGTCATCTGGCGTAGCACCTCATCAGTCTCCTTCTTGGTCAAATAGCCCTTACACAGCCTGGAGGTGTGTTTGGGGTCATTGTCCTGTTGAAAAATAAATGATGGTCCAACTAAACGCAAACCGGATGGAATAGCATGCCGCTGCAAGATGCTGTGGTAGCCATGCTGGTTCAGTATGCCTTAAATTTTGAATAAATCCCCAACAGTGTCACCAGCAAAGCACCCCCACACCATCACACCTCCTCCTCCATGCTTCACGGTGGGAACCAGGCATGTAGAGTCCATCCATTCACGTTTTCTGCGTCGCACAAAGACACGGTGTTTGGAACCAAAGAGCTCAAATTTGGACTCATCAGACCAAAGCACAGATTTCCACTGATCTAATGTCCATTCCTTGTGTTCTTTAACCAAAACAAGTCTCTTCTGCTTGTTGCCTGTCCTTAGCAGTGGTTTCCTAGTGCTATTTTACCATGAAGGCCTGCTGCAAAAGTCTCCTCTTAACAGTTGTTGTAGAGGTGTCTGCTTCTAGAACTTTGTGTGGCATTGACCTGGTCTCTAATCTGAGCTGCTTTTAACCTGCGATTTCTGAGGCTGGTGACTCAGATAAACTTATCCTCAGAAGCAGAGGTGACTCTTGGTCTTCCTTTCCTGGGGCGGTCCTCATGTGAGCCAGTTTCTTTGTAGCGCTTGATGGTTTTTGCAACTGCACTTGGGGACACTTTCAAAGTTTTCCCAATTTTTTGGACTGACTGACCTTCATTTCTTAAAGTAATGATGGCCACTCATTTTTCTTTACTTATAATTATTGCAAGAAAAAAGCAGCTAACAGTCTATTCAGTAGGACTATCAGCTGTGTATCCACCAGACTTCTGCACAACACAACTGATGGTCCCAACCCCATTTATAAGGCCAGAAATCCCACTTATTAAACCTGACAGGGCACACCTGTGAAGTGAAAATCATTTCCCGTGACCACCTCTTGAAGCTCATCAAGAGAATGCCAAGAGTGTGCAAAGCAGTAATAAAAGCAAAAGGTGGCTACTTTTAAGAACCTAGAATATAAGACATATTTTCAGTTGTTTCACACTTTTTTGTTAAGTATATAATTCCACATGTGTTAATTCATAGTTTTGACACCTTCAGTGTGAATGTACAATTTTCATAGTCATGAAAATACAGAAAAATCTTTGAATGAGAAGGTGTGTCCAAACTTTTGGTCTGTACTGTATACTGTATGAGCCCACACACAATCCACCTATATACAGTACGTATGATCCCACACACATCCTCCCCTGTACACAGCATATGCCCCAACACAGCTCCCCTGTATACAGTATGAGCCTAAACACAGCTCCCCTATATACATGAGCCTCCAAATAGCCCCAATACACAGTATGAGCCTTACAAAGCCCCTATATACAATAAGAGCCCACACACAGCCCCTATATACTGTATGAGCCCACACTGCCCCTATATACAATATGAGCCCACACAATGAGATCACACAGACCCCTATATACAGTATGAGCCCAAACAGCCCCTTATATACAGAAAGAACCCCCACACAGCCCCCTTATATACAGTATGAACCCCCACACAGCCCCCTTATATACAGTATGAACCCACATAAAACAACTACATAAAGCATGAGCATCTACAGTACAGACTAAAAGTTTGGACACACCTTCTCATTCAATGATTTTTCTGTATTTTCATGACTATGAAAATTGTAGAATCACAATGAAGGCATCTAAACTATGAATTAACACATGTGGAATTATACATTACACTTTACAAAAAAGTGTGAAACAACTGTCTTATATTCTAGGTTCTTCAAAGTAGCCACCTTTTGCTTTGATTACTGCTTTGCATGCAGAAAAGGTGAACGGATGGACTCTACATGCCTGGTTCCCATCGTGAAGCATGGAGGAGGTGGTGTGATGGTGTGGGGGTGCTTTGCTGGTGACACTGTTGGGGATTTATTCAGAATTGAAGGCATACTGAAGCAGCATGGCTACCACAGCATCTTGCAGCAGCATGCTATTCCATCCGGTTTGCGTTTAGTTGGACCATCATTTATTTTTCAACAGGACAATGACCCCAAACACACCTCCAGGCTGTGTAAGGGCTATTTGACCAAGAAGGAGAGTGATGGGTGCTAAGTCAGATGACCTGGCCTCCACAGTCACCAGACCTGAACCCAATCGAGATGGTTTGGGGTGAGTTGGACCGCTTACCGCTTAAATTTTGAATAAATCCCCAACAGTGTCACCAGCAAAGCACCCCCACACCATCACACCACCTCCTCCATGCTTCACGGTGGGAAATATGCATGCAGAGTCCATCTGTTCACCTTTTCTGCGTGCAAAGCAGTAATCAAAGCAAAAGGTGGCTACTTTGAAGAACCTAGAATATAAGACATATTTTCAGTTGTTTCACACTTTTTTGTAAAGTGTAATGTATAATTCCACATGTGTTAATTCATAGTTTTGATGCCTTCAGTGTGATTTTACAATTTTAATAGTCATGAAAATACAGGAAAATATTAGAACGAGAAGGTGTGTCCAAACTTTTGTCTGTACTGTATATAGCCCAACTATATACAGTATGAACCCTCAATTGCCGCCCTGTATACAGGATGAGCTGTGTGGGGGGATGATGGCGTGTTTTCAACCCTTCAGCTGTCTCGGTCAGGTGGCTGCACTTTGCCCAGCTTTGCTCCCTGTTTGTGTGACCCTCTTCTCCTTCATAAGATTGTATATATATTATTTGACTAATTTTCTCTAACTTAAAATACTTTCTTTCAGGAGCTCATATTATGGCAACAATTACATTTATAAATCATCAAGCATTGCCATTTCAGGAAACAATAAAAAAGACCAATTTCCATAACATGAAAAAGGTATCCTAATGTCACAAGTTAATGTTTGCAAAAAACGTTCCCATCAAAACTTTTGCAAAGGAAATTACAGGAAAAACACCGTATTTTCAATCAAGCGCGGAACCTAAATAGAAATCTAGAAATCCTATTAAAGGAAAGCAATGTTGACAGGTGAATTAATGCAAATGTCTATCATGACTCCGTAATAGGGTATAGACACCAGTCTAGAAATACCTAGTGATCACATACATAGACAATTTCACTCCCCTCATTCTGTCGTCTGATGGATGATTATGGAGAATAAAGCGGTAATGTAGATTTGGTCTAATCGCTTTCCTTGCGCTGTCGGAATTTTAATGTATGAGAACGATCCGGAGTTACATTACCTAAACTTCTTAAGAGATCACAGTCGAGGAAAGTCTCCAGGAACAGAACACGTAAGTCTGCCTAGAGCGGACTACACACAGGCATTTTGTTTTTTGTCTTTTATGTTTAATGCTTTATTTTTATGGCTTACAATTGTCATTTATTATTTACTATTGGAATTCGGAAGCTATAACTCAGAATCTCAAGTATTATGTCTTTCACGAAATGTGATATCGAATGTGACTGACAATAAACTAAAGATGCTTTATCACACGGGTTTTTGCATGCTCGCACCTGATCATTATTTTCATGCAGATGGGGATGAAGGAGGCTTTTCTGCAACAGCATTGTGAATAATTGATCTTTGTCAAGGCAAGTTCCACTAAAAATCAAGAAATGTGCTATCGTTAAGATTTCTGTTAAGTTGACTGAGAATGAGAAGCCATTTTTCCTGTTGATTCATAGAGAACAATGGAGAATTATCAGCCATCGAAGTGGATGCAACTCCTACCTGGTTCTCCACAGTGATAATAGCACTGAAAGCTTTTTTACCCAGTAGAAATCATGTTTGATAAAAGGTCTACATTACCCGAAACATCAGATAATTTGGTCTGGATTGTCTGTACTGGTAAAACATTGTTCTCCAATGTGCATTAAAATTTAACTACCCTATCGCAGACACACATGACTTTTGTAGGAAGCCAATCAACCTAGCAGTAAGTGTTTGGAGTGTGGGAGAAAGTCAAAGCACCAAGATTAAACCCATGAAAGCCTTGGCAGACTTTACACACTCAGATGTTGTGCTTATTCATGTCCAAGCACAAGATATAATGCTTCAAGGACATAATGCTAATCAATAAACCATGGTACTGCCCATGGCATAGCCCCGAGCCACTGTAGATTAGGCACCAGAATAGTAGAGAAAGATTTAGAAGTTCTGGGATGTACCAGTCCCACAATAACGTACTTACCCATCAATAATTAGGAATTCTCCAAGCACCAGTTCTGTTAGACACAGTAACTGAGTAACCCAGTTCTGCACCTCGTACTCATGACGGGATTTAATTTGTGTCATTTCCAAACAGATGTACGGTAATTTGGTGCAAAAATGTAAAACAGCAAGAAATACATTCATAAAGTCATTACTAAATAGAAACCCCAAATATGTCCATTCCTTTGGACTCCTAATGCCACATCTACCTGAAAAAAAGGTTGATTCAGTGGCTGTTAGGGCATTCTCTAATGCTATAATTTAAAGGGAACCTGTCACCAGCTTTTCCCTAAAAAATGTACGGCCACCACTATTAAGGCCTCTTTTACAGCATACTAGAATACTATAAAAAAAAGTCCCCAATTCCCTTTTCATTTTCCAAAAAAGACATTTTATGTTCACAGATGATGCAGTCCCGTCCTTTGGGTGCCTCTGTCTCCTCTCTTCCTTCAATCATCATCTTCCTTCCCTGCTTCATGTGGATGACGCGTCCTATGTAATCCACACAGTGTCTCACAATCATGCTCCTGCCCAAGAGCACTTCTCTCACTTTAAAGCACTGTAGTGCACATGCGCTGGTTTTGCTTTCAGGTCATCGGCGCCCTGACCTTTCTTGGCGCATGCACATTACAATACTGTGCTCTGTCATCAGCAGGGCAGAGAGAAGTGCACTTGCGCAGGAGCATGATTAGGGGCACTGTGTGGATGACGTAGGACACGTCATCTACATGAAGCAGGGAAGGAGGACAGCGATCAAAGGGAGAGAAGAGGCACCGGATCAAGACCAGAGACGCCCAATGGACCAGACCGTGTAATCTGTGAGAATAATACAAGTTTTTTGGGGGGATCTGTAGAGGGGATTGGCGGCTTTTTTACAGCATTCTAGTATCCTGTAAAAGAAGCCTTAATGGGGATGATTGTACTTTATAAGAGAACAGCCGGTGACAAGACCCTTTTCCCTTTAAAAATGCTTTGCAAAGTAGTAAACATCTTTTAGCTAAATGAGTTTTCTGCCTCTTTATTTAATACACATGGTGCCAGTGAGGTAAGAAAGAAACAGGATTTACTCACCTATTGATTGACCGTCACTACTCTGCCGCGCTGGCTACACTCCTTGCCTTCTGGGGTGGTCGTGTTTGACAGCTGCAGACAAACAGTGCGGCCATTGATTGGTTTCAGCAGTCACATGCCAACACCATGAAGAGAAAAGGATGTGGAGACCAAAGGGGAACATGTCAGCAGGATAGAGGATTGATGGCGGATCAACATGCAAGCATATGTTATTTTTTATTTTATTTTTCTCACATTGAAACTTAAAGAAAGGGGTAGAAAACCCCTTTAAGAACACTCACCGTCACTGTAAAGATCTGAGGTGTTGTTGCAGCGCCCTGAGGAACTCCTGGGTTCCTGTTGATCATGGTTGGAAGATATTACAGTAGGAAATCATTAATCATGCCAATGATGAGGAGGAAATTCATGCTCCATTCAGAAAGTTTTGCCTCTGTTCTTAGAAGCATTAGTTATTGATTAATGCTTGATCCCTACGAGGTTGTTCCTCCATTTTGATTCTCTTCATATCCTCATCATAGCCTCTCAATCCTCCGTCTCTGCACCCTCAATTTTAAGACTTTGCTCCTTTCTCATCGTGCATCCTTTGCTCTTTCTGTGTTCACTTCCTTCCAAAAAGCAATCGCCCCAGGGGACAGTTGTAAAACATGGCAGAGAAAACTTACTCTGTTATAGTATTTCTTCAAGTTTTATTATTGATATTATTATGTTTTATTTATAAAATCTAATATTTAAGGTAATGTAGATATTTACAAATCTATCAGTGAATATGTACAACACCTCTATCCTCTCCTTTCCTGAATATGTATTATGCTAAAATTCTCATATTCAATTCATTGCAAAATCCTTTCTTCTGTACCTAAAAACATCTCTCCTGTGCGTCTGTAAGGTAACACTGACACTGCAAAATATCTTGCTTAAACTGCTGTAACTCATTACTAATTGGCATTTGACTAAACAGACGGCTTTGCTTCAATAAATCATGGACAGAGCAGTCAGGTTGATCGTTCTGTCTAGCAGTTACAGTAACACCTCAGCTTTATGTTGCACATTACAGTTGTTACCTGCTTCTTGTAGGATTATATTAGTAGCCTCCACAATGCTGCACGGTCACAAAACTCCGCTCTTGTTTTCATTTAACAACCCAGTCCTGTTCTCCCCTCAACCACAGACCTATTACTCCTATCTGCACTATTTCTCTCATGCTGTACCTCTTCTGTAGAATTCACTTACTCCAACAATTTGTAATCATTTCAAAATTTTATCTGTGTATAGAGAAGTTACCTGTCATTCTAATCCCGTCTGTTATGATAATGAGACTCCTGAAAACTCTTCCTGAAAAGACAAAGTGAGTCTAAAATATCCCGTGACCAGTGTGAAAATTGCAAGATTACTGTTTTAACAAAGTTATGAAAACATAAATCATTGCCAAAATTAAAAGAATTAAACATGAAAACCTGATTTAAACGATAGGCAGAGTAGTGACTGTACAATCAGAGAGCGACCTATTTGCAGGGAGCGAGCAGTGGGCTTGAATCTCTGTATTAAAGCAGAGCTTATATACTTATAAAAATAATAAGACAATACCCAGCAAAGAATACTGGACTTTAAAACTAAATGGTGTTCAGTATCAGAGAAATTAATGAAGCCCTCTTGCTCCTCCCAACAAAGTTCTTATCCTTTTAATATTTTGCAGTCATCATATTATACAGCACTGTGTACTTACAATTGCTCATTTTACCTTACTACCCAGATAATTCCTCTCTTTTCTCTGCTCTATGTAGAAACAAGACGTCGCTTTTCCCTGCATCAGTCATTCCCTCTTCACCTGCTGACACACCTGCTCACTCAGGGCCAGCTCTAGGTATTTATGGGCCCCGGGCGAAAGAGTCTCAGTGGGCCCCCTTAACACAGACCACGATTCATGATGCACAGATACTGCAGAGAAATATGGGTACAGTACAATGCCAAACACTTCACTTCTTCCATTACATGAGTGATATCTATTGTAAATTGTACAATAGCTCAAAAACCGCCAAATCCTCACAGCGCACAGTACAGACCGGACAGTACAGTCCTCCATACAATATTATGGGCACCACATAGTCTCCCCCTCATCACCCATATAATACCCCATGCAGGATGTCACCCCGCCATCCCCCATATAATGCTCCATACAGAATACTCGACCCAATATAATGCTCCATACAGAATACTGGACCACATATAATGCTCCATACAAAATATGGAGCTCTCCTCTACACTGTGCTGTGTTCTGCACTGTTACGGCTCAGGAAAGGGCGCTGTGGAAAGACTCCCCATTATCATCATCATTGCCTGCCCATTATCAACATCATTGCCTCCCCATCACCATCATTGCCTGCTTATCATCATCATCATTACCTCCCCATCATCATCGCCTCCCCATTATCATTGCCTCCCCATCATCATCATCATCATTGCCTCCCCATTAATATCATCATCATCATCGCCTCCCCATCATCATTGCCTCCTCACCACCATCACTACCTGCCCCCACCACCATCACATATACAGCACCGCAGGCAGCACTGTCTCACATACACACACGCAGGCGTGCGCACACACACACACCTCACCTGTCCGGCGTCCGTGCCCTCTCTGCCACAGCCGGCCGCTGAATGATGACGTCATTCAGTGACGCTGCTGTGAGAGAGGAAGCGCAGGCGCCCCCCTGGAGCCCGGAGCTGCGGCAGCGGAGGCACGGGGAGAGGTAAGTATTGTGCCGGCTGCTGCCGGGGCCCTGAGCAAGCGGGGGGGCCCAGTGGCGGCGCTGGCATAGCTAACGAGTGGGCCCCCCGCCTACTCAGGGCCCTGGCACTTGCCCGGGTATGCCGGGTGCTGACGCCGGCCCTGTGCTCACTCCTCCCCCTGTCAGGGACTTTTGCAGTGATGACTCATGCAGGGAAATGAGACTTCTTGTTGTTACATAGAGCTTAGAAAGATTCAGCTAGTCAGTTTCAATCATGTGATGTCAAATCAGGAAAGCTTATAGCAGGAAATGGTTAAACAAGACCGATCAGCTTTCCTAAACTATCTGTTCAGTAAATATTTGTATTACCCATATTAAAAAAAACAACAATTCTGGTTCATCTTTTCTTTAAGCTCTCCATTGTGCCATTCATTGTTATTAAAGAAGCTCTCCCATAAAAAAAATGTATATTCTTAATATATTGCTGTCATCATATTATACAGAAAAGTGTACTTACAATTGCTCATTTTACCTTTCTAACCAGTCAATTCTTCTCTTTTCCTTTAGGTCTATGACATCATGTGATTAAACACTGACTAGTTGAATCCTTCTAAGCTCTATGTAGAAACAGGAGGTCAATTTTGCCTACATGAGTCATGAGTCACTGCAAAAGTCCCTGGCAGGGGGAGGAGGGAACATCTGGGTCAGGAGCTGAAGAGGGGAATGACAAATGCAGGGAAAAGAGACTTCCTGTTACTACATGGAGCAGAGAAAAGAGAAGAATTAGCCGAGTAGAAAGGCAAAATGAGCAATTGTAAGTACACAGTGCTATATAATATGATGATTGTAATATATTAAAAATACAAATTTTGATGGAAGTGCTTCTTTAATAAAAATCAATGGCACAATGGAGAGTTTTTGTTTTTGTTTATATGGGTAATACAAGTATTTACTGAACAGCATTGTAAGAAAGCTAATAGGTCCTGTTTAACCGTTTCCTGCTACTTTATGTACCATTTCCTCATGTAGCGGATGTGGATGTAGGAAGCAGGCTCAAGAGCTAAGCTCGCTCCATATGGGCAGGGTGTTAAACAGCTGCCATCTGCCTCTAACTGCAGTGATCGCAGCTCCAATCGCTGCTCTTTGACATCTTAAGTAGAGATGAGCGAATTTGTTCGGATTTGGTTCCGAATACGATCGGACTTGAATATTATTTTTGCAATATTCGTCGAACATAGCCGAACGTCATTAGATTCAATGGGAGTAGAAATTACCGAATATGTTCGGAACCGATCATAAGACATACGTTCGGCACGAATAGTGTCAGATTATGGCCCGAATATGTCAAAATCAGATTTGAGGCCAAAATCCGAACAAATTCACTCATCTCTAATCTTAAGTGCCAAGGTTAGTCACTGACAGTGACATTTAAGTCACCCTAGTGAATGGGATGTCTGTCTGGTTGTTCGTGGTACCAGAATTCCTGGATGCTGATGGATTGCCATTTTAGCCTGGTGTAAGCCCATTTTGTCACTACAGTCTGAGCTTCACAAGAGACTGATTTGTACTATAAACATGTAGAGGACATACCATTATTGCAACCTGCGCAGCCGCACAGAGGTCCAAGAGTTAAAGGGGTCCATTTCTACCTCCACAATGTGGAATTGTGCATTATGATGAGCTATTGGCTGCAAAATGCCCACATATTTTTCTTGCACAGAGGCCCTTTTCTGTCTGTGTAGGCCAGTGATATACACTCTAATACTGTAGTATTGCAAGACATAGAATAATTGTTCAAATGATCGCAGGGTCAAGTCCCCTTTGAAGTCTAAAAAATAGAGTGTAAGAAGAGAAAAAAGTTTTATAAACATTACATGAACATAAGTAAGCGTAAAGCAAAAATAAAATCAAAACGTCAGAATTGCTCTTTTTTGGTTGCTGCATCTCACCCCAAAAAAAATGTACCGTATATACCCATGTATAAGCCGAGATTTTCAGCCCATTTTTTAGGGCTGAAAGTCCCCCTCTCGGCTTATACGCGGGTCATATACGGGGTCGGCGGGGGAGGGGAAGTGGGGGTGTCGGATCATACTCACCCCTCCGCCGGCGTGGTCTCTGCAGCCCCCTGCTTCTCCCACGATCTCGGCTCCTTCCTGCAGCTGTCACATGGCACCGCTCATTAAAGTCATGAATATGCACATATTCATGACTTTAATGAGCGGTAGCACGTGACCGCTGCAGGACTGAAGCGCTGCGGAGAGCGCCGGGAGAAGAGGAGAGGCTGCAGGGACGTGCGGCGGAGGGGTGAGTATAGGATATTTACCTGTCCCTCGGTCCACTGCAGCGCACTGCTCCCTCGGTCTGACTCCTCTGTGTGTGAATGATCAGGCAGAGGGCGCGATGACGTCATTAGTGCGCGCCCGCCCCCTGCCAGATCATTCACACACAGAGGAGTCAGACCGAGGAGCAGTGCGCTGCGGTGGACCGAGGGACAGGTAAATATTTCAGGTGCCGGGGTCCTGAGCGAGCGGTGACACTGGCACCTGTCCCCCATAGCGCCCCGGTGTCACCGCCTGCTCAGGACACCGGCCCTGGCCCCCAGCGACGAGAGGTGAGTATGTCATTTTTTTTGCGCAGCAGCATATGAGGCCTATACTATGGGGCATAATTGTGCAGCATATGTGGGCATAATCTGGAGCATATGGGGGCATAATATGGAGCATATGGGGGCATAAGCTGTGGAACATATGGGGCATAATCTGGAGCATATGGGGGCATAATATGGAGCATATGGGGGCATAAGCTGTGGAACATATGGGGCATAATCTAGAGCATATGGGGGCATAATATGGAGCATATGGGGCATAATATGGAGCATATGGGGGCATAATATGGAGCATATGGGGGCATAAACTGTGGAACATATGGGGCATAATCTGGAGCATATGAGGGGCATAATATGGAGCATATGGGGGCATAATCTGTGGAACATATGGGGGCATTATATGGAGCATATGGGGGCATAATCTGTGGAACATATGGGGCATAATCTGGAGCATATGGTGCATAATCTTTGGAACATATGGGGCATAATCTGGAGCATATGGGGGCATAATTGTGGAACATACGGGGGCATAAACTGGAATATATGGGGGCATAATCTGGAGCATATGGGGGCATAATCTGTGAGCATATTGGGCATAATCTGTGGAGCATATGGGGGCATAATCTGTGGAGCATAATATGGGGCATAATCATTTTTCACCCTAGGCTTATACGCGAGTCAATAAGTTTTCCCAGTTTTTTGTGGCAAAATTAGGGGGGTCGGCTTACACACGGGTCGGCTTATACATGAGTATATACACGTAATAAAAGCATTTTGTATGTACCGTATATACTCGTGTATAAGCCGAGATTTTCAGCACCTTTTTTCGTGCTGAAAATGCCCCTCGGCTTATACACGAGTCATAGGGCAGAAACAGCGGGGGAGGGGATGCGGCGGCTGGGATCATACTCACCCCTCCCCGTGCCATCGCTGAGCGTCCCTGCAATCCTGCGTTCTCCCGTCTTCCTGCAGCTCTTCAGCACTGAGCGGTGATGTAATACCCGCTCATTAAGGTCATGTAATATGGACGCGACGCCACTCCCATGGACGTGGCCTCCATATTCATGGCCTTAATGAGCGGTATTACATCACCGCTCAGTACTGAAGAGCTGCAGGAAGACGGAGAGAACGCAGGATTGCAGGGACGCTCTGCGATGGCACGGGGAGGCGTGAGTATGATGGAGGAGAGGACAAGGAGCACGGAACAGGACGGGGGGAGAACGGTGGACGGGGGAAGCATAGAGGAGGACGGGGGAAGCTGGAGCAGGACGGGGAAGCATGGAGGAGGACGGGGGGGAGAACAGAGGACGGGGGAAGCATGGAGCAGGAGAGGGGGGGAGATCGGTGGACAGGGGAAGCGTGGAGGAGGACGGGGGAAGCATGGAGCAGGACAGGGGAGATGGAGGGCACAGAGGAGCACGGAGCAGGACGGGGGAGAGGATGGAGGGCACAGAGGAGCACGGAGCAGGACGGTGGGCACAGGAGGACGGAGAAGGAATGGGGGAGCACAGCGGAGGACGGAGCAGGGGGGGGGAGTACAGAGGAGAATGGGGGAGCACAGAGCTGGATGGGGGAGCAAGGAGCAGGATGGGGGCAGCACAGAGCAGGAGGGCAGTTTATACACCCGGCTTATACATGAGTCAATAATTTTTCCCAGTTTTTTGTGGCAAAATTAGGGGGGTCAGCTTATACACGGGTCGGCTTATACACAAGTATATACGGTACCTCAAAACAGTACCAATAAAAATTTCAGCTCGCCATACACAAAACAAGCCCTCAAAAACCTCCATCAGTAGAAAAATAAAATAAAAAAAAAGTTATGTCTCAGAAAATGGCAACACAAATCAAATTCTTTTTTTTACAAATGTCTCATTTTCATTTTTCTCCACTTAAACAAGAAACTATACAAATGTGCTTGATATCACTGTACTCATACTGACCCGGAGAATCATGATGCCAGGTCACATAAAATGCACAATGAATGCCACAAAATAAAGGAAAAATTGCATTTTAATGTCAACACAAAAAGGATGTCAAAATTCTTCAAAAGGTGTCCGGGCGTCTTTTGAGTTTTGCCATTGACTTGTATTAAACCCAAGATAAAAAAAATGAGCATTTACTATATAGGTAGTAGATAAGTAGTTAGTAATAGTACATATAAATAACATAGGGTATTTAGTTAACACTATTTTGATCAAAAAAGTGTAAAATCCATCCGACAATGACATGATGTACCCATTCAGGCTGGTCCTATCTCTAGTATTAGAACCTCTCCATGTGTCAGCCAACCTTTATATAAATGAGCGCAGAGCATTACTCAGACCCAACTGTTCTGGCTCATTACTTTGGTTTTGCTTTTCATTGACTTGTATTGTAAAGTACAAAGTATTTTCAACTGAGTGGAAAACGCCAGAAAAATGGACATGTCAATTCTTGTCAACCGCTTGGCATTTTTAGAAACTTGAACTGGTTAAATAGACATTCAAAAGTCAGAATATGTGTACAGCTAGCCTTTCTTACATAAAATTGCTTATGCTCATTCCTTTGAGCTGTCATGCGTCTTGAGTTCAAACTCCTCAGCCTGTGCTTTGTGGCCAGCTTATCTGTCCGGCGAGCCACAGTAGATACACATTTTCTTTGGGTGACTAGTTTCTGTTATCCTTGCTTTAGTCTTTTAAGGGTAACAGGCGTTTTCATTTACTCATTTGTCTGCCAAATCACCTTTCAGGTGCGACTTTACATACTTTCCCCCTGCTGGTATTTCCTGCTGATGATGGTCTCATATGAATGTCCATCCATACTTCTGAAGTTTAAGCCAGTCAGTGGATGACCAGTTAGGGTTTATCTTTCTGCTGTTTATGTTCTTTACCCTGCACCTATCTTCTGTTTCTTTTTAAGAAGTAGGCAGCATATTCTCTAACAGTGCCTACTTAATCCTTTATTTTGAATTTCATGGTTTGTTTAACTCACTCTGGGATGTCTTTCTATTTCAGCACACTTTCTCTTCTGTAGGTAATTTGCACTTTGCTCTGCCCTCCGTTTTTTTTTTTTAGGAGGAACGTGTTGTGAATGGGTTTGAGATGAGTTCTGAGCAGAGACTCCCTCTGGTGGTTACAAGCGGTACTGGTCTGTTCAGTGAAGATTGTGAGGACTGGGAATCAGGTGTTACTGACTGGTCTTATATAAGGGAGTCACCTTCCCATCAGGGTTGCCGGTGATCAATTGTTCTGGTCTGAATCCTTCATTCCTGTTTCCCTTGTAGCCTGCTGTGTCGTGTCTGCATCTCCTGCTTACAGATAAGACATTTTCTTCTTTTTGTTTTTGTGCTATATTTTTGCATTTTGTCCTGCACTTCTGTGGGGGCCTTCTTGGTCCCCTCCGGGGCTTTTGCCCTCTCAGTTTAGTTCAGCCACTGATGTTTGTACTTTTGCTTTTTCCAGTTTTTTCAGTGGCTGCTGTTTTGATTTTGTTACACCAGAGAACTAATTTAGGTGGTAGAGGTCGTGTGATCTCAGGTGATTTTGAAATTAGTAGAGTTGGTGCTTTTCAGGGTTTTCTGGGATTGCAGTAAGTACCCTTCCTATCCTTTTCTATTTAGTTAGTTTGGGCCCCAGCGTTTGCTCATACTATTTTCTTTCTGTGTCAGTATTTCTTCTTGTCTAACCGCCATTACTTGTTTGGGGGCTTTCTATTATCTTTGGGGTTCTGCTCCGGGGCAGATAGCTTTCCTATTTCTATCTTTAGGTGTAGGTAGTTTCTCAGGCTGTGACGAGGCGTCTAGGACCAACATAGGAACGCTCCACGGCTGCCTCTAGTTGTGGTGGTTAGTCAGGGTACTGCAATCTCATAGATTCCAACTGCTCTGGTGTATTGCCTTTTTTACCTGCACTCCTCAGCTACCGAAACAAAACAGTATCACCGGCCACAAAAATTGAAGATTGTATGGTACTCACAGAAGGGAAAAAATATTTTGAAAGAAAAAAGGTTGTCAGAGTTGTCAGAGATATTTTTCTGTTTGTTGCATTTTTTTTTCCCTCTGTATCTCTGGGTGCTGGGGAGGATCTTTTCTCTCAATGGAGTTTGCACAGTTGTCTGGCCGTGTGGATCAGCTTGCCACTGAGGTTCGGAGTATTGCTATCTATCTTGCTAGGTTGCCTGTTGTGGAACCTAGGATCCCCATGCCAGATTTGTTTTTGGGGGATCGAGCTAAGTTTCAGAATTTCAAAAATAATTGTAAATTGTTTTTTGCCTTAAAATCTAAGTCCTCAGGGAACGCAGCGCAGCAGGTTCAAATTATCATCTCTCTCCTGCGCGGCGATCCTCAGGATTGGGCTTTTTCCCTGACACCTGGGGATCCTGTTTTGAGTGATGTTGATGCGTTTTTTCGGGCTTTGGGTTATTGTACGATGAGCCTAATGTCACTGATCAAGCTGAAAAAGCCTTGTTGGCATTAAATCAGGGGCCTTATGACGCTGAGTTATACTGTCAGAGATTCCGTAGGTGGGCAGTCCTGACCAAATGGAATGACGACGCTTTGGCAGCCCTTTTCCGGAAGGGTCTGTCAGATAATGTAAAGGATGTTATGGTGGGATTCCCTGTCCCCTCTGGTCTCAATGATTCTATGTCATTAGCGATTCAAATTGACAGACGTTTGCGTGAGCGGAGAAGTATGCGTGGAATGGTGTTGCCTTGTGAACCAGCTTCTGAACCCATGCAGTGTGATAGAGTGGTGTCTGGGCACAGCGTCATGAGTTTCGAAAGCGCAATGGGTTATGTTTCTACTGTGGTGATGCCTCTCATGCTATTTCAGTTTGCCCTAAGCGGGGAAGACGTTTTGCATGCTCAGTTGTCTTGGGTAGTGTTCAGACTAAGTTTTTATTAACTGTCACTCTGATATGCTCTCTGTCCTCATTTTCTGCTCAGGCTTTCGTTGATTCTGGAGCAGCTATTAACCTGATGGATTATGATTTTGCTAAACGTTGTGGGTTTCCCTTGATACCCCTACAGAAGTCTATTCCCCTACTGGGGATCGATTCTACCCCTTTGGCTGAGAATAAACCCCAGTTTTCTACTCAGGTGATAATGAGGGTTGAACCTGATCACCAGGAGTGCTGCAAATTTTTGGTTCTGTATAATCTGCATGACATTATCGTGCTGGGTTTCCCTTGGTTACAGTCTCATAATCCTGTTTTGGATTGGAAATCTGTGTCTGTAACCAGTTGGGGCTGCCAATGTGTTAATACCAACACTCCTGTTTTTTCTGCCTCCCCCAGGCTCAGGATGTTCCTGACTTTTTGATTGATTTTTCTGATGTGTTTAGCGAAAGTAAATCTGCATCCTTGCCTCCCCATAGGAGCTATGACTGCGCTATTGAATTAGTGCCGGGTAGTAAATTCCCTAAAGGTCGCCTTTTTAACTTGTCTGTACCTGAACATGACGCTATGCGGTCTTATATCAAGGAATCATTGGAGAAGGGTCATATCAGACCATCCTCTTCACCCTTAGGTGCCGGTTTTTTCTTTGTGGCCAAAAAAGATGGTTCATTAAGGCCGTGTATTGATTATCGTCTCTTGAACAATATTACTGTGAAATATCAATACCCATTACCTTGATTTCTGACCTGTTTTCCAGGGTGAAAAACGCTACTTGGTTTACCAAGCTTGACCTCAGGGGGGCGTATAACCTTATTCGCATTAAGCACGGGGATGAATGGAAGACAGCATTCAATACCCTGAAGGGCATTTTGAGTACCTAGTGATGCCCTTTGGGCTCACTAATGCTCCTTCCGTCTTCCAGTCCTTCATGAATGACATTTTCAGGGATTTTGTGGACAAATTTCTGATTGTTTATTTGGATGATATCTTGATTTTTTCTAATGACTGGGACTCTCATGTGAAACATGTTCGAACTGTGTTCCAGATTTTGAGAGAGAATGCTCTGTATGTGAAGGGATCAAAGTGTCTTTTTGGCGTACAGAGGATCTCATTTCTGGGATTCATTTTGTCCCCATCTGTTATTGAAATGGACCCGGTCAAGGTTCAGGCCATCTGTGATTGGTCCAACCTACTTCATTAAAGGCTCTTCAGAGATTTTTGGGTTTTGCCAATTTTTATCGTAAATTTATTGGTAATTTCTCGGTTATTGTTAAACCATTAACTGATTTGACCAGAAAGGGTTCTGATGTGGTGAATTGGCCTCCTGAGGCAGTCTCTGCGTTTCAGGAACTTAAGCAGAGATTCACTTCTGCTCCTGTTTCTACGGCAGCCTGATGTTTCTCTGCCATTTCAGGTGGAGGTTGATGCCTCTGAAATTGGGGCAGGTGCCGTTTTGTCCCAAAAAGATCCAGAGACCTCTAAAAGTAACCCTTGTGCCTTTTTCTCTCGAAAATTTTCTCCTACTGAACGTAATTATGACGTGGGTAATCGGGAGTTATTGGCCATGAAGTGGGCTTTTGAAGAGTGGAGACATTGGCTGGAGGGAGCCAAACATCAGGTGGTGGTCCTTACGGACCATAAGAATCTGGTCTATCTGGAATCTGCCAAGCGACTCAATCCTAGACAGGCCAGGTGGGCCTTGTTTTTCACACGTTTTAATTTTGTGGTTTCCTTTCTTCCTGGCACTAAGAATGTTAAGGCGGATGCCCTCTCGAGGAGTTTCCTTGCGGACTCTCCTGAGTTATCTGATCCTTCTGTTATTTTGAAAGAGGGTGTAGTTCTTTCCGCCATCTCGCCCAATTTGAGACTTGCTCTGGAGGGGTGTCAGGAGAATAGGCCCGAGTGCTGCCCTGTTGGAAAATTGTTTGTCCCGGAAAAAGAGTGTGATGTCTGAGATTCATTGTTCCGCATTGGCTGGGCATCCCGGAATTTTTGGTACCAGAGACTTGGTTAGTCGGTCCTTTTGGTGGCCTACCTTGTCTCGTGATGTCAGGGAATTTGTGCAGTCCTGCGGGACTTGCTCTCGCTCCAAGCCTTGCTCTCGCTCTAGTGGTTTGTTGATGCCATTGCCTGTGCCCAAGAGACCATGGACCCATATCTCTATGGATTTCATTTCCAACCTTCCTGTTTCTCAGAGAATGACCACCATTGGGTAATTTGTGATAGGTTTTCCAAAATGATACATCTTGTGCCATTACCTAAGTTGCCTTCCTCCTCTGAATTGGTGCCGTTGTTCCTTCAGCACGTGGTTCATTTACACGGCATTCCTGAGAACATTGTGTCTGACAGAGGGGTCCAGTTTGTGTCCAGATTTTGGAGGACTTTTTGTTCTAAACTGGGTGTTCAATTGTCTTTCTCCTCGGCATTTCATCCTCAGACCAATGGTCAAACTGAGAGAACAAACCAGACATTGGAGACTTATCTTAGATGCTTTGTGTCTGCTGATCAGGATGACTGGGTCTCTTTTTTGCCTTTGGCTGAGTTTGCTCTTAATAATAGGGCTAGCTCTGCCACTTTGATGTCTCCGTTTTTCTGTAATTCTGGGTTTCACCCTCGATTTTCTTCAGGACAGACGGAGGCTTCTGTCTGTCCAGGTGTTGACTCTGTTGTGGAGCGTATGCAACAGATTTGGGACCAGGTAGTGGAGAGGTTGTCCCTCTCTCAGGAGAAGGCCCAGCGGTTTGCTAACCGGCATAGGACTGATGGTCCTCGGTTTAAAGTGGGGGACTTGGTCTGGTTGTCCTCAAAGAATATTCCTATGAGAGTAGCATCTCCTAAATTTAAGCCTAGGTTCATTGGACCTTATAAGATCATTGAGATTCTTAATCCTGTTTCTTTTCGTTTGCTTCTTCCAGGGACATTTAAGATCCATAACGTGTTCCACAAGTCCTTGTTGAAGAGGTTTGTTGAGCCAGTGGTTCCTGCTGCTGTGCCTCCTGACCCTGTTTTGGTTGAGGGCAATCTGGAGTATGTGGTTGAGAAAATATTAGATTCTCGTTTTTCTAGACGGAAACTCCAGTATTTGGTTAAGTGGAGAGGTTATGGTCAGGAAGACAATTCTTGGGTGTTTGCTTCGGACATCCATGCTAGGAGACTCATCCGTGCGTATCATAGAACTCATCCTGACCGACCTGGTTGCTCAAATGAGGGTTCGGTGACCCCTCCTCAACTCAAGGGGGGGTACTGTTGTGAATGGGTTTGAGATGAGTTCTGAGCAGAGACTCCCTCTGGTGGTTACAAGCGGTGCTGGTCTGTTCAGTGAAGATTGTGAGGACTGGGAATCAGGTGTTACTGACTGGTCTTATATAAGGGAGTCACCTTCCCATCAGGGTTGCCGGTGATCAATTGTTCTGGTCTGAATCCTTCATTCCTGTTTCCCTTGTAGCCTGCTGTGTCGTGTCTGCATCTCCTGCTTACAGATAAGACATTTTCTTCTTTTTGTTTTTGTGCTATATTTTTGCATTTTGTCCTGCACTTCTGTGGGGGCCTTCTTGGTCCCCTCCGGGGGCTTTTGCCCTCTCAGTTTAGTTCAGCCACTGATGTTTGTACTTTTGCTTTTTCCAGTTTTTTCAGTGGCTGCTGTTTTGATTTTGTTACACCAGAGAACTAATTTAGGTGGTAGAGGTCGTGTGATCTCAGGTGATTTTGAAATTAGTAGAGTTGGTGCTTTTCAGGGTTTTCTGGGATTGCAGTAAGTACCCTTCCTATCCTTTTCTATTTAGTTAGTTTGGGCCCCAGCGTTTGCTCATACTATTTTCTTTCTGTGTCAGTATTTCTTCTTGTCTAACCGCCATTACTTGTTTGGGGGCTTTCTATTATCTTTGGGGTTCTGCTCCGGGGCAGATAGCTTTCCTATTTCTATCCTTAGGTGTAGTTAGTTTCTCAGGCTGTGACGAGGCGTCTAGGACCAACGTAGGAACGCTCCACGGCTGCCTCTAGTTGTGGTGGTTAGTCAGGGTACTGCAATCTCATAGATTCCAACTGCTCTGGTGTATTGTCTTTTTTACCTGCACTCCTCAGCTACCGAAACAAAACAGTATCACCGGCCACAAAAATTGAAAATTGTATGGTACTCACAGAAGGGAAAAAATATTTTGAAAGAAAAAAGGTTGTCAGAGTTGTCAGAGATATTTTTCTGTTTGTTGCATTTTTTTTTCCCTCTGTGTCTCTGGGTGCTGGGGAGGATCTTTTCTCTCAATGGAGTTTGCACAGTTGTCTGGCCGTGTGGATCAGCTTGCCACTGAGGTTCGGAGTATTGCTATCTATCTTGCTAGGTTGCCTGTTGTGGAACCTAGGATCCCCATGCCAGATTTGTGATCTCGCTCGTCGCTGGAATCGTTCCGGACCCTATTTTCTCGTCGGCGCTCCCGCTGGGTAAGTATAATCGCTAAGTGTAGCACCTTTTCTTAGCGATTTAGCGGTACTTTTGTACCGCTAAAGTCGTTAAGGAGATCGCTAACCGCGATAGCGTCCTTAACGATATCGCTAAGTTAGGTAGCTACTAGCGATATAGAAACAATCCCGCTAGCGATCTCATTAGTATGCGACGCTAACGAGATCGCTAGCGGGATTGTGTAGTGTGGCAGTACCTATAGGGAAGTATAGGTCTAGTTAGTTAAGCAACAGAAAGGATACAATTTGTAGTAATCAGATATTCCAGTACTGAGAAATCAGAATTTGAAGCTACAGTACATGCAAATTAGCCTGGAATTGCATAGGAGAAGAGTCATTACGGTCCATAACACGCCCCAAAACACTTTCAGGCTAATTTGCATACAGTTTCAAAGTATAATTTCTAATTAGTAGGATATACTAAAGTTGATATATTTTCAACATCATCGTTTAGCCAAGCCTCTTCCCCATCCAATCACTTTTCCATGGGGCTAAGAGAAGTAGTCTTTACACTACAGGGGTTAACAGAGGTCGCTCTGTTGGCTTCGCAGAAATAATTTTTGTAATTTTTATCATTGGATGGTCTGAAATAAATAAATATGAATCATACATCCTATTGCTCACACAATGTTCTGCACATCTGTTTAATGTGTCTTTTATTGGCTCGGCAGATGAATTAATCAGCTATTCTGTGGCAATATATTCAAAGTCTGTAATAGGAAAATATGACATCTTAAAAAAAGAAAAATAAAATAAGTAAATTCTCCACAGGAGGCTATTCTTTTTATAGACGCCAAAATACAAAACATAAAACAACCAACGGCAGGTGTCCTGAACAAACAGGAACGATAATCTGGCCGAAAACAGGTTGTTCTATTGGGAGCAGGAATTAGGCAGGACTTCTACTGAAATGGGGAAATATTCACCCACTTCTGAAAGGAAGTAATTGTGCCAGTGAACCTAAATTTTAAAGAAACACACAACCTGGAAATAAATGAAAAAAAGCAAACAGGACACAATGGCCGATCCGTGGGGACTAAAGGTAGGAAAAGCTTAATGGATTTAAATTTTAATGTCAGATCCTCCGGTTTAAATTATCTGTACAAATCTCTCTCACATATTTATCTGCACACTTAAATCCAATGTTTATTTCATGTAAGTCCTACCTTCATTATTTGCATTATTTGCATACTACAAACATAATTCATCATGGAAGAATTGCACATCATTCACTGTATAATTTTGCTTAGATTAATACTTCCCAACTCATTATATGTTGCTATCTTCTTTGACTATGCCCCCATACTCTTCATTCTGACCCCTTTGACCTTGACCTGTGCTTTGGTGGTACGCATGTGCCAATGACAACACACACAAGACTATACCGTCCATGGCAACTGGCAGGGATGGTGACTTCTGTCTCACAGTGAGGCGGAACTCATGTGTTCCATCGCAGCCACTGATGGGAAGTCACTTTCTGGCAATGTGCGTCACGACCAAATGCACCTATCACACCATCTGCACATGTCACTTTAATACTTCAGCTGCAATTGACACAGGATGAACATGTGATCTGGCGATAACTCACGTCTTCCAATAGGCATTTATCTTGTATAACACCATAACACAGCGGTAACTGGTGCATACCAACCACGTGACTTGACATCAAAATAGACATACTCTGATTGGTGCTTGTCTTATTTAAATAGTCATAAGGATCCTCCATATAGACTTGCCCCTGGAAGAAGACAGGCGAAACGCACATCAGGGTGAGGGACGCAGCCAGCACTTATGTCTCCCTTGGCCTTTATGTAGGTAACTTTTGACCAATTGTATGACAACTTTATTAATGCAGCACTTGACTTTTCTATTGAATATACATTATACCTAACAAGTATTGATATACCATTTAGCACTATGCACTTTGTGATCTGTTTTGTTCATGCACTTTAAGATACAATCCCATACTCTGTATCATCACTTAATCTGATACGGATATGAAACCTTTTAGGCCTTGGCATATTTTCTGTGTAGATATAATACAGTGTATTTACTGATTATTGGATACTTGTGGGGATACCATATCCATTAATGGTTCAATGGAATTTATACAAGCATTCTTATATTGATAGCACAAAGCACTTTTTCTGGACATGTTGTAGCGATACTTTCCCACATTAATCCAATTCTATCAGAAAAGTATTTAAACTATGAATGTGTAATCCTACATGAAAAACAATATAGATTTGTCTATTTGATTTAATCATATGGATAATTAATCTATACATGATTCAAATCTGTAGTTTATGCATGCTTCTGTGTCCGCTTATGACATGAAGCACCTTGTTTTTTACCTTTATTATTATCATCTATAATAATGAATTAAGAATAGGTTTTATTATAATTCATGTTTAAACTTCTTGACTCTGGATCCCAATCCAGAGTCTGTATTTGTTTATGCAATATGAAGTGTGACCTTCATGTATAAGGTCTCTGGGATAATATGTTTGCTAATCTGCGTTATTATGTAGCTTCCCGGGCCTGTGCTCCACATAAAAAAGTCCTGGAGGCTAGAAACCACCTAGTCACTCGGGCATTCTTCCCCCTTTTTTTTACTCATACGTCTCAGGGTCACATGATTTGACATTAGCCTGAATTTCCTGCCTAACGGGTAGAATCTCAGGGCGCCAATTGCCCACTTCATGGGCAAGCACTCTTTCTCTACGATGGCATAGTTCTTTTCACAGGAGGAGAGTTTCCTACTCAGGTATAGGACTGTTCATCCCCATCTACACTACCGGTCAAAAGTTTAGGGTCACTTAGAAATGTCCTTATTTTTGAAAGAAAATCAGTTTTTTTCCAATGAAGCTAACATTAAATGATTCAGAAATACACTCTATACAGTGTTAATGTGGTAAATGACTATTCTAGCGGCAAACGTCTAGTTTGTAATGCAATATCTTCATAGGTGTATAGAGGCCCATTTCCAACAACCATCACTCCAGTGTACTTATGGTATTTTGTGTTCGCTAACTGTGTAAGAAGGCTAATAGATGGTTAAAATACCCTTTAAAACCCTTGTGCAAGTATGTTAACACAGCTGAAAACCGTTTGGTTGATTAGAGAAGCTATAAACCTGACCTTCCTTTGAGCTTGTTGAGAATCTGGAGCATTACATTTGTTGGTTCCATTAAACTCTCAAAATGGCCAAAAAAAAGAACTTTCTTGTGAAACTCGACAGTCTATTCTTGTTCTTAGAAATGAAGGCTATTCCATGCGAAAAATTACCAAGAAACTGAAGAATTCATACAATGGTGTGTAGTACTCCCTTTAGAGGAGTGCACAAACAAGCTCTAACCAGAGAAGAAAGACAAGTGGGAGGCCCCGCTGCACAACTGAGCAACAAGACAAGTACATTAGAGTCTTTAGTTTGAAAAATTGACGCCTCACAGGTCCTCAACTGGCAGCTTCATTAAACAGTACACATTAAACGCCAGTGTCAACATCTACAGTGAAGAGGCGATTTGGGGATGCTGACCTTCAGGGCAGATTGGCAAAACAAAAGCCATATTTAAGACTGGCTTAAATGAAAGGAAAAGATTAATATGGGCAAAAGAACACAGACATTGGACAGAGGAATATTGGAAAAAAGTGTTATGGACAGACGAATCCAAATTTGAGGTGTTTGGATCACACAGAAGAACATTTGTGAGACACAGAACAACTGAAAAAATGCTGGAAGAGTGCCTGACACCATCTGTCAAGCATGGTGGAGGTAATGTGATGGTCTGGGGTTGCTTTGGTGCTGGTAAAGTGGGAGATTTGTACAAGGTAATAGGGATTTTGACTAAGAAAGGCTATCACTCCATTTTGCAACGCCATGCCATACCCTGTGGACAGCACTTGAATGGAGCCAATTTCATCCTACAACAGGACAATGACCCAAAGCACACCTCCAAATTATGCAAGAACTATTTAGGGAAGAAGCAGGCAGCTGGTATTCTACCTGTAATGGAGTGGCTAGCACAGTCACCAGATCTCAACCCCATTGAGCTGTTGTGGGAGCAGCTTGACCGTATGGTATGCAAAAAGTGCCCATCAAGCCAAACCAACTTGTGGGAGGGGCTTCTGGAAGCATGGGGTGAAATTTCTCCAGATTACCTCAGCAAATTAACTGTTTGAATGCCAAAGGTCTGCAATGCTGTAATTGCTGCAAAGGGAGCATTCTTTGACGAAAGCAAAGTTTTAAGGAGAAAATTATTATTTCAAATAAAAATCTTTTTTTTTTAACCTTGTCAATGTCTGGACTATATTTTAAATTCATTTGGCAACTCATTTGATTAATAAAAGTATGAGTTTTCATGGAAAACACAAAATTGTCTGGGTGACCCTAAACTTTTGACCGGTAGTGTATTTCCTGGGACAACACAGCTCCCAAACCGACAGCGGAGGTGTCTGTTTGAAGCACGAACTCCTTAGTGAAATCCGGTTCGACCATGACCGGCTGTCTGCACGTGGCGAGCTTCAACTCCTGGAATGCCATCTCTGCTTTAGATGGTCTCCACCTTATCCATTTGCGGCTTTATTTTGCCCCTCCCGACAATGTAGCCCAAGTATTTTGCCTCTTCTTTCCCCATGGCGCACTTCTTTGGGTTTATGGTAAACCCTGCCTTCCTCTGTGCATCCAGTACCGACTGGACCTTCTGCAGGTGACTTTCCCAATCCGGACTGAAGATCACAATGTCGACCAGATAAGCTGCTGTGAACTTCTTGTGTCAAGCTAGGATCTGGTCCATGGCCCTCTGAACAGTAACTGGGGCTACCTGCAGACTGAACGGCATCCTGGTATACTGAAAGCACCAGTCAGGTGTAAAGAATGCCATCTTTTCCTTGGCACTTGGGGACAGGAGACTTTGCCTTATAACCTTTCGTCAAGTCCAGGCTGGTGATGTATCTGGCTGACCCTAGCTTCTCAATGAGCTCGTCGACCCAGGGCATCGGATATGCATTAAACTTGGACACCTTGTTCAGTTTCCTGCAGTTATTACAGAAACGCCATTCTCCATCCAGCTTTGGCACATGGACAATTGGGCTGGGCAAGCCGCTCTTTGACTCCTCGATGACGCCCTGGCTCAACATTCTCCTCACCTCCTTGGAGATCACCTCGCGGCAGGTTTCAGGAATCAAATACGTTTTGAGTTCATCCTCACATGCGATTATGTCAGGATTTCATGCTCAACAGCCTGCATACAACCTGGCAATTCCGAAGACAGGTTACAGTTCCGCTTGGCACTGTTGCTTTAGGGTCAGTTACAGTGTCTCTGCCACTGTGGCATCCTCGACCCTGGCTTCAGGTTTTGCCGCTAGGCAAGTAGCTTCCACCGGTTCCCTGTCTCGAAATGATTTGAGAAGGTTAATGTGGTACACCTGGTATGGCTTTCTTCTCTCCGGTTGGTGGACCTTGTAGCTGACGTCACTCAATTTTTCGACCACTCCGTATGGCCCTTACCACTTGGCCAGGAACTTACTCTCCATTGTGAGGATCAACACCAACACCCAGGCTAAACTGTCTCAGTCTGACACTGACCGCTGAGTGTGCCAAGATCTCAGTTTTTAGTTTGGCATATTCCTAAGGATTCTTGTAAGATGAAATCATGATAAGCCTTCTGGGGCTTGCCAGTTAGATAGGCGGCCAGCACCTTCGCACACTGACCCAGCGGCAGTTTCTCCCGCTCTGCCACCCTTTCAAACACAGTCAAAAAAGGTTCTACATCATCGCCCAGGGTCATTTTCTGCATTGCTCATCTTACGGCCTTCCAGATATATTTTTAGTCACCTGGACTTAGGGAATCGGCTTCAGGTCTCCCACGAACCGACTCTGTGAGCAACTCAATCTGCTGCTGTTGTTTGAACTGGTCTTATTGGTGCTGCGGCTGTTGCTGGAGCTGCTCCTGGTGCTGCTGTTGTTCCTGATGTGCCAGCTGTTGCTGCTGCTGTGCATTTTCAAGATGCTTAATCAGGTCCTCCATGCTATCTGTCGTCTCCTGGCTTAGGGCCGCCTTTACCCAAGACATGCGGTTTGTCCACAGTTGCTACCTGTGTTCCTGCAACGTTGCCAGCATTTGAAACACCACCTGTGGTAGATCAGCTCACTCAATGATACACGGAGGTAGAAACGGGAACAGTGTCTCTTTAAATCTTTCACTGGTTTATTAGGTACATGTGGTATAAACTATTGCAAAACAGGAAAAAAAAAAAAAATGGTATCTTACAGTCCATACATCTGAGGGGATCCACCCGCTCAGGTTTAGCAAAAACACATGGTTCAGTTCAGCACCAACACAACCACTTTCATGGAGTTGCTCTCTCCAAACACGCTGAACACTGAATGCCTCTTGAGGCGATTATTTAAACTCCAGACCACACCCTGGGTGGAGATAAGGTGTGCAACCTCCCACCCGCTCTATGGTTGTCCACAAAAACCCAACCCGTAAATAAGATGGCTGATTAACCCCTCTCAACATGTAATGTGCTGGAGCTAAATTTCTGGGTTTCACATTACTTAAGCCAATGGCCTCAGAGAAACATATCTCCCTTCTAGCACTTTGCCAGTGACTTTGTCACAGCACATAAAAAAATATTATAAAAAATTAATTCCAGTTTACCCAGTTGCTCTATGCTCATCCACCTGGGGCTCAGACACCAGCCTCGTCCTGGCCTCACATCAAGGATAATAGAAAAAATGGGAGTCCGGCTCAACAGGACTGGATTTTCCTTTTCTTTTTCTTTTTCAAAAGAAATTATAGTGCATACAAAAAAAAAATTTCATGGTTGACATGACACAGTCGACGTATTTCGACTGCACTAAGAAGTTTTACTTATAACTAAGGCTGCACTATAATTTCTTTTGAAAAAGACATATAGAGTGCTCTCAGTGGGAGAAGCAAAATAGGAATCTTGTGGGTATGATACCTTTTAATGGCTAACAAAATATAGTGAAAGATATTACAGGGCAAGCTTTCGAGACTGCTTACATCTCTTCATCAGGCTGGTGTAACAAAATATTCGAAGAAACACAATTATATACAGTGAAAAACAGGCATGGTGTTATACATGGACATTTGAATAAACAAACACTGAGCTTAAAGGTACTGCCACACTACACAATCCCGCTAGCGATCTCGTTAGCGTCGCATACTAATGAGATCGCTAGCGGGATTGTTTCTATATCGCTAGTAGCTACCTAACTTAGCGATGTCGTTAAGGACGCTATCGCGGTTAGCGATCTCCTTAACGACTTTAGCGGTACAAAAGTACCGCTAAATCGCTAAGAAAAGGTGCTACACTTAGCGATTATATTTACCCAGCGGGAGCGCCGGCGATAAAATAGGGTCCGGAACGATTCCAGCGACGAGCGAGATCACAGCAGGAAGCTCGTCGCTGGCAGCTGCTGCACACAACAACATCGCTAACGGGATCGCTAAATAGTGACGTTTTTTAGCGATCCCGTTAGCGATGTTGTTTAGTGTGGCATACCCTTAAAGAGAGAATCCTTAATTAGGTAAGATTAGATAAGTGGTGTGAAAGTTTTATGGACCCCATATGCATGTGAGATCAAAGGACTGGTGGTGTCTTCATTATTTTTGGAGGAAGTTGCTCAGATTTGGTAGTGGGTCATAAATCCTCCTGACAAATTGAGTCCTTTGTGAACAGAATCAAAGATGGTAATAAATTTGTATTCCCAAACCCTGCAATGTTTTTGCGATTGGAAAAAGAAATTTGAGATTTGAAAAAGAAAAATGGAAAATCCAGTCCTGTTGAGCCGGACTCCAATTTTTTCTATTATCCATAAAAAATATTGCCTGTGCGTGGTTTTTTGATAAGCTATCGAGAAAAAATAAAAAAAGTCAAGTTGGCAACACTAGCAAGAGCTTAGAGAGGGGAGTAGCAATATATTTATTATAGTGAAACATTTAAAAACTATATATAAATAATTTTCAAAGAGAAAGGGGTTTCTGGGTTGTTTTTTGATAGGAGATGATTCTTACTTAAATTTTATTGTGCATAATTTTACTCTTTTTTTGCCCCGTGTAGGTGATTAGAAGACGTAATTTTAGTATTTCTTGGCATTTTCGCCTGGCAGTGGTACAGGAAGTCTATTAAGTCTTGACTCTGAGGCCAGTACCAATGAAAGACTCAAGAAATGCAATCCATCAGTACCTCAAGATCACAGAAATTAGGATGGCAACGTGGCTGTAAATCACCCACCCTTGCATTTGCAAATGAACCGAGCTGTTTATTACAATGGTCCTGATCACATGGGCGCAGTGACCCATGGTGCAGGTCCTGTGATGATTCCCGCCTGTTCCATATTATTGCGGCACACATTGTAAAGGAGATAATCCAAATTATGAGAAAGTATGCTAACAAAAAAAAATCAAAACAATATGACTTCCCAAACAGACAATTACAAGTATACTGAAGTTTGTTTTCTATCATGAGCCCGATCAATGGTGGCCGAGTTTGGTGAGGATGCGGAAGTAGTTCAAAACTGCCCTTTGGCCAGGTTGTTTGTACCTGTTAAAGGGAGTCTGGATTACCTGTCTGCAGAGAAAGCTTAGGCAAGCCAGCATTGTCAATCATCAGTCATGGTGACAGGGCCCAAGCAAAACCAGTGGACAAAACGATGCATTAAGCCTCTTAGCCACCCTAGGGGTGCACAGAGCACACTAATTAGCAAATCTGATTAAACTACTGTCAATTTTGGCTTGACACATTCCCTTTAATCATCTTAAGATATTTTCATATTAAAATAACTTTGAAATAAGCCACAGGACTTATTCCATTACATGCAAAAATACAATCTCCCCTGTTGATTAGCTCTATGTGTACATATTAATAGTTAAAATGTCAAAAGGACCAAGCACAGAAACCGTGAACAAACCCCTGTTGGCTGGCTACAATTTTATTTTCTTTCCTGTTGGGAATACTTCCAGTTCATTTCTTTTTAATCCTGCTTAACATAAAAGATTTCTTAAATAAGTACGGTATGTAACACACATGCAGAATGTATCTACGTATGAAGAATTATTCTAAAGAAAAAGCTGCGTCTATAGGAAGATTTCCATGGTTACTGCCTAGAAACCATTATTATTAATGCCTTTACATTCCCTCTATACCTAACATGTATGAGAATGTCATTGACCTCTTAGGTGCTTCATACATTGAGCTGTACAAAGAGCCGGGGATTCTTTAGGGTGTCAAGACATATAGACACCAAAAAGTTATAAAGATACTTATCCAAACATTTATTTTACAGCTTTTTTACCTTAGAACTTTATTGCCATGAATAAAAAACATTGCAAGTAGGGACTAAATCCCAAATGTCAGAAGACACCACCCATAAGAACAAAGCCTAGCAATAGAGACCATGCATCCCCATAATCCATACCATATTACAATATATATTCTTCAAAATATTTTTAAATGACAAGGGATAAGGGACATAGTCATGATAATTACAATTATGGGGTTAGATACTAAATATCTAACCCCACCTTCACAAGAAATATTCCATGGCAGCAGACTTAGGACCATTTTCTGTGTCTCATGACTGTGCCTCAGTGCACAACGCCCATAAAAACATGGTTGAGGGAGTTTTGTGTGGTTGAACTTGATCGGCCACACTGAGCCCAGACTTCAACCACATTCAATACTTTTGGGATGAACTAGGGTGAACCATCAACATCACGGTCTAACCTCACAAATGCTCTACTGGATGAATAGTCAAAAATTCCAACAGACACCACCAAAATCTTGTAGAAATCCTTCCTAAAAGAGTGAGCTGGTGCAGCTGGAAAGGGCCGGTCAACTCAATTTTAAATGTTTATTGATTTAGAATGAAAGGTCAGAAAAACTCCTATAGATATAATTTGTGGATGTCCCAATACTTCTGTCCATATAGGATGCAGCAGATATATAGACAGATAGACAGACATCTTAGTAGAAGCATAGATCAAAATCTCCATATTTTTCATAGAAGGCTATGAGAGTGTCTGTCTCTTAATCTTCGGTATGTGTATGTTACAGCGGTGACTCACAGGCCTTCCCAGTGCCGCTATGCTCACCATGTGGTTTTTCCTCATGTCTGGCCGTCCCACTGAAGCCATTTCATGCAGCACCTGCATGTGGCTTCCATATAGACTTAAGGGGGCTTGGCCGGTCTTTGCAGGTATTTAATCTTGCTGTGTCATGCAGAGATTAGCTTCCCTGGCCTATCTTGTTCTATCAGTAACTTTATCAGGCAGCTCAACCTACCATTCCCTACCCGAACGTTGGTTCCTAGATAGTTTGTCTGCTAGTGTCCTGTTTGTGCGTTTGCTTGTATTGATTCTCTGTTACTGATCTGGTTTGGTTATCCGTCATATCTGACCTATCCGCTCCTGACCCCGCCTTATCCTACTGATCATGTGCTGCCAACCCTGACCTCGGACTCTCTGACTTCACTTTCTCTTTGCTCTCCTGTACCGTGCCTCTGACCCTCCGACCAGATGCTGCAAGCCCTGGAGTGACACCTGCCAACTATCTGCAGCCAAGCCTACCCTCACCATCAGAAGCTCTAATGAACACCAGGTAGTCCCTATTCATGCTCCTTCAGTGTAAGATCGGTCCATGGCGCAGTGGGTCCACTTCCAACTGCGTTACATTTGACCGCCACCTCTATCAATGTGTAGTTAGTAGATTAAACACATGACAATCACGAATCAAAATCAGAAGTATATTATTAAATAATCACAATTGATGGGCGCTGCTATTTAGGATTTTTCTTCTATAACCAGACCTATACTTTAACATATTACAATATCCCGATGAATTGTTAACGTCAGCTCTCGGATTTGATGAACGAGTTCTGCTATGTCTGTGCCATGTGAAGCAAGTTGCTGAAAAGTGAAAAATATGTCACTATATATTTATTATTCTATATGGCTTTGGTACGGTAGATGATTTTCTATAGCATAGCGGTGTCTCTTCCATTGTATCAGCCCAGAATTCCCTCTGTATGGATTCTGTAGGCTGGGAAACTATTTGTCGAGGCCTCTGAAACTGGCCATTCATGTCACATCAACTCATCTTCTTTAGGAATGATTCATTTGTTTGGTTGGTTTTATTTAAAGAAGATAATTAATCCCTTTAAATAACTCACTGCTGACGCCATATATCTGTGAAAAGAGATATAATCACCCCCCCATGGTGGAAGACTTTCATTTCTGCAGCTATTTATTTTAATTACATTTTCTGATCTTTGTAATGGCGATTATTATGAGTGTGTTGGTTTTAGCATATCATTCATGTGTTACAGATCACAATCAATATTTTTTTGTCATTTGTTTTATCAGAATAGCGGAGCGGACATTAATAAGAACTGAAAAGGATAAAAAAAGCGAATATTAACATTAATGAGGCAGCAATGTTCTTACTACATTAAGAATTTGCAATCAGGCTTAAAATAAATGGGATTTTATTGGGATTTCATTTCTCCACGATTATTTTCTCTCAGTTTATGTCTTTGAGTGCAGGGCACTAATAGTTGGTAATACGGTACTTATAGATTGTCAACAGTAGATATATTATAGCTTTTTTTCATATCCTGCCTTCCATGCTTGAGACAGGAAAAGCATCTATATCCCATTTGGCAAGAGTCGCATAACAAAAGTAGTTTAGAAAAGTGAACTACACTGTCGGCTCAACTCCCGAGTTGCATAAACAGCACACTGCACGGTTTTTATAACTCCCTTTTATTTCTATGAAAGTTAAGAAATCAGTGTAGCACAGCTCCCCTTGGCTGTTTTCATAATCCTACTTCTTAGGATTGTGACCTAGAAGCACTTTTTCCTAAAGATGGTAATAAGTTGTTACACGAACACAAAATCTAGAACTATTTGTGGGGGTGGTCCAAAAAGAATATTGATATTCATCCTAAATGTCTATTTATTTTAATATAATAGTTTTCTAATATGGTTTAATAAAAAAAAATCCATACCCTTGCCTCTTTAATCTACCTGCTTTAGTTTATTTATTTTTTATCTATTTCCATTTTGATATTCTCACCATGAGGTAGTCTCTGCTGTACTGACCATGTGTCAGTTGTCAATTCCGACATATGCTCAGTACGAACTACCTTCTTATTGTGCAATAATCTTCTCAGTGCAGAGTGACAGTGCGATCTCTGACTGGCTCTAATCAGAAGTGATGAGTCAGTAACAGAGCGCACTGTCAGTGCAAAGTTTAAGGAGATAAGGACACCACAAGTGAAGTCTGTTATAGCTTTGTAAAACTATAGCTACTTTTCTGATGATATCTTCACTTTAATCACTTGAGCTGATTGTGGTTTAAAGGTTGCTGCTGACACATACTATGTTAAGTTATTTCCTATTTAAATAGGAATATTTTATTGTCTACCTACTAAACATTACAAACTGACATTAATAGGGACGGGTTTCTATATTTTGCATCATCATCTCTTAGAGTGGAGAGCAGCTAAGAAAAGCAAATCTTTTTTTGGAGGACCTGTATTGGTCAACCTTACACAACCTGTCAATTTGAATGAACCCTGAATAATGCTTATTTTGCTCTCTATAGGCTATGCAGGGAAATTGAACACTTGTCAAGTTTCTCCACTGCTTACACTTTATCACTGAGCATTCCTACAACGTGGGAAACCTATTGTCAAAAGGACAAAGAAGAACTCTCCAAAGCAGAGTACTTAGGAGTATGATTAGGTACCCCAAGTGGCTAGATTCTGATGGTGCAAAGATCCAGCCGACGGCCAATGGAACCGTATGTTTACCTTATTGGAATAGTCTTTAAGTAGTGCTTTATCATTATGGCTCTGTTTATTTGTCAGCTGGATCTTTGCACGACCATCAGTATCTATCCACGTGGGGTACCATACCATATTACTTCCTAGTCCTGAGTAAATCTTTCCCCAGCACGGTTTGGCACACCTGGACTGGGGTTTGAAGACACTGGCAGCAGCATGATCGAGTCACTTTACATTTTATGCCAGCTTTGGACTTCTGCTCAATGTAGCAAAACCCTCAAAGGGGATTACCATTCCATTCTACCTGTCTGTTTTTAGCTTTTATGTACTTTTCCTATGTGCGCCATTTTCCGGTCCAATTGCGGTTTCAACCCTGTTCAAATCCGAGAACACCTGTCAGAAAGAAAAAAGGTATTCCCTTGCATCTATGTGCAGTAGTCTTATAGGAAGTACTAATAGTTGAAAATATTCAAGTATCAAGGCACTCCAATCAGTGATGAATTAAAAATTGTGTTTTTATTGTTGTAATCCAGTAAAATAGTTATTAACATTTTGGTTAACCAGACTTTCTTCAGAAAAACATGAATTACAAGTGAAACTTGCACTTTTCCCCTATAGCGACGGAGTCGCAGGCTTCTCCTGTGCTCATAAGTTTAAATGTTTATTCGGAAGAACTTAATCGTCAACAAAAATTGTGTTTCTTATTGTTGTAGTGTGGGAGAGGCACCGGGCTGTAGTCATGGCCGAGCACTCCGGTACAGTCATGCCCAGGCCTCCCACCACAGGAAAAAGATGCTTCATATTTTGCTTGATACGTTCTGTACTCACTGTGCTGTCAGTGTCTTTTCTACTGTGCTGGCGTACTGTTGTTTCTGAATCCAAATGAAAGTAGACACAGTCCAGGGTAACTCTTAACTGAACCATTTTTTTGCTTTAGGACACAGACCATCCAAGTAGTTTTCATCATTTCCATCACAGTACAAACGGCACATCACTTCGTCTCTCCCTTCTCTCTTTCCCGAGTCACTTAGCAATTGCACAGGACGGAACTTCCCAGACAGCCTCTCAGCGTCCTCCATGTTCAGCGCAACCTCTGTAAAGCGCTCCCCTGCCTGTTTTACCCCAGCCAGGAGAGATTCGGCCCACAAAGTAATATGCCACATTAGGAGTGACCTGCCCAGACTCGTTAGCTGTGACCTCTCTGCAGTTCTCTGCTTTCTCCCTTCATGATGCTGTTCTGTCTGTGATAGCTGCTGTCATAAGAACTTTCCCCCTAAGCCTTGGATGGCTGGGCAAAATGCTTCAACGTTGAGGGGAATCTACTCCGCTTGGGCCTTAGGACCACCTGAGCTCTGTGGCGTCCTCTCCCTGCTCTCCACTGACTCTTCCCAGGAAGCTCCCTCCTATATTTAACTATTATATCTCCTACAGCACGATCTACAATATAATGAACTCTATGCCCAAATCTAGTGGCCATAACACAAACTGTACTGTCACAATCATGTGTATAAGTTAAACAGCAACATGAAATATACACATTATATCACAATACGGTACGAATCACGATAACAAGTAGCAATGATAGATATATATATATCTATATACACAGTATATAGATATATACAGTACAGACCAAAAGTTTGGACACACCTTCTCATTCAATGATTTTTCTGTATTTTCATGACTATGAAAATTGTAGAATCACACTAAAGGCATCAAAACTATGAATTAACACATGTGGAATTATACAGTACACTTTACAAAAGAGTGTGAATCAACTGAAAATATGTCTTATATTCTAGGTTCTTCAAAGTATCCACCTTTTGCTTTGATTACTGCTTTGCACGCAGAAAAGGTGAACGGATGGACTGTACATGCCTGGTTCCCACCGTGAAGCATGGAGGAGGTGGTGTGATGGTGTGGGGGTGCTTTGCTGGTGACACTGTTGGGGATTTATTCAAAATTGAAGGCATACTGAACCAGCATGGCTACCACAGCATCTTGCAGCAGCATGCTATTCCATCCGGTTTGCGTTTAGTTGGACCATCACTTATTTTTCAACAGGACAATGACCCCAAACACACCTCCAAGCTGTGTAAGGGCTATTTGACAAAGAAGGAGAGTGTTGGGGTGCTACGCCAGATGACCTGGCCTCCACAGTCACCAGACCTGAACCCAATCGAGATGGTTTGGGGTGAGCTGGACAGCTCACCGCTTCAATTTTGAATAAATCCCCAACAGTGTCACCAGCAAAGCACCCCCACACCATCACACCACCTCCTCCATGCTTCACGGTGGGAACCAGGCATGTGCAGTCCATCCGTTCACCTTTTCTGCGTGCAAAGCAGTAATCAAAGCAAAAGGTGGCTACTTTGAAGAACCTAGAATATAAGACATATTTTCAGTTGTTTCACACTTTTTTGTAAAGTGTAATGTATAATTTCTCATGTGTTAATTCATAGTTTTGATGCCTTCAGTGTGATTCTACAATTTACATAGTCATGAAAAATCTTTGAATGAGAAGGTGTGTCCAAACTTTTGGTCTGTACTGTATATATATCTAGATATATATACTCTATATCTATACACATATACATTGGAAGCATAGGGGACTTAATAGGGGTAGGTTTTTCTTACATACCCCTACAGTAGTTCAGTAAAATAGTTAACGTTTATGTTTCTGTCAACAAGACCTTCTTCAGAATAACACAGATTATAAGTGAAACATAAGAGCACAGGAGAAGACTGTGATTCCGTCTATGTAGGGAAAAGTGCAAGTTTCACTTGGTTAGCCATGAAAAGGTATCAACCAATGAGGACTCTAACATTTTTATATCTACTGGCTAACATGGTGCATAGATAGATAGATATTTTTCCTGTATCAAATTTCACTTGTAATTCATGTAATTCTGAAGAAGGTCTGGTTGACCAAAATGTTAATTATTTTACTAGATTGCAATGATAAAAAATGCAATTTGTAATTTTACCGATTAGACTACCATTACATTTGATTATTTTCAACTATTAGAACTTTACTTTATCAGTGCACCCACATTTTTTTAATTTTTTTAGTTATTACACACGCAGAATGTGCTTGGATGCAGTAGTTAAATTATGTTCCAATTAAATATGTTTTTTTAGAGGTCATAGTTCTATATTTCTAATACAGAAATCAGAGTTCCCTAAAACTATTTTTTACGGGGACTTGCAATGTGTGGTACATAGTGACTACGTATGAGGATGGCTATAAAACTGCCTACAGGACCCAAATGGGAAAACCTCTATTGATCCCTTTGTCCATCACATAATCCCTTTATCTCCCCCAGAGTTTATAGCCCCCGTCACACACAGCGATCTCGCTAGCGAGATCGCTGCTGAGTCACTAGTTTTGTGACTCAACAGCGATCTCCCCAGCGATATCGCTGTGTGTGACATTCAGGGACGATCAGCCCCCCTGCTGGGTATCGCTGATCATTGCTGAATGTCCTGGACATTTTTTTGCTCGTTGGTCTCCTGCTGGCCAGCACGCATCGCTGCGTGTGACAGGCGGGAGAC